>JANCMC010021608.1:6806277-6845169 GCA_024363005.1 Charaxes varanes
GATTTTTTCTAATTGAGCTCACAGTGAGTACGCGGGACGAAAGAGTTTTGGCAAATTTAAAATTTGTTTTAAGTGCCGCTTAAATTTCGTTAGCGTTTGGTCATGTGACTTTTTTTTTTAAATTATTTATTTAAGGTTGCCTTTTAACATCTCAGGACATTGAAGACCATAATAAACTTAAATAAGGTTATAAAAATTAATCTCCTTTACGAATGCTAAGGTTTGAACATAATTTTCAGACAAACATTGTTTTAAACTCTTGGTAGTTTACGTTCTAGAATGGGTCACTCATCTATTACCCGGTCGCAGCAAGAGCTATTTAACCTAGCGATCGATTCAAACACCGACCACTGATTAAGCCACGGCCTCCTCAGTGGTTCGCATTGCAGATGTAAAGAATGTCTACGTAGTAATAATTTAATTTAAAAAAAAAAACTTTATCAGAATTATAATATCCCTACTCACGCTTGGCCCACTTTTTGTGCTTTGTTTTTAACATTTGCGAAACATGTCGCTGGGGGTCTTTATATGGAGAAGACGGTTCATTAGAAAAACGTTAATTGTACAATTCGCCGCAGAGGGACCCTGTTTTTTATGGTCGTTTCTTTTTACTTTCCTTTTATATGGAGCACGTTAAAGTCGTAAGATGTTTCGATACGTCGCCCTTAGCCCCCATTCGCACGAGCGATAAAAAAGCGTTGCGTTAAATCTCAGCGTTGGCGATTTTTTAGCGTTGTCTATATAAAAATATAGCGTATATGTATGTATATAACCTTCTCATCAGAATATCGAAACGTTTTGCAAGTTTGTTTTCTAGGGATTGACAGAATAATGTGTATATTTAGGAATCTAAGTCAAAAAAAAAACGGAAGTGTTTCGATTTTTCCGATGAGAAGTATATATATGTGGCATTTAAAATAGAACATTACTGGATAAAAAAACCTTGCCGTTATAAAAGCGCTGTCACGTAAACTTGAACTTGGGAGTACATATGCTCTATTTGAACGCTTTTTTAACGCGCGTTAAAAAAGCACTTGTGCGAATGAAGCCTACTACTTTAAAGGCCGGCAACGCATCTGTGACTCATCTGGCGTTTGCCCCTTGTAAAAAAGACGTGAAAAGTACGTAATTTTACAAATCCCGAAAAATCTTTAAAGATATTATTCAATAGCTGTAGTCAGTTGTAAGCTCTTTCAATATCATACCGAATACCAACGCCGTTTATCTTTAAGAAATTAAAAAAATGTAAAGATTCAAAAGTGTTCTTAAAATTTGTAGTTCATTCGAATAAAGATTATTTTGACTCTGATTTTGATTGAGAACTCGGTTATAGGCAAGTCCGAATTACGTCACGGACGCTAATCAAGGAATTAATTTAGATTATTTATCAAAGGGCTTTTTAGGGTTCCGTAGTCCTACGAGGAACCCTTAAAATATCGCTGTATCATTTGCCCGTGTGTCCGCCCGAAAAGTGGTCCCTCCCCTAGCATTTCCATATTAAACGTAAAGACATGAAATTTTCTATGTTGATAGAACATGCTAAAAACCCACAAGGAAAATTATTTTGAACTAAATCGTACAAGTACTTTTGAAGGTATGTAACGAATACGTCCATCGCGTATCAGATACGGAACCCTTCTATATTCATGTCTTGACACAGTCTTAACTACTTTTATTTTAATTATATTTAATCCAGCTGACAGCGGATTCACGTAAGATGTATCGGTCCGATGATAACTCATAGCGTATTTGTGACAAGCTAATTTCAATCTTATTTGTCACAGTAATAGGGTTGTTATTTGAATAGTACTATGTATTCTCTAGTGAGACAGTAATTTACAACTAGACTTGTTTAATCCTTGAATAGCATCGTATATTATGTCCAATTTAGTTGACGACATTCCTCATAGATCGCCTAAACTGTCTAGACGTAAATTGTGTCGACGTAAGACTTTGTGCTCGAATTGTCCACGTTTCCGCTCCGTATAGAAATATAGGGAATACTAGGGCTCTAACTAATCTAGATTTGGTCTTATCTTATCTCGTGGTCGTTCGCCAACCCGTTGGTCCGACCAGATCAAGGATGCCACCTCTTTTAATCAGTTCTACCAGGCGGTGAGGTCAAGTTTGAACCGAGACCAGTGGAGACGGATTGTCCGACAAAGTGGATCTTGTGATCACGATCCTCAGTAATGAGGGAACGGATAAAGAAGAAAGAAAGACTTTGTGCATTTTTTTTTTATTAATTGGTATAGTGTTGGTGACAAATAGTATAAAGACGTGGCGACGTGGCGACAGCCTAGCGATCGACTAACCTAGGGTTATTACTAAAATACTTGCTGTTTGTATTCTTTATTGATAGTTTGTTCACTACATATTTATATTTTGTATATTAATCTAGTGGAATGCACTTTTTACATTAGCATAGTTTCTTTTAACTAGCACAGGAATAAGGGCTTTAACTCAATTGTACCAAATGTAACAGTTTCTTAAAAAAAAACTAGCTATAGAGGTAGATTGAGATCTATACCCGGTATAAATGTGCTTTTCAAGTCGTGCGCATTTCCTAGTGGCTGCTAAGTAAAGAAGCTAGATAACTAGTTTAGGAGGTATGGGGCAGGTAGCCGAATCCACCTTACTGGTCAAACACAGGAATTCTTGCGTACAAACAGGATTATTTGCTCAGCTACCGGTGTTGCCACACACGTGTTTACCCACAAATATTCCCCTTTCTGGTGGTTTTTGAGGTGTAGCGTCGGCGGAAAAATAGTTGGTTGTTTTTTAATTTTTTTTTAATTTTGTTTTTATCGTGCAGTAATTTTTTAAAAAAAAAGTCGAATTTAGAATCTCCTCTTTGGAAGTCGGTTGAAAATAAACAGTGCCCTCTAAACACTCAAGGCAAAACTGACGTGCAGGTGAGGACGTTGCGTTGAGGAAGTCTGTCCTTATATAATATAACCGTATGCTACTGCTATCTGAGAATCTAATAGTGGAGACAGTATTTGAAGACAACATAGTAATAACATTTAATTCCTGTTTTAGTTACATTTGATAGATAACGTGAGCGCAATCCTTTCTGTATCTTTTATTGATATTCTGATAACAATGTCACCGGCTACTGTTAACAACATTCAGTTATATTTACGAACCGAAGAACACACCATTCTAAAGAAAGTAATTGTAGTGTACAAAAACATTTATTTTACTGTTATAAGTATTTATGGCTGTGCTTTTAATTAGTTTTTAGTTTTTCCGGATTGGATTCTAAGAGGAAAATCTAATAAGGTATAGATTCATTATTAGTAGATTATCAGAATGAGAGAGAAACACACGAGAGAGTGAAACTAGGTCATAGTTTCACTCTCTCATGTGTTTTAATACATATTATTTATTCTTGATTACTCGCGAAAGACCTCAAATCGGACAATTTAACACAATCAACAAAATCGGTTCACAGTTATAATAATTCAGAAAATTGGGAATCTGTCCTCATTCATACAAGTAAACACTAATGAAGGAATATAGACGGACCTGTGCAAGAAATGAGAGATAAAGTTAAATTTACGATTACAAATATATATATATTCAAATGATACTTTGATTGATTCATTGGTTGATTTCTTTATTGTACACATAAAACAGGTAAAATACACAAACTAAACTATTACAAAACATAACTTAACTAAAATGTGTACAAAGGCGGGCTTATTCCATAAAGGAATCTCTTCCAAACAACCTTTATAGCACAAAAGGACATTTACTTAAAGAAAAACTTGTGGGCCAAGTAAAAGTACGTAACAAAAAAAAATTTTGTGAGAATTTCCAATGACCTAGGCCCGTCTTTAAAGACCGGCAACGCATCTCCGAGCTTCCTGGTGATGCAGATGATCATGGGAGTCGGTAGTTAGCTGTCGATAAGCCGTCTGCCCATCTTTATCTATACTAATATATAAAGCTGAAGAGGTTGTTTGTTTGTAAACAATTACTTGAAAGCGATAATCTCAGGAACTACTGGTACGATTTAAAAAAATCTTTCAGTGTTAGATAGTCCATTTATCAAGGAAGGCCTCTATATCATCACAATAAAATTGCATTAATTTTTTACCTAATTTTACGCGGACGAAATCACAGGTGCTAACTCGTAATATAAAAAAAAAACACATCCACCACAACCGTCAATAATCTGTGGCGAAGACCAAAGCAACATCAAATTCTTCTTCTTCCTAGCGTTATCCCGGTTAAGTACCAAGGTCCGCTTAGATTGCAGAGGATTTGGCTGCGGGGCGAGTTAAGATGACCGATTGGTCGTCCTTCCAAATTAATACACAATACAACATAAAACAGTTTTTGTTAGAAGGAATATTATGAATGCTTTATGTTCATTCATTCACTAATTCATTCATTCATTCATTCATTCATTCATTCACTAAATCATTCATTCATTCACTAATTCATTCTTTCATTCACTAATTCAATTCTTCATTAGTTCGTTCGTGCACCTTTTAATTTCAGTTCATCACTTCTACCGTTTAGCTATTGAGGGTCAATAAAAAACTGACCGATTAAGTTTTAGGTTTAAAGTAAGTTAATGATACAGACAGCTTCGTTTCAATGTGCTCTTTCACTTGACCTAAGAATTATTTCGATATCCCCAACCAACACTGATATACGGCTATTTAGTTTGTCTTTATAACTAAAATAAGTTTTAAGTTAGAAAGAACAAATTGGGCCGGCGCGTCCGGGTACCAGTACCTCTTTCTCACATGAGATCGGCGTGAAGTGGCGGCAATGCTGTCAAAATTTAAGATTTGTTCAACCTTGCATTTCAACCTTGCAGTTTTCCTATTACAATTGTGCTAAAGCTTAAAAAGTAACAATTAATTATTCATAAAGGCCCTTAATTATTGTGTTTGCAACAGCTATTACTTTTACACACCTGAAATATTCCTTATTACTTTGTCCGAACGTTACATTTTAAATATTGTTTGCATTCGAAAAATAAAACTCTCTTCTCGTTCGGGATTATATAGAAAAAGAAAACACATTTTTGTAAGGTTTCAACTTATTTTGCCTACTCTAATAAAAACGCCACACACTAGCTATAAAGGCAGTTTCACGCTTTTTTATACTGTGTCCTCATTTAAATAAATTAAAGCAAATGTAATATAAATTTTACGTGCTTCATATGTGGACTCCTCATTTGCTCATGTTTTTCTATACCCGTTTATCCGAACTTAGCTCTTAGTATTTACGTCGTGATCATTTTGTTGAAAGCCAATAGTTTTAGTAAGGGGGAATTAAAAATAACATTGAAAAGTACTCAAATACCTTCCAAATGTCATTACTTCAGCCACCGTGCACGAAAAGAATAATTCCCTTCAAATTGCGAGTTTATGCAAAGCAATTCAATCTTTTCCTGATTGTGGTCCATATAAATCTCCAAGTACAGCGCTCCCTCGTTAGACACAAAACAATTTTAAAACCCTTTTAAAGAGGAAAATAAAAGCGCTAACAGTCTCCAACCACATTTCCTTTGTCGTAGCACGCGTTGCCCCAATTTTGGTATGTCGTAAAGCCGTAAGATTTACTGGGCGGGCTCAGTTTTAATGACGGGCTTTCTTTTACCCCTGCAAATACATTATTTATGCGAATTGTTGAACTATTAAAACTCTGAAGTAAAGCTGTAAAATACTTTTCCTCTCCCAGCATAACCCTTCAGACTGGGATAAGTCAAGAGACGTCTTTGTAGTTTTTAAAGTTGATTTGGGTAAAGGCTTTAATTATACTTTTATGATTTGAACTAAAAAAATATCTTCAAAAATGTGTTTTTGTCAATTCTATATAGTAACGCACTTTTGTAAAAGTAACAAACATTGATTGAAGTTACGTATTTTTGCAAAGTTAAATTATATAACAAAACTTTAACGTTTGAATTTTTTTGTTATGAAGTCAAGCACAGTCGATTAAACCGCGTGGACCTGATCATAGGTTACTATCGACGCGGACGCTCACGCTTGCATTTTTTGGAGGTAGCGTTGCTGGCAATTGAGATATGAGTCGTTTGGAAGGTCTTTACATTGTTTCGTTTTAGTTACATTTTCGTTATAAGCTTCCAATTGATGTGCTATTAATAATACAACGGAACAAATTATATTTATGGACGATAATATTCGTCAAAGTTTTGGCACGGGCTCTGCTATGATTGCTTTTATGATGTAATTAATGAACAAAGTTAACCAATTAAGATATCGCCGGATTACGGAGTTGGTTTCATTGTTGAAGTATAATAAAACTTTAATTGATCTTTTAAATAAATTGAAGAGGAACTGTTATCTATGATTTTGCATTTATAAAAACTTGATGGCCACAGCTAGTACAATTAAAATCTGTTAAGCAAAACAAATCAGGTTAGTCATAATTAATTTATTATGCTATTACTTTATATTAATCAGTATGATGACATTTTTTTTTCAAACGACTTCAAAATAGGAGAAGGACCTCAATTTGTCTGTATTTTGTTTTGTTTGTCACCTGTTGTTGAAAGCTTAGAAGCTTTCAACTGGGTGAACAGATTTTGATTATTCTTTTTTATTTGAAAGCTGACGATTTCCTTATCCCAAATCTATTTTGTCAAGATCTGACAATTTGAAGTCAGTTTTTTTTATAGAAAGAATGATTATTAAGTACAAATATTTTTCCTCACCTTTATCAAAATGTTGACTATCATAATAATTAGTATGCTGTATTCAAAACCAAAGACTAGCTGTACTGATACATATTTAACAATAAAAGTTTGAAAATGGAAATAGACAGCGATGTAGTTGAAAGAAAAGTAGATTACGCACATTGCTGAAGTAAGTCATTAATGCACTCGGGTTAATTTACTCATGTTAACATAACACTCGTGCATTAATCACTTACTTTGCGCTCGTTGATTGCACCGTATCATTGACTTTGTGCGGTCCTTACGTTAGGTAATATAAGTTTTATTCGTTTGTTACGTTTTCACACGTTTACAGTAAAGGCTTTAGTATTCAATCGACCATAATTAAATTGTGCGTACATGTCAGAGACATATTCAATTGACGTTATTAACGAAATTTATATTTACGACTGTAGCCAATAGTGTAAAGAGAAATTTCTTTTTGCACAAACAAAATTAATATTCCATACTAAAAATAAGTAAAGCGCTCAGAAATCTTGTAAGTTCACAAAAAGTTGTTTGTCCCGCCAAAGTCGTCGAGTCAAGGTCGCTTGGCAAAAAATAGAAACTTTAACCATTTACGCAGCGCACGCAGCGGAAGCTCTGAAATGGGAAAAAGAACCCCCGATTTTGAAACATTCCTCATTGGTGCTCCGCTCTTATTGATCTTAGCGCGATGATATGTAGCCTGTAGCCTTTCTCGATAAATGACCTATCTAACACTGAAAGAATTTTTCAAATCGGACCAATAGTTCCGGAGATTAGCGCGTTCAAACAAACAAACTTTTCAGCTTTATATATTAGTATAGATATGGTATATAAATGTATGGCAGAAGCCAAAGAAGGTTTTAGATCAGTGTTTTTTCCTGTATGCGTTTTAAGGTACACTGAACTAATCTGCTAAAACCAAGGTTAAGGTGATGCCACGGAGAAATATAAAATATTAAATGATTAACAATAGAAATTAAAACTAGTACTAATAAAAATAAGAACTAAATTACAAACTATATGAATCTTTTTTGTTGTTGACTTTAGGACATCGAGAAGATGATGGTGAACATAACAGTATTCTCCAAAAAACATTGACTGCTTCGCTAGACCAAGGATAAGAGAATCTCCAACCCACCCCCCCCCCCCCCATTGGATTTCTAACTATTGCGTGCAGAGATGCGCAATTTTCCAAGTTGATAGGACATGCTAACAACTCATTAAGAAAATTATTTTGAGCGAAATCGAACAAAACCTTTTGATGCTATTTACAAATAGATACTTTTATTACGTATCAGATACGAAACACTTTTATGTAAACGTGTCGTGACATGCTCTTGGACATTTTATTTAAATGAAAGCGGATATTTATGGGAATAATGAATTCCCGAATAGCAATGAAAATTAACAAATCATTAAAATGGATTACTCTGACATAAGGATGTGGTAAAAAGAGTAAGTTTGTTTTGTTTACTATATGACACGTCTGTTCCTATGGTAGACAATTTAATGCCTATGTCATAGGTAACAGACGCCTGTTATACACAAATATTTTTTACTGTAGAAATATATAATAAATACATACTATATGTATGGACTCGACGCGGGAATCGAACCGATGACCCCATGATGAGCCAGCCAGTCAGTATTGACGAAGATTGACTGCTTTGAATACACTGTAATAGGCATGGCGGAACATGGGGGTGCCGGATTAGTCAGGGCCGGAATACCATGGAGTTGATTCTGTTAATGACAATGTAGCAATTACGATGGAACGGATATACTATTTATTGTATTATTTAAACAATATCATTGGAGGAATCGTGTCTAAGTTACTGTAACAAATTTAATTTTGAACGTTTGACTCCTATTTCCTGATATCTAATCCATCATAAAATTTTGTTGGAATAAATCCAATATTATTTGAAAAAGAAGTTTTCCATCAATGGCGATAACGATTTGCTAACGTTAAGAACTAAATATAGCGTCTATATTGCGTCATAATGAAAAAAAAAACTGTGTTTTTATAGGCAACACCTATCGCTCATTACTACGAACACATCGCAATTTTGTATATAGATTATGTGAGCTGGTATCTAGTATGTATACTATGTGCTCTTTGCGACTTCGCCCGCATAAACCTCCGAGAGCCTTTAGACTTCCATAATCTCGCCCTATCGAATATTCCGTACTTAACGGCTTAGCCCTTGGTTTTCAAGATTTCGGTAACCTTCCGTTTTTATATATATATAGATGTAATGAAATGTGCAAAGCATATTTAGAAACATAAAACTGCTTAAAGATTTCATTCTATGCAGCATGGGTAGTGTTATAGTAGCTGGATGGTTCTTGCGTAACTGGTACGCGATGACGTGTCCAGTTAAACACGAACTCCGTCTGTTGATAAAACAGTGGCCGGTGTTCGGGAACAAGTAACTGAGTGAGGGGTAGGAGGGGCCTAGAACGGCTGGTGGGCTGAGAGTTCCGGGCGACGGCTCACCGCGCAGCCTCCGCTGTATCGAACGACCGCGCCCGCACCCCACGTGGTCCATTCACCGGGTAACCACGTGCGAACAGCATAATCTCAACACATGAAATTAAGGGAGACGAACATCTTAGCATTCCGGGATTTCACCGTTCGGGTGCCGGGACAATCGAGTTGCAGAGGGAAGAACCTCGCCATGGCACTTAGGACCCAAACAAGCCTAAGTGGGTGTGAGGCGGATACATAACTATGTTTCGTCCACTGAAATAATTCGACCATAATCTTTAACTGAAATTCAGGGCAGACATTGTACAAACTTGTCAACTATTAGTTAATTATATGTCTGATAATAAACTAAGAATACAAAACAGTTTAGTATCACTAATATAAAAATAATAAAAAAAAGCTAGAATAAGATATTATTGTATAGGACTTAACTCAGTATTTTTGTTTGATGTTATAAGGGGTAAACGAGCAGGCGGTATGTGAAAACCGACGCCCATAGACATCTGCACCACCAGATGGCTCGCAGAGGCCTTGTCGTCCTTCAAATAGGGGTTTAGGCCAACAGGAACTCTTACCAACTGAATGAATCGCGATAAAAATACCAAAACTTGACGTGACAGCATTACCAGGACCCGCTGGCTCTATTCGGCTGCAGACCAAAGGGACTACAAGCGTGGCGCTACCACTAATTATGTATGCGAGTGTTCAAGCCAATTTACGGATCAATCAACTAATCACTGATTATCGGCTTAAGCTGATATCAGTAACAACCCTAATCCGAACAAATCAATGTCGGAGCAGATGATAATTCTCCGTATAAATCCTGTACACCAGTTTCCAAGTAATGAATTGCAACGGAAACAATTCTGACAGGGCACATCCGCCGGGCCTTGATTGTGGTATCCTTTCGCACTAAAGCACATTAAGAGCAAAAGATTTATACTTATACGTACTATAACCCGATTCAAGGTGCTAGTACTGTCCAAATGGTCGAAATACGACAAAATCACTTTAAACAGTTCCGAAGTCCTACAAGGAACCTTTATAATTTCGCTCAGTCCATCCGTCCGTTTATCTGCCTACAAGGTGGTCCCCTTCCCCTAGGTTTTTCATTCTTGTTAATGTATAGACTTGAAATTTTCGATGGTGATATGACACGCTAAAATTGATTGGAAAAATTATCTTGAGCGAAATCGGAACTTTTGAAGTCATTTAACAAATACTTTTATAGCGTATCAAATACGGAACCCGTCTATATAAAGCGTGTCTTGACACGCTCTTAGCCAGTTTATTTTCAAGTATGCTTCATTAATGTTTAAAGTATTTATACTTATTATTGTCTTTACTCATGAATTAAGCTCACCTACACGTCAAGGATCTTTGTTCATTTATATTTTTGGCATAACTGTTTTATTGACAGTATAATTAAATAAATAAATTCTTAATTTTTGTCTTAAAGTTTACAACTTTTAGTAGCAAAGGACCTTCTATTGGCAGTATCGTGGCAGAAAGTCCCGCTCTTCCATAACAACAATTTTGAAATTTAATAATACAATTTTATTTATAAAATCTTAATTCTATATTTACATAAAAATGACGTACATATGAGTCTGTTGGTGTTTTACGTGTGCGTGTGTGTGTATTTGTTTTGCTAATTGACAAAGGAAATCATAATTAATAAACATAATAATTAACTTCAGAATTAAACTGTGCATTTTATAACACAATTAACACTTAAAGGCGATTTATAATAACATAACACAATTCACGACGCATAGCACCGATACAATTTAATTAATTGTGTTTATCTCAAACAAAATGTCAGCGCGTATATAAGAGGATCACCGAGGTATTCTCTTCGCGATACCCTTTACATTGCGCGATAAAGTATTTTAATTGGCGACATTAACCAATTAACACAATAACGTTTTCTACGATATTTGCGATTATTATTAAACGAGATGAAGCTATTCATTTTTAACTGGTTTAACAAAACCTGAGTGTGTAAATTTTGA
The DNA here is from genome assembly GCA_024363005.1 of Charaxes varanes. Lineage (NCBI taxonomy): Eukaryota > Metazoa > Arthropoda > Insecta > Lepidoptera > Nymphalidae > Charaxes > Charaxes varanes. The sequence continues at coordinate 6,817,475 of JANCMC010021608.1, forward strand.
AAAGTTCATCAGCACTTTGGCAACGTCTTCTTTTTCTTCCTAGCGTTATCTTGGTTAAGTATTAGGGTCCGCTTAGATTGCAGAGAATGTGGCTGTGGGAAGAGTTAAGATGACCGATTGCCATCTGACGTCATCCTTAGAACCCACACGTCCGGAACACTTTGACAACGTCATTTGTTTATTTATGGCTTGATCTCGATTTCCATCTTGAATTATAGATTTATCAGATATCAGAGGTAGCGCCACGCTTGCAGTCTCTTTGGTCTGCAGCCGAATTGGGCCAGCGCGTCCGGGTACCAGTACCTCTATCTCACATAAGATCGGCATGAAGTGGCGGCAGTGCTGTTACCTCAAGTGATGGTATTATTGTCGCGTTTCGGTCGGTTTGTGTGCGGACCGGTGCCATCAACACCGGTGCAAACGGCCTCGGGTCGATCTGGTTGCGCTGTCCCGTGACCACCGCCAATTTTTACTATATATACTATAACGAAATATCAAACACTTTTGTCTGTCTATCTGTGCATTTCGCGTAATCTCCCAAACGGCTTGACCGATTTTCTGGCAGACAGGTAATCTTACAAGGAGTACATAGTACATAGATTACCTCACTTTTAGAAAAATAAGTAGGGTATAGGTAAAATTCGCACAAAAATATTGAAATTATCAAAATTTTGCAAAATTCCTTAAATCACGAGGACCAGATGGTGACATCGTGATGTTAATTTGTTATATATCTAGATAGGTATAGTCGACCAAGAAATTGGTTTGCCATGCTAAGGTTGAATGTCGTTTGCACGTCATTTATTTAAATGGCTTTTCTTTTTTTTTTAATTTCTAACAATAACCCTTAGCAAAATTTTCTTTAAATAGGAGCTATCATCCAAAATGGTAAAGCACTTTCTTGGTAGACTACATGTGGTATGCATTGACCATGATTTGGGGAATTCCCGCCATAGTTTGTAACGCGCGCGACAGCCTTGCGACAAATAGACGTGGATTTGTCTTTTAAGTTATAAAGTATTACAATATTGTAGTACCTATTCCATCAAATTTCATAATAAAAGGCATACAATGCGTTTTTTTGATATATGGGGCATGCCATATCATTTTAACGCATTAATTTACTGGCATTTGAATTTTATTAGCTGCCTTTAATCAACTATTGAACAGTGAAAAGTTTCCATTGTTTTTTTTTTTTTTAAAGTTCCTATATTTATTTAAATTTATTAATGGGCATGTTTATTGGTGCTTTTTTTGTTTATATTTTAATAGTTATACAACTTTAAATTTATTTAAAGAAAACTGAAAATGAATTTAACATTTATGACTAAAATTAGACTGGCTTGTATCACTGCCTGCTGATAAACTACCTTATATTATATCTACAATTTTTTGGCAATAATTTTACTATCAGGCATTTTATCAGCGAGAAGTGATATGGGTTAGTAGTGTAACAGAAGACCTGGTCTTCAGAAGAATTAGGTAAATCTAGTGTTTTCAATAACAGTAGTATAATGGTTGTCATTTGTCTCGTATAACTTTATAAATTCAATGATAAAAAATCACTTTTTGCCCTCATATTAATAACTAACTCATGCTGTGAATTATTTGGAGGGCAGATTTTACTCAACTGAAAATATGAAACTTATCGCAGTTGCGAGTTACACACCTCGAAAATTTGATTGGAATAACCTTTCAAAATAAAAAAAAATAAAACCGAAGATGTCCTCCATGATGATAAAATGTCGGGAGACCCATAACAATAATAACTCTTCTTTTTTTTACTAATCTTGTTTTCATTCAGTAATTATTTTAACTTGTTGCAGTAATTATAAAAGACATTGAAAAGAATGTTTTCGTCATAAAAAGACTTAATTAGGAACCTGTTTCATTATCTTATAAACGCAAGCAGTTTTTAACATATCAGAGAAATTAAAACTAGATTTCTGGATTTCCAAACTATTAAATTTATTACTTGAAAATTGCCATTTTTTTTTTTTTATGGGCGAGAATCGAACCCACGACCCCCTGAAGCTGAAGGCAGAGTCACTGCTCACTGCACCAACGGGCCAGTTCCAGTATAAGAGACTTAATAGGCCAACGGTAGAACGGATAAAGAAATTCTCGTTGAATTATAGTCACCCCTAGTACAAGCTTTTAAAGCTTAGTTAGTTGGAGGGACAATAGCGAAATTTAATAAATTTAGAAATATCCAGTTTGTTTAAAGAGATGTAGAATTTAAAAAAAAGTCCATTTGGTTTAGGTTCAGGTCCTTATGAGTCCATCCTTTCAACAATTCAACTAGTGAGTCCCTAATTAAATTTTTAACTTTAAATCTTATATATTAAATTCTCGTGTCACATTGTTTATTTATTTATTAATGTACCTAAAACTAAAATACAGAAAAATACACAGTATAGAGAAGAAGTATACATAGGAAAACGGGGGTCGTGGGTTCGATTTCCACCTCGAGTCTGGGTGTATTATCCATATGTATGTATTTATATATTTCTAAAAAATATATATTAGTGTATAACAGGCAGCTGTTACCTATAACACAGGCATTAAGTTTTTTGTGTGTCATATAGTCCTGTATATATTTATTTATATATTTGTTATTTATTTAATTTGAAAATTGATGATTTATTTGATTTAAATGATTTATTATGCATTTTTTAATATTGTACAAAATTTTACTGGCTTTATATTAAGAAATGTATTGAATTGTTTGTGACTTTGCATGCCTTATCATGGCAAAACATGTAAAAAATTTTCTATATATCATCCTATGTACCTTGTTTCGTGCATGCACACACGGACGTCTATTCCTAAGGTAGACAACTTAATACCTGTGTTATAGGTAACATACGCCTGTATACACATATTTATGTAGAAATATATAAGTACGTACATACAGATAATACACCCAGACTCGAAGTTTCAAACTACTTTCCTGCCAAATTTCATCTTTGTACGTCCCGCGGTTTTCGTGATTTCGTATTCTCTTATATTACCTATCGCTTTTATATGTGCAGATTAAGAAAAGAGTTCTTTCAATCTATACTAACATATAAAGCTGAAGAGTTTGATTGTTTACTTGATCGCACTAATCTAGACTGATTTGAAAAATTCTTTCTGTGTTAGATAATCTATTTATCGAGGATGGCTATAGGCTGTATATTATCACGCTAAATTTTTTTTTACTTAATTTTACGCGGGTAACGACTAGTTCATTGTATTCTTAAAGCTGTAAGTTTGAATTTGGCAAGAGACAGATGCCGTTAAGAGATTTTGGGAAAAATCTTCTTGATGTATAGTACGAATTTAAAAGAGATAAGGTGGGCTGACCCCAATTGATATGGGATTTAAAGCAAGGAAGAAGAAGAGAAGAGAGTATAATATGAATTTATTAGATCTAAAGCCCCTTGTTCGCAATAACATGACTTATTTCGTTAATTTAATATTTTCTATCCTGGGGTGTTATTATACTTGCAGCCTTATTCCTGCAAATGATGTGAACCATAGATTAATTATTTTCAACGACATCATTATATGAAAAACAACCTAAAAATGATTGAAAAGAGTCGATATGTTCCTCGTTATTAAAAGCATTCCTACACTTACATATGTACTTAAAACATATAACTCACTTCGTCGTGAATATTATTTTAAAGAATATAAGAAAGCTTGTGTGCTTACCGGATTTGAACCTTACATCATATGGATTTCAGTTCATTTTGCATTTTATCTAACGAGGCATAAAATATAATAATATAAACAAGCAATTAATAATCGTCGTTGTACTGAAACTACCACATAAAAGCTATCAAAAAGGTCGATATAATCAGTAGTGTTTGCATACAATACTCGTATTGAAGTGACCCTCTTTTTAAAAGCCCTACAATACCAGTATGTATGAGATACGAAAAGGTAGCTAAAATGTCTCCGTCCTTATAAATAGGATGCATTATTGGTTGTCTTAAGGCACGGCGGGAAATTCCGAGGGAAAAACAAAGATTAAAAAGATAGTACAATATAGGAGTGAGAAAATGAACACTTGCTTTAACGAATAATGGACTATTAGCATCCCAGCCTACAGCAAATTTATTCTTCAAATTTTGAATAATATTTTAAAATTCGCTCTCCTTAATGAGCCATAAAATTTAGAGAACAAGAACTTAAAGAACAATTGATTCAATGTTGTTAAGATTGAATTATATTATTAGCATGATGTTTGCCCACAATGGAGAAGAAACTTAACTGCATTTACAGACTTGAAATCGTGATTACATAAATTTAACATTATTGTAAAGCTGGTTCCTTTGTTTTAAATTAGCAACGTCTGTTATTAAGTTTCAAGTTTCACCTATTTTCTGACTGACCATGTTGTGGTTTTAATGTCTTGTAACATATAAAAAAGATGTCGTAGGCGGCCTAACAATTAAATTTATTCTAGATGTTATGTATTTTCTTCTTCTTGTTTAAAATTTTAAGTGTAAGTGTAATTCTCATTTGGTCTTAGTTATAAAAAAATATTGTAAATTTAAATTAAAACCTGTAACACTGTTGATCGCCGTTTTATCGATACGTATGTATAAAAAATTGTTTTCGATTAAACTGCACAGTTTTATCGTTCCATGGATGGCGATCGCTCATTTCGACAGATCTTCGCATAGCTTACTTTAACGATCCATTTAACTACACAGTTTTATCGCAATGATTTAACTGCACAGTTGTATCTCAACGATTTATCGATACGTCTGTAGCAGCTATTGGTGGATAACAACAACGTATTACTTAATAAAAACATTATTGTAATGTTTTGCAACTTTTAGTATAATTCAATAATGAAAATTTGCGATATTTGACCCATTTAGGTTATTTTCGGTAAAGGCGCTAATAACAATTGTAAGCGCTGCTTCAAAAACAACAATATTCAGTTACCCTAAGCTGAAACGGTCGGTGTTTTGCCAAAACTTCAGCAACTCACCGTGTGTAACTAGTAACCGTTCGAAGCGCTAAAACGCTCCAGCTTAGCAATATAATAATGAAAACAGAGGGCCTTGCACGAACATTCTGTATACATAGTTTTACTTACATTACACGTGCGAAACCCAACGTCGTTTGACACAACTTAATGGCTAAATATTGCTGGCACGAATGAAATCAGAACTCGCATGTATCGAGTCCGCGAGGTTACGGACATAAAAGCCTTGTAAAATGGATCTTTATTTGAAGATTTGTTTCGAACGTAAAAGTAAGTAAAATTAGCTAAAATGTTTACTTTTATTTTATTTATTTTGACGAACCAACAGCATTTTACAATATATAATAAGTGTACAATTATGGAGTCCTTAAACTATGTAAAACACTTTTATAGGCACGTACAGCGTTAAAATACATAATTGTTATTCAAAACAATTTATTACCCACGCAACACCTGGGGTATGATAAATTATGCCGTAATCAGTCCAATGATTAACTCTATGATAGGCTCGTGCGGGATAACCATGAAATTGGATATGGATTTTGCACCCTTAGTTTTTTGGGAAATTAACTGTACAAATGGCGCATACCCTAATGACGTAACAGATGTTCGATATTTAAAATAATAGTCTAAGAGCCATTCATTGTTTTTATGTTTTTGAGTGTAATTTCATTAGCGTTATGAAGTTTCGCAATCCATTTAATGGAAATCGCTCAATTTTAAATAATTATATAATAATTATTATATTTTATGATAAATTAATTCCGATAGTTATTATATCTCATAGTAGATCAAATAAACACTAAAACTTAAACTCGCTTAACTTAAAATGAATTTTCCATGAAAGTTTCGAAAAACCTTTTTGGTGATTACAGTATTAACTGGCATGTTGGCGCAGTTGGCAGTAATCCTGTGTTCCGCTAAGTTATGAATTCACTACGAACACAAAAAACCTATAAAAATCACAGGAAGACCCTGCAATTTTATTTATATGTATAGAGCATGAACCACCCTTACCCAACACCGGATATGCGCACGCGCAGGGCAATAATACCGAAATAGAATTAGTTCACAATGCATTATCATCGATCAGTGTATATATAGATCAGTCCATTAGCACCTCGGTGTATTGTTTTAAAAATATAACTTTTAGGGGGCAGTCTATAAACGTATTGACATAAAAAGTAACTTCGTTTTATAGAACCCAAAACTTATTTTAGTGAATTCATAATAGTGAAATGGGAATGTAATTTTTTCATGATAAATATATATATTTTAAGCAGGCAGCTAAGTGCCCATCCGCCTCATGTTAGGTGAAATTTTAATAGATTAAATTTTTTTGCTTCTTATTCTTCTGTCATTAAACAACCACCCAGGTGATTTCATCTTTGTACGTCTCGCGGGAGTTGAGATTCCGTATTAGATGACCTTTTGCTTTTATTTATTATACAGGTAATAAATATTCCCGGGAACGCATTTGATAGTGCAATTTCTATACGATGTCTCTTAACCCCGCCTCTTAAATAAAACAATAATATTTGTAAAGAGGACGATCACAAGTTTAGATTCAAGCAACAAAATATGATGTATCTCTCACCTCATACAAAAAAAACTTCTTAACACGTGTACATTTATTATTTGTCCAATCGATTGAAAAACAATTAATTTAAAAAAGTTAATCTCCCCGGCGGGGAATCGAACCCCGGTCTCCCGCGTGACAGGCGGGGATACTTACCACTATACTACCGAGGATTACATGTTTCGATTCAAAATTTCTGTCTAGGCTATTTTTAATAGCATCATCGATTTTTATTATTGTTCTCTAAAAATAAAAAATAGTTTGCATTTTTTTATAACCGATCTAATGGATTATACGATGGTAAGGGTAAATTAAAAACAAACAAAAAACTGAATCAATAAAACGTTCATACAATAATTGGAACTAAATTGGTTAAGTTACAGTTAGATTTATACGATCAGTTCCGTACATGAAATTAAAGTAACTATGTATAAGTAACGAGTACTTTATCCCACCTTTCAGGGTTGATCCTTATATAACGTCACACGTTAAAGAAGGGAGAGTTTGTTTATCACCAAAATGTGACATTATGTGACAAACTGCAGGGTGGGTCAACAGCTTTGTCATTTCACAATTAGAAAATAAATAAATGTAAAATTTACAACCGCTGTTTTATTTTAATTGTTTTAATGCATGCACAAGATTAGACACATACATATGATATAGATTATACCGCACATGCACTCAACCAACCACGCGCACACACACGCACCCATACAGCATACGCACGAGCACGAAAACGCACACACAAGATCCTACTTGCACACACAATTATTTAAGATTATATTTAAACTTCAACACTCAACCTCAACCTTTGTATGTGCTTTGTAATTAAGAAACTAAAACAAACTTTTTATTATTACTAGTAAGATTGAAAATTATGTGATATCACACCAAGGGGGAGGATGTATCGAAAATGTGTTAAACTGTGATAAGGACAGGGGGGCGAGGAGTTAAAGAATAGTAAAAAAAGATGATATGAAAATAAATAATCATTTTTCTTTATTATAAAATAAGCTGTAGATTTTTGTTTAATAAATAAAATATTTTTTTTCCACCACCCGAAGACTTATTTGACTTTACTTATATGGACTTTCAAGTCTTCCGACGGTTTCTAATATTAAGTACAGGTTGGAAATACGTAATATCTCTCATATTGAAGGAACCCCAAAAAGTAATGGGAAATAATAACACACCCTCGCTCTAACATAGGGGTGACCAAATTAAAGCAGCACGTGTTGTGTTGTGTGTTTGCCTGTCACACTCTCTGATAGGTGACGTTGTTTGTTAAAAAATAACGAGGGTTTTTTTTAAACACAAATATTGTATAATAAATAGAAATAAATCGCGAAAACAACACACAACAACAAGTTTTTGTTTAATTTACAGCACTTCTGTACAAATTAATGTAATCGGTGCCTGACTATGACGTCACTACATGCGTACGACCGTTGTTTAAATAGTACTTACTTATAACAAAAGACAATTTCTCTAATTTTTTTCTTTCTTTCTGTCTGTCCTGGCTAGACTGATTTTGCTGTGACTTTCACTATGGTAGTTACAAAGAAGTAAGTTTTAACTTAAGCATTAAGGTTCTCCACGCGCACGCAAAAACTTCTCGAAGTTAAAAAAAAATCACCAAATTCAACGCAGACGAAGTTGCGGGCAACAGCCGGTACACAATAAATTTTGGGTCGGGTCCAAATAATTATTTAGTCTACGGTTTCAATTAGGAAACCGAACCATTAATCAGATCCATGTGTTAATACAATTTTACCATATGATGTAGCTAGTACATACTTTGGCATTTTTCCAGACACGCCAAGGGAATTTTGTTAAATATATTAAAATAAATTAAATACCTAGCCACGATAGCGCAGCGGTAGAACGACGGAGTGAAATCTGCAAAGTACTCAGTTCAAAGCCGCTGGAGCTAAAGTCAAAAGCTTTACTTTTTAAATACGATTAAATGCTTTCAAGTGGCCCGTTGGCGCAGTGGGCAGTGACCCTGCTTTCTGCTCTGGGGGTCGGGGGTTCGATTCCCGCTTCGTTGACTGTATTATCTATATGTATATATTATATATTTCTACAAAAAAAATATTTGTGTCTAACAGGCGTCTGTGACCTATAACACAGGCATTAAGTTGTCTATCTTAGGAACGTCTGTGTGTCATATAGTCCTATATATATTTTTATATTTCTTTTAATTTCTATTGCACTTGTTAACACCTTTACCAATATCTTCAGAAGATTCCACAAAACAATTGGCTTTATCAATTTTCCTTTTTTCATGTCAATCTTCGTGTAAGAGTGTGGCGTGTAAAAAGCGGGAACCAATTGACTCAGGGGTCAACTACCTTCATATACTCGTATTGAAATGGTGGCAACATAACTTTTTATGTAACAAGGGGTTAACGGGAAGGCTATAAAGATTGCGCCAAGCGTGAGGTGGATGCATTTCTGATCCCAAGCAGTCATTGGGAAAAACTGGCCGAAAATCGCACTGAATGGCGACGTCGCGTCGTGTCCAGGGGGGTCAAACGGAATGTGATTATGCCTAGTTCCAATTACTGCGCGAAAAATGCGTGAAGCGCCACAATCGTATATTTAAACCACTATCATCTGGGATTCTACACCAATGTCATAAATGTGGGCGACGGATCCTCTCTCAGATGGTTTCTTTAGCCATGAGCGTAGGTGCGGTCGCAATGCTGCTGACATAGCCGCGAACGACATTATATAAAATTGTTTTGTTCTATCTCGCAAGGTTTAGCCAGCGTACGCGACGTAAGCTCACAAAAATACGTTTTCTACGCCATTTTGCTGCAAATCATTGAAATTCTCGATTTTTATCTTTTACAACTTAAATGAATTATAGATATAAACCTTCTTCTTGAATCGCTCTGTTTATTGGTTAAATTATATGGTGATTTGTTAATAGAGACACTAAAAAACTAGCCTTTCTAATAATAAAGATTAATATCAAAATTTTGGATTAAGTCACCTTCATTCTGACGTATCAGTTGAAGATAAATCACGTGAAAAACATTTATGTGTAATGAGAGCCAAGTTCAATATGATTTAGTTCTTGACTAAACATTCATATGTATCATGGCTAGTTTCTATCAGCAAGACAAATTTTCGGAATTCTAAAATAAGAACTTACAGTTCTAGAACTTGCAAAGATGGTAATATAACTCATATATGAAAGCTAGCCAAGTTCAGACGTTTACTTTAGCTGCAGACCAAAGGGCCTGCAAGCGTAGCGGAACGTCTAATTAAAACAATATCTTTGGCTTCATATAACTGCATCGTTTTGTATATCTTCGCATCGCCTCATATTATCGCTATCGGATTTTTTTCGAGTTTCGCATCTCTGAAAATGAATAAAACAATAGTGTGATATTATCAAAAGCATGAAGACCAAAGACAATCTACTGAATATCTTAGCGAAAAAAGAAAATAGGACTATATTTAATTTTTTTTTTAATAAATAAACTGGAACACAAAGTTGAATGAAGTATTGTCAGATTTTAAAGATAAATTTAATTGCTTAATACCTTTTATCTTAAAATTATGTTGTTTTTGACGCGTTTTTTATCAGTATTTGTGAAATACGTTGTTGTGCGCGCGTTTTGAAATATAATTTTTAGTTCGCTCGCGGCTACTTCCATTTGGATGAGGTTTGAACAATGACCGTTGGAGAAACAAAGCCGCAAAAATGTTGTAATTAACTGTACAATGTTTTCGCAACGGTTTATCGATACCTGTGTACCAGGGAAGAGTATAAAAGTACAAGCCTTAGTGTCTCCGAGTCGCATTCAATAATATACGATTTTTTAAAATTAATTATAATGCAAGTACTAAGTTAATCTTAGTACGAATTAATACAAGTAACGAATGTTAAACAGTGTTAAATATATGGGTACATGTAAATTCATATACATATTTATTTCAATATTTCAAAGATAATTATGATTTAATTTCAATCGCTGCGCTTACGATTTGGATATTTTTATAGTATTATAAAAATATCCAAAGTTTCTCATAAGAAGACCCAAAAATTTGTTATCTATTGTAAGACGCTGTACTTGGCGTCCTTTGCAACCTCTATACGACCCGAGTACGACTGACCTTGGCGGCTCAAGGCATATCCGGACTCATCAAGTGTAATAGCATCAACTGTACGATTTAAAGTTTGATTTTGTACGATTTTGACTCTTACCAAAGTTTTTGCCTGTCTATAGTTTGTCTAGTTTATCGAATCGCGGACCCCGGAGTTTTGTCATCCACATCACTATCAGCAAGGTTAGTTCGGTTTACATTCGCGAGTCGCACCATCGTTATTTATTTAACCGTCGAGTGTGAACGGTCTCCAGTTTTTGTTCGGGCATTTTTCTCTCGTTATTTATTAGTTGTCATGACGAATTGCTTCTTGGGGCATTCTTTTCTTGAGAACATCGTTTGTTATAAGGCCCCAAACGTATTGACAACTCGTTTAAGGCTCTGCTTGCATAGTAGCTGTAACTTATTAAATTTTTGGCCTGTTTTGTTTATTTACCATTAACTATACATTTTATCGACCAACTTCGATAGCTAAACAGTACCTAGTACCGGCTAGATAGAAATCTAAAGTATACTGTAGGATCTTTAGCTTAGGTATCTCCCGTTGGCCCAGGCAGTTACACATTGTACGCATAAATTAAAATTATAGTTTTCGGCATTTCTTACAAGAGATCTTCCACAAATAAGGTCACACGAATTATACAGTAATTAACTCCTTCTCCATACTTGTCACAGGCTATGACATTTTAGTGTTCTTCCACTTCTTCATCTTCCTCTCCTTCTGCTTCTTCCTCTCCTTCTGCTTTTTCCTCTTCTTCATCTTCTTCTTCCTGTTCTTTCTAGTGTTATCCCGATCTAAAGCTATATTGCAGAGCATGGGGTTGTACAACGAGTTAAGATGACCGATTTAAAGGATAGCCCCAGATGGCAATCGGTCATCATTACTCGCCCCACAGCTACATCCTTTGCAATTTAGGTGGACCCTGGTACCCCGATTTACCGGTACAACGCTAGAAATAATAGGTTACATAGTACAACTGTAATTATATTTTATTACTTCTAGATCTATATCAAAGTTTCTGCAGCTGGCGATATTGTTGTCGCTTCACGGTAAATGAGTGAGTTGGTGCGAGGAAAAGTTTTACTTGTTTTGTTGTAAAACTTATTTGGAATAAATAAACATTTAGAAACACAAATCAGTTGTACCTCTTAGTAGTATCCAAATGAAAATTGTAAATATTTTTAAAGCAGTTGTACCCTTCAGTAGTATCAAAATGAAAATTGTAAATCTTTTAAAGCAGTTGTACCCTTCAGTAGTATCTAAATGAAAATTGTAAAAACTTTTAAAGCAGTTGTACCATTCAGTAGTATCCAAATGAAAATTACAAATTTGAAATAATTTTTAATTTTTATTATTAATTACTTTATTCATATTTGTAAAAATTAATTTGTCAGCAAAATAAAAACTAAAAATATGTAAATTATTATTTACAATACCCGAACTTTGTAAGACTATATATGTATGGATGCATAGCCATATAGTATTTGAACTTGATATCAATTTAGTAATACTCACATTATTTTAGTTGTCTTAAATTTCCAGCAAAACTCAGTTTTATGAACCATGTGTTAAGGCTTATATTTATAAAAAATAGATATGTTGAATATTTATGAATAAGCAGTGGATTTATAGTGGCTGATACGTTGATGATGAAGAGGAATATCCACTTGCATATTTCACGATAGTTTTCTTGTACTGTGTTCACAATTGTGAGTTGGCAGCACCTCTACAGCTTTTCTTATTTTGTATATGAAATTTTAAGTAATACGCCTACATAATGCTTGGACATTTTCCAAGGGATAAACATTGAAAAATGGAATACCGTATAATATTAAAAAGATACTGAGATTTAATGACAAAGTTATTTTTTGGTGTACCTATATGATACGTCTTTAATTTTCTTTCAATCGTTTAAAACTAGGTATTCATATTATTTCGGAAATTAATTGATCAGTACACAAGTCTTTATGAAAAGATATAAAACCAACGGCGCTGAATTCGCGAAGAACTTTTTTCAATACGACTGAACAATGAAATAATTAAACGTGTCGAATAAATCGAATGAAAGAACAGTACTCTTGACCCAACAATCAAGCGAGAGCTTTTTAAGGTGTTTATTAAAGCTCTTCGCTATAAGACCATTGACTGACAACGATCGGGACAATGTCTGCTGATTGAACATTCCACATGGCAGTAATCTCATGAGGAAGGTCTAAATATTTAGTTAATTCTTTTTCAGCTCTAATGAGATTATCGTGATGTTAATAATTTATTTTATTATTATCATTGCTCATAACAAGTTTATCATTTACCTTATGACTTAATTGTCTTAATAAGTATGTGGGGAAGTAAATAAAGCACCACGTTTCTTCCTTTCATATATTTATATACAATATTTACAATATATAATATATATACAGTTGATTACAAGAGGATTACATTGCGAGTTTTATATTAGTCCTGTTGGTACGGTAACGGCCGAATGTTTCCAATAACGCATGCGCGTTAACACTTATTTCGAAATTCAAAAATATATGTTTTTAATAAGCGGCCTGATATATTCACATGGCTAGTTCGCGAGATTTTCTAAGGTATTTTTTAACGTAAAAATATATATAATAACAATTTTGTAAATGTAGTAAGTGCGTATGTAGTAAATGTTTTAATATTTAGTGTTAAAGTGTGTAGACGCAATACACGTAAGGTCAATATTTTTAATAAATATGTACAGGAATATATGACACACGGACATCTGTTCCTAAGGTAAACTTAATGCCTTTGTTATAGTTAACAGACGCCTGTTATGGTAATTTTGCACCATTTGTGTGATGCATTGGCAGTCCGATTAGGTTGTTTTGTTTGTCACGCCGTAATTCTATCTTCATAATTATTTGTAGAGTAAATAATAAAACTAACAACCTTAAAAATCACGTATATAATGATAAGAAGAATAAGAAGGTAAATTATGTCACACGAATTTTACCGCAGTTTAAAGTGTGACGTTATTTATGGATGATCCATATACTCTAACGAGATCCCGTTAATATTTTTCAGAATACTTTTATAGTCTAGTGACAAAAGTATTTAATATTGTAAACACTTTGGTTGTCTTCAAAGTGAAATAGTCCCATCTTTAAACTAAATCTTTGTGCTACAACCATCTTCGCTTTTTTTCTAATAATGCGATTTCTTGCTTTGTTTATACAACTTTTGGTGTTGACTGGTCATGAAAGTACTAATACAACGGATCAGTGTCCAAATGTAAAGAAGTCATTCGATGTCAGGAAGAGAAGACATTTGACGTTTAGTGATGGCAGCGATGTCGTTGTAAGTGTTGATTATTTTGTGCTATAATATACTATTCGATTAAAATTAAAAAGTATTATTTATCGAAAAGATTGTCCCAGACGTAGAGAAAAACTGATTACAAGAAAAAACAAAAATCCAGTAATGCAACTGGATTTTCTTAAACGACCTATTATTACTTCTAGCCGAACTAGAAGTAGTAATAGAAATAACGCGGACAAAACTTCAATCGCACTACAAGTCAACAGACCACTCGGTCGCAGCAAGAGCAACTTAACCTAGCGATCGATTCAAATGCCGACCACTGATTAGGCCACGACCTCCTCATACAATATGTACCATAAATATATTAAATTATTAAAATAAAACCACACGCACACAAATGCAAATCGATTTATACACACATGTACACATTACTAACATGGCGTCAAAGCGTAGTCACATAGATGTCATTGTATAAAGAATGAACATCTTGTATGCATTTTAAGGTACGCAAATTTAAAGATCTGTGGTCGAATATCGACCAGTCGGAAACTTCTAGTAATTTTAATTAAGCATTTCCTTCACGTAAGACTTTACAACACATCGTAAAGTAACAAAGGAGGGTACTACGGTATAAATCTAAATTATGTCATAAAATTATAACGCCGGAAAGTTAAGGAGGAATGTGATTGAAATAATGAATTAGATTTTCTCATTTTGAAGTTAGACTTTCAAAATTTCCAAGACGATATTGTAGTTCAAATGTCATAAATTATCTACAAAATTTTGTTGTTTTGCATATCACATTTTCTATCCCAAGCGTAAGACACTTCTAGGGTTCCGTAGTTCTACAATGAACGCTATAATTTGTCCGTCCGTCCATCCGTCTGTCTGTCCGCAAGTGTACTCCGCTCCCTAGGATTTCCAAACCTATTAAATATTAAAGATATGTTAAAAATTCATTAGGAAAATTATTTTGAACGTAATCGGGCAATTTGTGCTGCTTAACAAATACCTATATTGCAAATCAGATATGGAATCCTATATACGTCTCGTGACACGACCTTAGTCAATTTTTAGGGTTCCGTACCTCCAAAGGAAAAAAGAACCCTTATTGTTACTAGATAAAGTTGAAAATTAATATATAAGTAAAAAAAAATTACGATACAACCTTTTCTTATTTTTATATATATGAATATATATAAATAGGGTAAACTGGAGTATATATTCGGATAATAAAAAATTGAAAAACTCTAATCTTTATATAAAAAATTCTACTGTACGTGTGTATATCACTGATCTCCTCTTAAAAGGCTGGACTGATTTGAATGATTTTTTGTATGTGTTTGGGTGGCGCCCTGGATGGTTTAGATTCAGAAATCAGTCTGACAAATGGTGCTGCAGTCGGTATCTAGGTTATTTATCTATACTAATATAAAGAACGGGAATGAGAATGGGGAAGGGGATGGTGACGGGTATATTAAGTAATATTATAGGATAATAGAAAGTAGTAAATAGTAAGTAACCCAACCTTCGGACAGCAGAACGTCTGCCGGGTCAGCTAGTTGATTACAGAAACTGTGAAATTCAGTTTTTATTCCCGAATTTTCCGCCTTGTATCCTTTCCACGTAAAGCCGAAGGTATCAAAGGCTATCCCAGGTTGCATTCAATATTCATCGAGTATCCCAAAGCTTATGTAAAATATATCAGAACAATGTTCATCCCGTGTAATGGGAACCGCTTCAGATAATGCCTGAAGAACCCGAATATTTGAATTCCAGAAAACAGGTAAAATGCTCGATTTATCATAAATCCTATGTGGATTTCCTGGGGATATATATTGTCTATAAATATTGTTTTTTGTATCTACCAGTGTACATATATCTATATATACAAAAAAAAAATCCCTATTTCTCTTAGACACGGAATCACATGTGAACATCTGGACCGATTTCGCTAATTCTTCTCTTATTGTTTGCTTTTGCCAGGAGAAGGTTCTTCTGAAAGAAAAAATTAACGAAAGTTTTGTTTAGATTAGGATATTTTGGTGTCACTATATTTGTTTTTATATTGTAATGTTGTTTATATTGTTCGTATGAGAAACAGTTATTAAACCTAAATCTAGTATAAAAATCTAGTATATGATACTTAAGTTTTATTTATTTAAAACCATATAGCGTTTTTATGCGTTTATCAGGACGTAAGCTAAAATTTTTAAAATAACTTTTGAAATGTTGATTTATCCTCTAATGTGTACAGATTTTGCAGTAGTTTTGGGCTTGAATTTAAAAAAAAAAGTAGTATATTTTTTGCGTTAATTTGTTCCAAACTCAGATTTGGCAATTAGTTAATGAAAATATATTTAAATATTTTTTTAGAAAACGAATGACCGGCAATTTTATTTGATGGTAATCTCTTTGAAAAACAAGCAATTGTTTTTCACAACGTGTGGGCGGCACGTTTTCGAGCTATTTATAGAAGCGAAATGAAAAATGGTTTTGTTTCTTATAATTAATTATTATGTCATAATATTAAAACATTTTTAGGATCGTATAATTTTTGTAGGTACTTCTTTCAATATTTTTTGGGAAAAATAATGTATAGAGTTATAATAATATTGTATATTTAAGGGAACATCAGGTTGGGTGAAGACCCATCAGTGGGCGTACTTCAATAATAGTGGTTTAGTTCATTTGTCATCTTCCATAACTTGGTTAACTCACTCAGCATTTAAAGTTGAAATCTAAAAGAGACGGATTTCTTAGCAGTGCACCATAGATTGACCGTGCAAGTATCGCGTCCATCATACTGCAGAGGAAGGATCTAGGGCAGTGCCTGGGACTTGTGACCCAGATGTAGGTTTGAGGGATCCCTTTAACGTATACAGGAACACTCACCTCCACTGCCCGTGTTATCTTTCCTGCCCAACCAGTTCCGATCTGGTCTCATCCAATAATGATATCCTTCTCTTAGTCTTCATTATGGTGATGATGATCAATCTTATTTCTTCGAACGTCTCTAAGGTTGCCAATAGATGGTGCTTTACTATATTAGATCCTCCTACATATATATAGAGTTGTTATTTGGTATTAAACTTGATTGATTAAGATATTATAATAAATAAATAAATATATAGGACTATATGACACATGGACGTCTTGTTCCTAAGGTAGACAACCTAATAATGCCTGTGTAACAGCCGCCTGATATACACATTTTTTCGTATGGTGATCGTAAGTAGAAACTTCGCTAGCGTGAGTTTAGTTTGTATGGAGATTTTTAGTGTTTGTACTGCGGAAGTCGTCATCCGTACAGCGCCATTTAGTTGGATTTGGTGTAACCTTTTCCATTCGACATCATTGCCATCTCGTTATCTAGCGGCAGCATATTATCCATATGGATAATACACACATATTTTATTACTGAACTATTGCTCAAATCCCAACCTCCAGTAACCTAGATTTGTATTCCACTTAATTAAGGTGCACTATTATTTTATTATAACTTTTGATGCGGAACCCTTATTATTCAATAGAAAACCTAAGTAGTCTAAGTTACTCCTTGCAACACCAGCTATCTGCCAAGAAAAGTCCCATCAAAATCGGCAGAGCCGTTTCGGAGACTACCCGAGACGGACAATATTTTTTTAACTTACGCTATTGTTATAGATATCGTACATATAGTCACATGCAATTAGTTAAAAATAATAATTTCCTAATTACAAACCGACCCCTTTTAAATGTATGGATGTTATAGATAAAATTTTCGTTAAAACCCCGAAAATTTTATATTAAGTATTCTTGAAAGTTTTTTTTTTGTATTTTGGTGTACAATGAATAACATACATACCTTTTCCCTTTTTCTTTTATGGTCCGTTGGTTTACTAAGAGGGGAGGAAGACCCTTTGTCCTCGTTTCAGTGGGGCCCTTCACAGATAGTGTTAACAGCGAGTTGATACGTAGTTAATGATGTGTGAATTGTAATCAATCGGCCTTAGGTTCGGGTGCGGCCGACTGTACTTGCCAAGTTTCTTTTATCTTTATCTTTCTGTTATCTTTGGTACTTAACACGCTTTTTTTTGCTGGGAAATGTCTTTACGCACGACTCTATCCGCAGATGAACCGGTATTCCGGAGGCATCTGCGGACAGAAGTGTGGGACTCGCTGGCAAGATGGCAATCGGTCATCTTAACTCGCCCCACAGCCAAATCCTCTGCAATCTAAGCGGACCCTGGTACTTAACCGGGTTAACGCTAGGAAGTAGAAGTAGAAACACAATTTTTTTTATGGAAAGGCGCGATTTTTATTTCTATTCTTTCGCTATTTTACTGAGTTTAAATCGTAATCCCTTGATAAGATCTCAATGAGAGAAATAAGTACGTAATTTTTAAGGTCCCTTAGTCACACCGCATGGATGTAGATTGTTGTCATAAAACCAACATGAAAAATCAACCTTATCAAATTTAATGCAATAATTAAGCTTACCAAAGTGTTTCATAAAACACGTTATATTTCGACGTAACAATAGGTCTTTATAGGCCTAATTAGTAAGGTGTGACATTCGAAACTAGTCTGGCTTATTAAGCGACGACGTAACTATTTTCGCTAATGAGATATCCTGTAGTCATGTTACCCATTTACTGGGTAATTTTAGAGGTTAGTGACACCACTTCTTGAATACCTAACTAGTATTATAGTAGTGTTCCTGTGTTTCAGACAATTTTTTTTAGTAGATTTTACTCTTTAGATATCACTTTAAAATTAATTTTAAAACAAAACTTTGTTTTATCTGTGAATAAAGTTCTTCAATTCTATTGTATTGAATTATATTCTATTCTATTAAAAGTTAGTAACGACATTCATATAACTGTTGGACGACACGTAGCTTGAATATTTCGAATACCTAATGAAAAACCAGTTTCAATAACTCATCATATAGGGCTAAATCCAAGACAATGGGGTCAAACATATCAGCTGAATTGTCTATAACATTTATAATATAATTATATTACAACGAGCAAAAGTGCAAGCGTTTAATCTAATTATAATAGACTACCTATATTGACCGACAATTAAGATACCAGAGAAATTGGAATAACAACATTAACTCCCACCATCTTAATAATAAAGCAGGAATAAGGAAAGATTATCGAATCTCTAGAATTCAAATTTATAAAGACCATGGCCGTTATAAACCAACACACCTATTCAACCTATTTACTAGGAAAAAGCTGACTCTTATATTGTTTTAGATTATGTCCAAAAGTAAAATTACAGATTGGCTTTCTTTAATACTGATGATTTTTTCTCGTTACAAAATTTTAATTTCGAGTCTTTTTTTAATATTCGCAGGTCGTAGTAACAAGGTCGTAATGTCTAAAATAAGTGATATGGGTAAGTAAAGTCGGCAGCCATTATACCGATAGGAGTTTCTATTTCATAAGTAATAATCTGTTATTTATAACAATCCAACTTGTAATTACGACTTTAAGTTTTTTGTAAATGAATTAAAATATTTTTTTACAAAGCCTTTTATAAATACAATTTATAAAAAGAAATGAATATAAATATTATGTAAATACTCTATGCAAATGACTAATGAGCACAAGACGGAGATACGTCGTCGGACCACCAGTTCGCTGGCCCGGCGATCCATCTATTCAGGCATCGGGCAGGCTGGCTACATGTTTTTCATTGCCATTTATAATAGTTCCATAGACAAGTAACTTTATCAAACTTATGATCTATAAACCAATACCTCACACATAAAATGGTTGTAACCCCAAATTCTCAACTTCACAATAGAGCGTTTCAAACATGTAAATTGAAATAAAATCGTCATTATATAACGATTACATTATTGTATACAATAACATATTAATAAATGACTGTAAAGCTGGGATTTTGGGATTACAACAACTTACGTGTTACGTATCGAAATGTTGATATTCCTTTCAAATATAAAACAATAAGTTGACAAGCCTTTTGTTAAATAAAGCATATTAGCACGTCAACGAATACTTAATGGATAATTTATAATTTATCGTTGAGTTTAATTTATAATGTATATGTATATTATTTGATTTGTTTGTGTTATATTATTTTAAGTTTGACATTTTTTAATATTTTTTAATTCTTTAATTATTGCGTTCAGGTTGAAAATTAGTTGCGTCGTTTCATTTTTTGTCACGGCTCGTTTGGACTCCGATGTTTTAGCTATGCTATGAATAACAAATAGTTTAAAATTAAAATAATAAATAGTGTCATAGTACATATAGGACTGTATGAGTTTAATAATGTGTAATTTTGCAAAGAAAAGGTAGAATTGTAATTTGCAGTCAGTAACCAATCAATCAATCACTCAAAAAGAATTTATTTGGCAATAGAAAAAAACAAAAGATAAACAGAACAAGAAACAGACCCTAATTGTAAAATCACTTAAAAATAAAAAATAAGTAATGAGAAAGGGCCGTTTGTCCAAAAAGGACTACGCCTTAGCTTGTATGTAGAATTCAATTGAGCACCGCAGCTCTGATTTTCAGGCGTAAGCTTTAGTGTGACGCCACGATCACCTCATCAATATATAATATATATTATTATATAGGGCTTTATAAATATAAATGATTAGATAATCATTTATGAAAAAAAGTTTTAATTTAAGCGTTAAGATATGTACCTCATAGCCTTTCTCGATAAATAGGCTATTTAACACTGAAATAATTTTTCAAATCAGACCAGTAAGTTCTGAGATTAGCGCGTTTAAGCAAATAGACAAATAAACTCTTCCGCTTTATATATTAGTATAGATAAAGCAAACATGAGCTACATAAGATTAGAATATTTTAAAATTAGTCTGTAATGTTCCATTGTTAGGCCTAAATCTATTATAGGAGGGGAAATCCTCCTAGAATAGATTAAAAAAAAACTATTTATGTTTAAATTTTTCAGCAAATCCGGCAGACCCTTTTTGCACATTATACAGTAGCTATTTATGAGTCTACTTCTTCTTCCTAGCGTTATCCCGATTTAATACCAGGGTCCGCTTAGATTGTAGAGTATGTGGCTGTGGGGCGAGTTAAGATAACCGATTGCCATCTAACGTCATCCTCGGAACCCCCACGATCTCTACAACCTATACCTTACTTTTAATGTGCCCTCGATCGAGCCGGTTCGATGTTTCCCGAACACAATAAGACCGTCTTATCGCAATGTAAAAAAAAACAAAGCAAAAATGCAAAACACATTTACTTTTTTTTTAATTTTTGACTACTTTTCAATATCAAGAATTATTGAAGAGCAAATATTTAGAAAGGCTGAATTTTTTTTAAATCAATAAAAAATTTTGTGTTTTTACGTCTTAAAATAAACTTGCTCAACTGTAGGGTAACATAATATTCTGTATGTTTTCCAAATATAAATAAATAAAGATAAATAAATAAACTCTTCAACCCAAGAAGCGTTGGTCGGAGAAAATGATTTTTTTTATATTACAAAGGCAAAGCAGACGGCTCATCATCTAAGTGACTAATGACGTCCATGGACATCCTCATAATCAGACGGCTCGCAGTTGCGATACCGGCCTTTAAAGAGGTTTAGGCTACCGGGAACCCTCACAAATCGAAGGAAACGCGAAGACTAAGTCACGTAAAATAGCTAGTATAATATAAAACGTCATTGTTTAGCCCCTCAATATTAATTTCTATTTAAGATGAGACCATATATAGTAACCATCTATATCTATACTTATATATACAGCTGAAAAGTTTGTATGTTTGTTTGCTTAAACGCGCTAATCTCAGAAACTATTGGCCCGATTTGAAAAATTCTTTTCCATTAAAATGCCCTATTTATCGAGGAAGTTATGTAGTAGAGAAGGTATATATAGGCTATATATCATCACAAAATTTAATACATTTTTTTACTTTATTTACTTTACATTTTATTTAATTTTACGCGTAAGAAGTCGCGGGCACAGCTAGCAGGTATTTAGTAGTAGCATAAACATATAACATAATAAAAAAGAATTATCAAAAGAACAGCAAAGACATGCTATGCATAGGTTAATAAATTTAAAGATATTTGACAAAAATTAATTATGTCCTAAAAATGTCTTAAATTTATCTAGTCATAGTTAACGTAAACAAACAGGGTGACGAAAAATATAGGTGGGCGGTTAATTGTGCCTGTGAGTGTATAATAAGCCTATTTTCTCGGTCCTACGATCAAGAAAATAATAAATAAAAATATAAACATGTTTAAAAACATTATCAATAAAAATCCGAAAGAAATTCAAATATTTGTAAAATCATAAATATGTATATGTATGTATTTATTATTCACATATACATACCGCATGTATCGTGGGGAGTGTTCTGAGGAGTTGTTCGGACTAATACCGGCAACTGTATTCCACCACAGGACATCTCGCCAGAATCTGAAATTTCAGCCTCACCACCTTGATGTCCTAAAATCCACAAGCGTGCGATTTTCAAGAAACTTCATACCTCGCACAATTCCTTTGTGGAATCAATTACCAGCGTCCGTATTTCCGAACGGATACGACTTAGGGACCTTCAAGAAAAGAGCATACTCATTTCTCAAAGGCCGGCAACGCATCTAAGTCACTTTCAGTGAGTTCCGGCACGTATTTATATTTTAAATATTCCCGAAGAGTTTAATATCGACGGAACACCTGCGCGGTACTGGTTTAATAACGGATCGTGTTACATTTTTCCTTCAGTATTATAAATTCAATATTTAATATTACCTACAATATCATATTTTAATTTTAGCTATGTTATAAACAAATTTTACTTTAAAATGTCATTTTTAAATATTTCTTCTTCTTACGTGGTTGTTGACTCAACTTTCCTCATTGCTTCTTTGCTCTTTGAGATCGTACCTCATGACTTATTATTATGTCATTTGACACTTTACATTTTTTTTAACCGCCTTGTTCTTCCTTGCATGGCAAGAACTTTTTATTTTGTTTTGTTAAAGCCAATTCACTTTTTCCCCGAACTGCTCGTTTTTTTGCGGCATTGGCACATTCTTTTGGGTTGCTCTTTTCCCACAATCTTGTATTACATTCCTAATTCTACATTTCTTAAATAGTGCTATCTCGCTCGCGTAGATACCAAATGTTACTTGTGTAGGGTGCGTACTAGTGTCAGTCCCCATTTAGTAGGTAAGCTTATACCAAAGAACTCGGAGAAGACACCAACGTGTCCGTTACAGACTGGATCTTCTAAAACTATAGCTTGCAGTTTTGCTACAGCGAAATAAGTTTTTGTAAATATTATGCTTCCATTTACCAATACTATAGATGTATTGGTCATATACCTCGTGATTAGTTAATCATGATTCAGACCGTTGATGCTGCATGTAGCTCTCATTTGCACAATAGGCTTCGTAAATACTCGTAAAATTTTGAGCGAAAATTCGGTCCAAATATTGGGTTTGGCCTAGCTAAATTTATCTACTAAATGCTGTTATTGCAAAACACAAAACCTCAAAAGCCATACAAAGCAATATTATCAAAGCCTGTTGGAACGAGTATCAAAACAGGGAATTAGACAATTTAACTTTTTTTTTTTTTGCAACTTTAATCGTTTTTAGGGTTTGTTCTGTATGTATGTGTGCGTGTGGCTGCGTCCACTGCGATCATTAAGGCGAACAATAAATCAGTGCGTTACAAGCTATCGGCTGTTTCACTCGTGTCTTATACTTATCAGGGTTCAGTAGTACTACGAGGAACCCTTATAATATCGCTATGTCCGTCCGTCTGTCTGCCCCTAAGCTGGTCCCCCCTAGCATTTCCGAACTATTAGACGTAGAGACTTGAAAGTTTCCATATTGATATAACATACTAAAAACTCACTAGGAAAATTATTTTAAACGAAATCGGACAAGAAGTTTTGAAGTCATTTAACAAATACGTTTATAGCGTGTCAGATACGGAAACCTTCTACATAATAAGCGTGTCACGCTCTGGGTCATTCTTTTCTGGAAGCAGAAATTCGCAATTAACTATGATTTTTTTCTCTAGAGTTATAGGAAACAGAAAACATTATTTGAAAAATGTAGGAGATATCATGGTAAATGATAGAAAACGCTGTATAGTTTAGTTCTATATCATGCTTTTGAAACCTAAATTCAATTAAGGTTTGTCTCTTTCTGGTGTCGCTTTTTCGTTTCAACGAATTTTCAAATTACAACGACATCTAAAGAAGGTTCGCTTTAAAAATAGGGCGATATAAAAATGATACGTTAGGGAAACGTGCGAATGTCATTTGAAATAATATAAAATATCACTCAGAGCAACCCGCGCGTGATCTTTCGACGTGATACTGGGTACGTGACAAATAAATCTAAAGTAATTATGATATATGTACGAAAGGAAAATAAAACAGGTGAATGTGTCCCGATTGATACTTTCGTGTTTGATGTGCGTGAATGTATAGAATTTTTATCGCTTGATACATTAAAGGAAGCTATGTATTATGAATAAGCAATTATTGAATATACATTAAACATGATGACTGGTGAGACACTTAGAATACTTAAGGGGGGTACTCGACTCGGTATAATTATGTAATAAAAATAGGTATTTAATTATTGACCAAATTTCCTTAAAATTACTTAAAGTGTGGTCTTACGTTCTGTGGTTAATTTGCTGTTCGGAAAAGTTAGTTCGTAAAGCATTTCCCAGCGTAAAAAACTGGTCAGTTTTAAACAAAGA
Organism: Charaxes varanes; assembly: GCA_024363005.1. Classification (NCBI taxonomy): domain Eukaryota; kingdom Metazoa; phylum Arthropoda; class Insecta; order Lepidoptera; family Nymphalidae; genus Charaxes; species Charaxes varanes. The sequence goes on from JANCMC010021608.1 coordinate 6,842,196, forward strand.
TTTGATGATTGTCAAGTCAGAATTAAACGCGATAGTTGATGTCACGTAAATAAATAAAGTAATTTAGTTAACTTTTTGGCAACATTAAACAAGAAATAAGTGAATAAGTGATGAGTGGAAAAGTTATTTTTGCCTGTCCTAAGCCAGGACTAAAGTGTGAAGTGAAAACGGACCATCACCATTCATCCACGCTAGTATGTCCATGCGTTCCGTACATAATTAGTTAACTTTCTTTTAAACTGACGTAGTAGTTAATTGATACTTAATTTTAATGTTAATTTTTTTTCCTCTTATATGATCATCAAAATATTAGGTCCCCGAGTATCGTAAGTGTTTCACCAGCCAACCTGTATATATAATATTTAGCGGCAATGCTGTCACGTCAAGTGATGGTATTGTTGTCGCGTTTCGTTCGTTTTGTGAGACTTCCCGGTGGCCTAAACTCGTCATTAAAGGCCGGCAACGCATCAGCAAGCCTTCTGGTCGTGCAGATGTCCATGGGCGTCGGAAGGCACTTGGGTGCCTGCTGCCTGCTCGTTTGCCCATTGCACCATAAATAAATGACATAATTTTATATAAAAAATAAAAACAGGGCAAGTAGGGGAGCGCCATAATAGGATCTCGCTCCATTCTAAAATTTGCCTTGGGCCGACACTACTGAGGTACCCCCTGGGACTTGGCGCCTGGAGCGGCCGCTCCGTTCGCCCTATGACAGGCCCGGCCCTGAATAGCAAGGTTTAATTTATGTAACAAGCTTAATACAAGATACAATCATTTTATTGATAAGATTCAACACAAGTCCGCATATTACAGTAGTAAATTCCAGTAATATCTTTTTATGTTGCGGAATTTCCAAAAAAGTCAAGTGTTATCTGTATATGTTCACTAATATAGTTATTTTTCCCAAGATACGACTGTCAGTTTATGAGTTACCTACTGTTTTAATCATATGGAACGATATTAGACTTATGCATTCTTCTCTGTTATATTCTTCTTCTTCCTAGCGTTACCTCGGTTAAGTACCAGAGTCCAGTTGGATTGCAGACGATTTGGCTGTGCAAGTTAAGAAGACCGATGGCTGTCCACGTCATCCTCAGACACGACTAATAGCCCTCAGTGACATTATTCGGGTACCACTGTTTTCCGTGCCGTCCGAAAAGAAAGGAGCTCCGATATCATATATAAACTAGTGCTATTATGGGTCACCCGGTCGCAGCATGAGCTACTTAATCTAGGAATCGACTCAAATGCCGGCCACGACCACCTCACTCACATTCTTCTCTATTATCAACTGTAGTCTATCTTCTCTCGTCTATTTTGTTCCACGAAGTTGCAAGTATGTTTAAATACATATAGGTATACTCTTTATTGAAAGGAATTTCACTAGATTTCAGTTGATTTCCTCTGTGCGACGAGTTATTGATATTATCATTAGATGAGGTTCATTGTGATACGTTATCAGCAGTGATAACTTATCATAGCTGCTAATACAAACGCTTCGTGGAAAAATAATGCTACTTTCGAATCCTTTTAATAGATGGCACTGTTCTTTCTTTACTAGGGCTGGAATCTAACAGTAGTTCAGGCCTTCGCACAGTGTGTCATGGAGCACAACTTTTTTTTTGAATTTTTTTATTTTATTTATTCCTTTTGAAGATACAATACTTTTTTATAACATAACAAAAAAAAAACTGTAAAACCACCGAATGGTTTGTCTTGGCACTTCGGACATTAGTAAATCTTGTATGTCATAAAACAATAAATATAATAGGATGACACAATTTTATAAGGCAAGTAACATATTACGCGTCATTCAATTTTACGATTTCTTAACTCTCCCGTCCATCTCACAGGTTGTCCCATTTTCGAAACCCGCTCCCTCAACATGACATATAAATGTTAAAAGAAAGCTGCAGTTCCAATTTATTTTTTAATATTTTTAATTTTGACATGTGACGTCACAATTCTTTTGACCCATTTTGTTCACCCCCCCCCCCCCCACTTTAACGTGCAACGTAATTTAAAGTAAGAATGACCCTTTATGTGTTCGCAAGTATTACTTCAAACAACTGTTTAAACAATTGACTAAACGTATGTCTTAATAACAAGTACGTCTATTGAAAACGGTGTATTAAATATTAAGTGCAGTATTCTTTTCTAGTTTTCTAGCACTTGTCCTATTTCAAATTTAATTATTTACTATCGACAGACTTTCATGGTAACATATTATATTGTCTTGTAAGAGATTCCTTGAGGAATAAGACCGCTTTTGCACGCATATGTACCTGTTTATTTTGGTTTACTTCACTTTGTGTGCAATAAATAATTTATCTATCTACATAATATGCCTACCTCAATGATCAATTGAATATCTATTAAATTCTAAAATTCTCTATCTAACCGACACAACTCATTTGTCCTAAAATAACTATAGTGAAGAAATAATTTAATGAACATTATAGATTAAACAGAAGTATACATATGTAGGTACATGAGTACTAATGAATAAAAAAAAGTTGATGTAACCTAATCACAATTAAGTAACAAAATAATTAATGTATTGAATTTTATCGGTATCAGAAAAGAACGTCACCTTAAAAACATAAAGGTAAAATAACAATGTAGTTTTCAGTAATTTTAACAGATGGCGTTACTTTCTTCGAAGAGTATAGATTATTACACTATTGGCAAAATGTTAAGTTCCCTATGCTATTTTTTTAAAGCCCTTGATTAGAGTAAGAATGTATCTAATATTATCAATGTCAATGGAATTTAGACTACTCATATGTATAATCAAAGGTGATGTAAAAAGTACCAAACAGACGTTGACGGGCATTAATTGTTAGAAACGATTGTTTAACTTAGTTACAGCGGGTTTATTTTATCTAAATCGCTTGATTCGAACCATAGAAATGGCCTTTATATTAATTTGACATACCTATGAAATCATAGACATATAAACAAATCACATTAT
>JANCMC010021608.1:6845269-6932873 GCA_024363005.1 Charaxes varanes
ATTCGAACCATAGAAATGGCCTTTATATTAATTTGACATACCTATGAAATCATAGACATATAAACAAATCACATTATTATGTAGAACGAATCCTATTCAATATTTAAAAAAAAATTACAATAACTAAACGAATTACAAATAAAATCCATCTTAAAATACTAAAGGATTTATGTATGAAATATTAATAAAACAAAGTACTCACAATTTATATTAGAACAAATCACAACACACTAATAAACCTTTGCACGAAAAGAACATTAAAATTAAAAAAAACAAAAAGAAAAAATGGAACGTCCGCGTCCGTTCCTAATAGCGTCAACGTAGTTCTGAATACGAAAAACCATTCTGCGTTCAAAATCGGAACGTATCTATAACCAAATCGTGTTGACCTGTACGATATAATGCTTCGGTCGTTGTTTCTTCTATGTTCGTTTTATAGAGAGGGACAAGGCAGGTCAAGCTATGTTGGTTAGTGTGGATTAATGTGCGAATTTAATGCTTCTGTTGTGCTGTTTGAATTTAGACTTTATATACTTGGGAATAGGAATGGTAGAGTAGCACACAGTACTTTGTAGATTGTATACATGTTAAGGTAACCAAGTGATAAGAGATACAGGCGGTTCTAAATAGTTTTTATGTTTGTTATTAAAACATGTCATGTAAGACATCATATAAATAATATCAATAATGATAAAAGTTCGGGTATTCGGGAATTCACTTTGACAATTAATTTAAGGTTTTAACTTTTTTTATGTGTTAATTTTTTTTTATATGTGCTATAAATTTAAAAACAAGCAATTGAAGTCTTAGTACTTTTGAGGGATTAAATTGTCTAAGTTATACTAGGAGTGGATACTTCGGTAATCAACGTCAAATCGTACTTCTAGTGTTAAGGCTTTTGCTCGCAAAAGAGGGTTTAATTTACATAATATTTTGATTGCATAAACAAATTTCTTTAATTTTATGCTCATCCAATATCTTCAATTTGATTTTTCTCTGATATCGTCTTTGACTTTACATGTCAAACACATTTTCCACTTTTTGGCTTAATTTTTTTTTCTGCGCAACCTTTGTATTATATATATGTGTGGGTGCCCACCTGTTGTTGTGCATGTGTGACGTATTAGTTAAGGCACGGGTGATGCATAACGGAAGATCCAGTTGCTCTACTATATATTGTTTATGATTTAAAAAAGTTTACTTTTAGTATTTTATTAAGTAATTAACTAATCAATTAGTGTACAAAATACATATATACATACAGACGAATGATATTTTCTTATATGAAAATTCTTATAAGTATACAAAAACCTTCTATACATAGTTTTTATTATTATTTCGATAAAATTTCGTAGTTTGTTTAGAATCTAACATAGAAAAAAAACAGCCAAAATTTTCTTTCATTTAACTTTCTTTACCTGTATAATGAAAATAGTGGTTCACCTATTTTATATAATATATTATCATGACGAAATTTTATGTTAAGTCAACGAAGCCCTGGCATTTGAAGAGTCTCTTATGAACTAAATCATGCATCTTTTGGCTATGCTTATCTTTAAGTACATCTTTAAATAAATAAATAAAAAATATATGGGACTATATGACACACTGTCTGTTCCTAAGGTAGAGAATTATAGGTAACAGCCGCCTGTTTTACACAAATATTATTTTTTTGGAAATATGTAAATACATACATATGGATAATACTCCCAGACTCGAGGCGGGAATGGAACCCACGCCCAACGGGCCAGTCAAAAATCTTTAGTTTGGAGCACTATATTGCGAACGAGAATTGTCGTTACTTTTCCACTTGCTACTAAATATATGACTAAATAGATAGAGTAGAGCAGCTTTACAGTTATAGCCTTTACACCGGTAGAGTCCACGCATGCTCAACGATACGGTTCAGCTCTTACGGCGGAATTGCAAATGCAATCGGAATCGATCACGTTTTAAATGTACCAAAAACGTACTTAAAAAGTGCATATATTAGTTGCATATATAAATAAATTTATTATTAATTGGGCAATTAGTTGAGCTTATTATATCGATAAAAAATAAGAGAAAAAAATAGTCATGTCTATGACAACGGAAGTTTGATATCGATCGCGATTCGTGCAAGATAATTGTGTTAGTTGGCTTAGTGCGGGTTCGATGTCCCGATCGTTACAGTCGTTAGGGTTTCGTACTTTTTTTTTGTTTGGAAAAGTGTGGGAACTTGTGACGACATTTTTTTTTCATATTAAAATTTCACTCGGTGGAAAATAGTCGAATAGAATTAGTTTACTTTACTATATATATAAAAGCGAAAGGTCACCTGTGTCAAAATCTCGAAAACCGCGGGACGTACAAATATGAAACTTGGCAGAGAGGTAATATATATATATTTAGTAGACATCAGCTACGAGCAGATTTTTTGATAGAGCCAGATTAAGGACGCCTAAGGGCCCTCGCAATTTAATTAATTTATTTTCATCCGGACGAAGTCGCGTGAAACAGCTAGTTATACAGTTTTTTTTGAAATATTATCCTAAATATACACATTTCTCTGATAATCCTTGTATACTATGTTACTTGATCTAAGCTAACAAAAATCGTAAACCAACCATGTCATTTTATGAATACATTTGCTCAATGAAAGTTATTTCAATAAAAAAAAAAGTAATTTCAAAGAATTAAAGAGTTAAATGTGACCTCTTTGATTCCAACCTGACCTTACGAATCCCTACAAGCGCTTCACTGCAGCAACGCAATACAATCAATCGCATACAAGTAGTTAATTAATCATAGGGTAAAGGAATCCTTTTCATCTATAATTACTATACACAAATCTTCTTTCGCTTCTATCTATGGTAATCCAGGTCTAGTGTGGGTATCGACACGAATATTGACCTAAAATGACAACATTAACAGCAAACATTTTTAGGTGTCAGTTGAGAAGCGGTCCCCCTGCAGTACAGTTGCGCGCAGTTTTTAGGTATTCTTGTGTTTAAAATCAAATTCCTTCATTTAATTTTTCCTAACTAACGACCTGGTTTTATACTATGTACAGATAAGATATATGTGTCAATATCAATATTCATTAATCAAGATTTTTCAATTTCGCTGTAACTGCTTAATATTAGATTTTTTCTGTACTACTGTACCTGCGTGGACAGATGTCATTTTAGCTCAAGATTCGTGCTGATACCTATACCAGGGGTTGTTTTAAATTGCAGAAGAAGTGTCTGCCTTCTGACATTATTCTCGGAACTCCCAAAACTCGACTAATATCACTCAGTGATATTAATCGGGACCCATTGTTCTACGTGCCTTCCGAAACATGGAGGAAATCGGATATTTAAAAACCGGTATTAGAATGAGGCACCAATCTAGCAACCGGCCACGGTAACGCTTAACCAAGCAATAGACTAAAATGGCGGCCACTAATTAAGCTTGCATCCCCGTAATTACTGTACACAAATACCAACCTTAAAATGAACGTGAACATTTTAAGAAATTTCTTATAATTTTTAATGATTAAAAACATTAAAAGCTCCTTCAAATTTAAATAGCAATTTCGCTGGTCTGTCAATAAGGTATTATAAATTTTAATGTGCGGGACAGTACTAATTAATAAATCATAATCCCATCGTAAAAATTAAGATAAAAATAACAAAACAGGAAATGAAGAATATTTGAATACCATTTAAATAATAATACCAAAATAATCAAGGGCAGGCCGAGAAAGAGGTTGCGTGACGATTTGTATGCCTTTGTATATAACATGTGGACGAGATTGGCCCTGGAAAGAAGCAAGTGGATCGATAAGGGGGAGAGGGCTTTGGCCAGCTGCAATAGGCTAATAAAAAAATCTATGCTAACACAGGCTTTATAACTAAATTGCGATTTCACGATTCTGCCAATTAGATTATAGTAGATTAGGGCACCGAGTGGAAAGTCAGTAAGTAATGCACGAGTAATTGATAGAATCAGGCGTTACTTTAGTGTTTCATGCATAATGCACGAGTGTTATGTGGCACTAAATTAACACGAATGCATTAATTACTCACTTAAGCAAGGTGCGTAATCTATATTTCTTTCAAGAAATTTGGCACTACAATTTTGTCAAATTTCATACTCTTCCGTTCGCGTAATTTCCTAAAATGGTACCGAAAGTTTTCACTTCACATATTAATAAATAAATTAACTAAATTTTAATTGTGTTAATTATTATTGATACTTTTGACATTTGGTTAAACACTAATGATATTAAACTTGATTAAAAATCAATTTATTCAACATTATTTGGTGTAATGCAAATAAGCAATAAATAAATAAATAAAGCCTATTTCTTCATACGGTATAAAATCGGAGAACTTCTAAAGCTAAAACATTATCAAATAATACCTAATTATCTATAAGTGTCACATGAAAATGATGTTGAAATCGACGCCTCTGCGGCGTAAGCCTCCCCTAAACGTTTCCACATATATCTTTCTCTTGCCTTTTCCATCCAATTTTCTCCACGTCTTTAGCTAACTATGTCTCTCACTCTTTTCCCCCGTCTTCCTTTTTATGTTCCGTGGTACTCATTCTGTACAAAAATATATAAACTGTTTATTATCGTTATAATAGACTGTCAACTCATAGCCTTATACAGAACCATATGGAAACGGGGTAGGGAGGCCTTTGCCATGCAGGAATAAGGTAAAAAAAATATGTTCTACCTGCGTATTTGAATATTCAAATTCTTGTACAGCTTTACCTTTTCTTATCTTTTCCCACGTGAACTTTTTTATCTTTCTATCTGTGAGAACTTGTAATTAGTTATACCTTTGTAGTTCGTCTGTTCGGTTTTCAGTTTTAACCTTACGTTTATTTAAAAAAAAAATAGTCGCTTTGTGGTATACGAGATGGACAATGCCATCGCTGATTTTTTATAGATCTTGTTAAAGTTTAGCCAACGCACAAAAATATATTTTAAACAACGTCGCGTTACTTATTATTGAAATTTTCGACTTTTGTCTACAATAGCATATATGTATTATATATTTATATTTTAATACGTGAAGCGATTACTTTTGGTACCATTATACCTATATATAATATATATACCTATAAATAATATATAACAGACGCACAGGAAGAAAATTATTTTTTTACATGAATGTGTTTTGAACAGCTCCTAGGTGGTCATATGGGGCTTTAGTTACATTATTCATTCACCGCCACTGCAACTTTTAAAAGAATATAATGCAAAGAAAATTTAAAATTTTGTGCCTTAATCAATTCTTTTTCAATTGTTAAAGTATAGATTTTAATCTTAAATGTAGAATTAGTTGCATATGATGTGTAGCCACGAGATATGTTATCGATATTTGTGAGGGATCAATGTATATCAATGCTGTGCCAACTGTTTCGATCATTTATTTCATTTTATTGCCAGTAAAGGCATTTAACTTGTACATTCATACATGTTACTTCTGATGGACACTTCTGGGAAGTGTACATCCATTATTTAATAATTAATTATTATTTAAGTTTAGTTGTAAAAGTGTACAAATAAAAAGGTAAACATTTCTTATGTTGAAATGTACGACGCCCGCGATAAACGCAATCTGATATGTTTGATAAGGTGAGTCAAGTGAAAGTATATAGGTTTTTGGGAAAATGAAAATATTGTTTATTCTTTGACTGAATGATAATAACAGTGGTAAACGAGGTTGGGCCCTGGAACGTTTGCAGTTATCAGCCGTTGTTTTATACTTATTAAGGTTCCGTAGTTCAAGGAACTCTCATAATTTCGCTCTGTTCGTACGTCCGTCTGTCTGCCTGCCCGTAAGGTGGTCCCCCTCCCAACATGTCCAAACTATTAGATTTATAATTATCCATGTTGATGGAAAGTGCTAAAAACTCATTAGGAAAATTATTTTGAACGAAATAAAACCACATTTAGAAAAATTTTAGCATGATGATACATAGCCTATAGCATTCCTCGATAAATGACCTATCTAACTCTGAAATTTTTTTCCAATTCGGACCAATAGTTTCCGAGATTAGGGCGTTCAAGCAAACAAACGTATATTAGACATCAACGCGCATCCAGCTCTTTCTAAGTAATAATGTTTAATATAACACTTTATTATTATTATTATTCTCTTTATTGCACAATTAAAAAAACAATTGTACAACTAGGTGAGCTTAATGCTAAAAGCATTTTCTGTCAGCTTACCTTACCACGGCCGTACAACTATATAAGTAACACTTGTATAGTAAGTAATCTTATTTGTTTTACTTGTGCTATTTCATCAATCAATTTATTTTTTCTTCTTTAGATTTCTCTTCTGATCTTTACTTCTATTTTTTTCGTTTGTCAGTTTAATTTAAACAAAATGTAATCTAATCATCATGGTAAAGGTACTTTAGAGGCACGTCGACCCTTTTGCCTCTTTTGAATTCGAATATAAAACAAATAATTTTACCATGTATTTTAGCTCTCTCTACTTCCTAGCGTTATTCCGGTTAAGTACCAGGGTCCGCTTAGACTGCAGAGGATTTGGCTATGGGGAGAGTAAAATACTGATTGCTATGGTCTTTCCTATCGACATAGATGCCGAAACCGCAATTTGTAGAAAAAAAATCTGTCTGTCTGTCTGTCTGTCTGTTCGCGCATCACGCGAAAACGGCTGAACCGATTCCAATGAAACTTAGTATGGTAAGAGCTTAGGGGCCGACTTAACATTTAGGCTATTTTTTGTTCCGAAAAGTTTAACGGTTTCTGAGAAAAACTCGAAAAACCATACTTACACACTTGAGAGCTCAAACGAATTTGCTAAGGATGGCTTATTGTCAGATGTTCGCATGTACTAAGTAGACACCTTTGTTAAAAAAAAATACTTACAATAAGAAAGAAAGAAATCATAAGTTTACTTCATCTATACATATAATAAAATCGTAGAGAAGTCGTGTCTGTACATTGATTATTTTTTTAAAATACTGATTGCTATGGTCTTTCCTATCGACATAGATGCCGAAACCGCAATTTGTAGAAAAAAAATCTGTCTGTCTGTTTTGGAGCGGAATGTAAATGTGACATGAGAGGTAATTCGGTGTCAATTATTTCTTTTACTGTTTAAGGTCGTAATTTAAAATATCCTTGATAAATGTTTACAAAGAAAGAGTTATTTACTGGTTAGTGACCATTAACGCCAAAGTTTTACCGCAATGCTAAAAAAACTTAAAAATTAATCGTTTGTTCTTTATAGGATTACAAATAATCTATAAACTCAGTTTTTTACTCTGCTTTTTAATCAAATTCAGGAAATTGATTCATAGATGAGATAAACTGGGGGCTTAAAACTTTTTTAAAAATTTGGTTACAAAAGTAATTCAAATTTGTTTTGATGAAACCTAATTTAAATATATTTTTTGAGAATGAAAAGAGTTAAGAACAATTACGGTAAAAGCGAGCTTGTATCGTTCTAGAATTTTAATATTACAGATAAGTTTTTTATAGAAGCTAATATTGATATCAAATAAAAGAGTAAAGACAGCGTTGTATTAAATTGTAATCTATTTCTAATCACTACACAGTATAAAACAAAGTCGCTGTCTGTCCGTCCCTATGTATGCTTAAATCTTTAAAACTACGCAACGGCATTTTTTAATAGATAGACTGCTTTAAGAGGAAGGTTAATATGCATAATACATTTATGTTACAGAAGATTAACGCCGAGAATTTCAATGATATGTAGCGAGATGTCGTAAAAACGTATCTTTGTGCGCTTCGCCTGCGCTGGCTAAACCTTACGATATAGAACAAAATAATGTATTACGGAATTGTACATCTTAAAAAGATCTATAATGAAGTCCGCGGTAGCATATGTCTATCTCCTAAAAAAATCATGAACTATATACGAAGCTATTTTAAAGAATACTGTATTAATCTTTATCCATTTAAATACGTTACTATGCACATTTTATGCAGATGAAAATTGTCCTTTACAGCATATCATTGAAATTATTATCTTAGAAGATATAAGAGATTTAAAATAGCTTTTAAAGGGGAACAATTTTGTCATACATGACTTTTGCGAAATTTTAACCATTTACGCAGCGCACGCAGCGGAAGCTCTTAAATGGGAAAAAGAACCACCGATTTTGAAACAATCTTCATTGGTGCTTCGCTTCTATTCGACTTAGCGTGATGATATATACCCTATAGCCTTCCTGGACAAATGACCTATCTAACACTGAAAGAATTTTTCAAATCGGACATGTACTTCTTGAGATTAGCGCGTTCAAACAAACAAACAAACTCTTCAGCTTGATATATTAGTGTAGATGAGGTTTTCCGGCCCACTTAAACTTTGATCTCCAAGATTTTGTATCACTAGCGACTCTGTGTTTGAAATGACTGCTTTCGATGAATGATGAATACGATTTCTAAATCGCGGAAAACGGACATCCCTGTTAATGTCCAAACATGTTGAAAGTAACGGTCTGCCTTTATCTGGCGTGCGGTGACAAAGATTTACAATTCACCTGTTTGATAGTTTTCTAACGTCGCTAGTAACCACAATATACTAAAGGTTTGCTTTAAAGCGTTTGAATGGAAACAAATAATTTTATTAAGATTTAGGTGTATTTTTGAAGTATAAATAAGAGTCGGAAACAAATATTTTTATATTCAAACTGATATTACTTTAATAAGTTCCATTTTCACACTTAATAAATGGAATATGGCGAGCAAAGCTTTTTATTATTTATTTTTAATGCTTTAAAATCAACAGATAAAACTTATATAAATTACTATTGCAGCTAAAGTTACGGAATTTTTAATAATTCTGACATTCTTTTTTCACACACGATAAGATGGAATTAACTACTTCTTGTGCCATTGTAATTAATTGTTCAAATCACTATTACATTTGCGTGCCATGCATTGGTACTCTGTATATTAAAATTTTTGTATTGTAATAATAATAATTACTAATATATTAATTAAAACTTATGGACGTACATTAAAAATAGCAACACTGTTCTACTTTGCTTTTAGCCTAAAAATTAGGACTTCGCACAATAAAATGAAATCCCTCAAAATGTAACAAAATTGCTAAAGTCGCAGGTTTCAGCTAATTGAAAATATACCTTATACAAAAGAACTGACAGTTCAAATTTGGTTACAGACATGTCCAGATCGTTTGGCTGGGGCTACGGAGGGCGTTTTGTATCATCAGCATTTATCAAAGGACGACGTACTGTACTATCTCAGAAAGACCGTTTGCAAGCTAATGCCTCTATACTTCGATGGTGAGCACGCTCACAAAAATGTTACCTATCTCGCTCAAATCTAAAATATTTTTGACAACTTTATCCATTTCAGAGGAGACTACGCTAGAGGGTTTAACATTATACAGGTATAACTTGTCAGAGAATGTGTTCGATAGGGTTAAGAACCACACCGATTGCTACGCTACGGGCAGCGCATTGCCCAACGGGGTCAGCGATACCTCCAAGTGTTTTTATAGTAAGTGAAATGTTTTAATAAATAATAATAATAAATCTATTTACAGGCATCTGGGGCCCACATATATTAAAAAAATTTATTAATTAAAAACAATTACAAATTAAATGTCGTCACAATCAAGGGTTTAGACTTAATCTTGACATACATTAACAATAAAAAGCAATATCTCAAGTTATATTATTAACCTAATATGAAAAATTAACAGTTTCTTAACAATGTGCTTGAACATTGAATGTGAATGTTATACAAGCTTTAGCTAGATTCACCTAAAAGAACTTTGAATAAATCGTAGTTTCTACAGATATAGAAAGCAATACAAACGGTAAGAACCTTGAGTTGGTTGTAGCTTAATCAATTGCCGTCATTCGAGTCCATCGCTAGGTTAAGTACCACTTACCACGCCCAGTTGATAGATGGATGACAAATTCTAACCTTGGTTTTCAACTGTCCTTCTCCGCGTTTCGGAAGGCACGTAAAACAGTGTGTCTCGATTAGCCATAATTCCCACAAGAGTTCAAACAGCGTTGCGGTAAATCGCGGCGTTGGCGTTTTTTTTTTGTGTCGTCAATACGAAAATATAGCGTATATGATACGAAAATAGAACTCTTTTATAGCTTCAACTTTTTTTTTTCTTTTGAATGTTTATTATTTTTTTATCACTTAATTTATACAATTACGTACTTTTTTTTATTTTTTTATTTAGTACTGATAGGCTTAGTTTTTTTTTCTATATACATACCCTCACCCATCTGCACTATTTTTTTTCTTGAGTGTCAAAGGTAGGCTGGCAGAAAATGCTTTTAGCATTAAGATCATCTTTTGTGCAACATTTTTCTTTTAGTTGTGCAATAAAGGTAATAAAAAAATATGTATGTATATATGTACCTGTACCTTTGGAAAAAGAGAATTACTCGATAAAAATTGTCGCGTTATAAAAGCTTTGCCGTGTGAACATAAACTTGGGATTTTGTTAACGTGCGTTAAAAAAGCTCTTGTGCGAATGAGGGCTTAATGTCACAGAGTATGTACTAGTATGTACTGGTCGTGAGGTTGTGGAAATTTTGGGGGTTCCAGAGATGACATTAGACGGCAGTTGGTCAGCTTAACTCGCCCCACAGTCACATCTGTAATCTAAGCGAACCCTGGTAGTAGAGCGGGATAACGCTAGGAAAAAGAAGCAGAAGCCTAGCGCTTCTGCATCTTCACGTACATAATGACGCTAGGTAACACGAATGATTTCCTGCTATGTCATATCATCGTGAGTAATGCATAATAAAAATGAATATTACATTTTTTTAAGATTTACCAATGGCGGCCTCCTATCCCCATTTTTACACTGGCTCTCCCCCCAAAGATACGTATGTGACTGGGCTAAAGCCAGACAGAACAAAGCATAATTCCTACATTATAGTTGAGCCGGTAAGTAATCATAAAAAGTGAAATATTATAAATCTCTATTTATTCGTGCCCTTTAAATATATTTATCAACTGTCTTGTTTATTGTTATTCACAATAGACGGTTGAATTATCAAAATCACAAATTATCAACTCACTTGTTGCTAAGTGATCATTTTCGTCTACGAAGTTAACTAAAGTCTTTTGAGGTTTTTGTCATGTATGGAATGGTTACAGCAAATTGCTGATCCGGCTTTTGCCGTTACTATGTAACTACACAGTAGAAACAATATGTAATGAATTTTGTAAAACTGGAATTAAAAAAGTTTTATCGTGGCATAACGCCCTTGGATGTTATCAACACTGCCATGATATTTGAAAATCATCATCTAAATTCAGGAATAGATTTCTCCAGGCTTTATACGTGGTGCAGCATCAGGCCGCTACTGGCCGCAGAAAAAAAAATCATTTTAAATCTTCTTTTGTAACGCGCATACGTGATGGCCTTTTATTTTTTTGTCAGGGGTTTGAGCTTGTTTTTCCAATGTGGGCTAGTAGTTGAGGACAAGGAACAACACTTCTTTTAACCTATAATTAACTACATTTTATTTCCATTCAAATGTTATAATACTTCAAATTTTATACATAAAGGTATCCTAAGGAAATAACAATCTCGAACCCCTGAGAATGAACAAGACTATGACATGCGCGTTATAAAATAATATAAAATAAATATTTTTTTTTGTATGTGGCCAGTAGCGGTCTGATGCTTTGACAGTGGCGTTTATTTTTCAGGTAACAGGTATTCCGTACCGAGCGGTCGCGAGGATGCAATGTAACTTGCACGTTAAAGACCTCTCAGGGTTTTACTCCAAGCAGTACGATAAGTTCTCTAATATGGTTTTACCTATGGGCTGGATTGAATACGTAAGTGTGTACTTCCAGCTTATAAAGTTCCAACAGGAGAAAATAGTAGAACATTATTATCTTTCATAAGGCAAGATGTAATCGCTTTAAGCCTACCTATTGGTATTTAACTTAATGAGTATTAGCATTTAGCAGGGCACTTTTGTGGGGCACGCGGGTGCACGCGGTGCCCCTAAAGAAAATTTGGACAATATAAAAAAAAGGAAAAAAATAAAGGATTTGAAAAATAATGGGCCGCGCGAGAACACTGTCCACTCGGAAGAATTCATATTTCTTTTTAAACTTTATCAATACAATTATCACTATCATAAAATAACGTTTCTTTATTTCATTGCGTATAGAAATGGATGTTTGCTCAAGACATAGTAACAAGGGGTGGTATTGGCAAGGTTACGAAAAATTATAGTTCTAAACTTTCAAGAGTTAGCGTACCCCCAAAAAAGTGACAAAAAGGGGCCCAAGTATTACTATACAAATTATTATTCAAGCGGGTCATTAGAATTGACGTAATGATGCATTTACGCGTATACACTTTTATTTAACAAAGAAAGAAAAAAATTAACACCAGCAGAAATATTGTCGACTCACAATTCTTTAAATAGCAAAAAATGTGTAGCGAATATGCAATAAAATAGTAAAAAGAAACATGTTAAAAACAGATTTGTAGTTTGCCTTATGTATTTTAATTATAATTAAAGAAGTGATTAAAGATATTGAGACGTTATTTTAAAGATATTTTATTAGTTGTTTGGTTTTAACAAAAACCTATTTAGTTAGAAGGACTAAAATAGCTGTATCTCAGTGTTGGATGGAGATTTCGAAATAATTCTTAGACTGGCCGATAGAGGACGTTGAAACGACGCTGCCTATATTATTAACTCATTTTACACCTACAACATAATCGGTCAGGATGTGTACTGGTAGATAATAGATTATGCTATCTTGTTTGTGCAATTGACAGCAGTGTAATATCTGAAAGTGGCTTCTTACCTTCTGTTTTGCAAAAGTAGATGGCAACCCTTCCCTGATTTATATTTGCTTATGTTCTTTTTTCGTGATTTAAGCTTCAAATCTTCAATGGCAGATACAGCCATTTGTTAGTTAGTTTTAAGTAATTGATGTATACTTATTTGGTACCGAAAAGACAAATTGGGGAACTGTAATGTTTTTTTCGGATATGTTGAATAAATAAATAAATAAATAATCAGGTTTTCGGTCTCATTAGATAGTGAATATATGACGTCACAAGTCTATTAGAGAGGTGATCATGCCCATCGTGCCAACCACGGTAGATCCGCGCCTGATGGAGCCTGGCAAAATGAGAACAAGATCAATAAATTGCGTATATATTTGAGTCCTAGGGACTGTAGAAGCTGTAAGATTCGTAAACCCTTATTTTCCACTAGCTGTGCCCGCGGCTTCGTTCGCGTAAAATAAGGTAAAAAAAATAGATTTAGTTTTAGCGAGATGATATGTAGCCTTCCTCGATCTATAAATACTAACTAACATTGAAATACTATCTAACATTGAAAGAATTTCTCAAATCGGACCAGTAGTTCCTGAGATTAGCGCGTTCAAGCAAACAAACCTCCCCCTACCCTACCCTGTTGTACCCTACTTTTTAAATAGGTCGAAATGCCTGAGCACGGGTACACTGTTGCATACTTTTAACGTTAACTTCAACTACATCATAACTCAATTTAATGCAATAAAGAAAATTTAACAAAAGTTTTTACTAATTAAATTTCCGTCCGTTGTGAGGTAGGCTAGCAGAAAATGCTTTTAGCATTAAGCTCACCTTGTTGTACTATTTTTCTTCTTTGTAATTGTGCAATAAAGAGAGAGAAATCTGAAAGAAATCTATTGTCTGTCATCTATAAGTATTGAGTCAACTAGCACTTATTAACCTAAAAACCTAAATGGTCTTGTATGTGTGGGTTCCTTGCAATTTCGTCATCATATTCAACAAAAAGTAGGGAAAAGCTATGCTACACTTAAAAATTTATACAAGTTTAGACAATCTCTGAGTGTTGCAGTAAGAACTAAGTTGACGGACACACTAGTACTATCTCATCTAGATTATCGTTAATGAAAGTTCTATGTTGCTAATAGGTTTTCAATAGTTGACGCGATTAATTTATCGAGGACGAGATGATAGAATTGACGTTACTAGGCAAAAATACATTACAAGTAGGGAAAATAAAATGACTTTATAAATCCGTGGATAAAGACGAAGAAAACCTATGCAATATTGTAACCCGAATACTATACTTACGAATAATCTATCTATCTCCTGCTGATGCTTTCATTTCGAAACGGAACTTGTTTTGAGATACGACAGAAAATCGGTGAATTATTGTCCTTTGGTGGTTCTATCGGTGGGCATTCAGTTATCAACATTCCATCGAATCTCTCGTTTACATTTGCGAATTTATATAAACGAATTTTCATATAATATTAATAGCTTTTCCTGTTTTATCGATGTTTACAAGTTGCGTCGCGCATCCCTATTCAATATTGTATATTGTGATTAATTAATAAGATGGTAAGATTTGCAAATTTTGGGGACTGCTTCTTAACACAGGCATAAAGTTGTCTACCTTAGGAACAGACGTCCGTGTGTCATATAGTCCTGTATATATTTATTTATTTATATTTATAAATGTTGTATAATTGTCGCCTGACATTCTTTGGTACGTAATTATTATAATCGGATTTTCATAATCTATTCCACGAGTACATACGATTATTTGTTAACACACAGCTTTATTTGTTGAGCATACATTTTTGACGGTAAGTGGTATAGGAAAAAAAAATCTACGTGCGTACCATATTTTTTGCCATACTAGCTCAAGCCCGCGACCTTGGTCAACCGATTTTGATGAGTCTTTTTCTTTGTCTTTTATTTTAAAGTGAAGAAAAGAAAATTTTAATTATTTCCGTAGAAGCCTAATTCCTTTTCATATAAGTAGGAAAAAGTTCTGCCATCTGCGAATTATTCTGGTGTGCGCTGCAAAAACCGTTAAGAGTTTCGTATATAGTGTATGAAGGAAATGTTTATCTTAAATAAGTGAAAACTTTTGGTACCATTTTACGAAAATTGCACGGACGGAGGACTATGAAATAAGGCACAATCAGCCCTCATTCCCACGAGAGCCATTTTTACGCGCGCTATAAAAGCGTTGAAATAGACCAAATATGTTCATATGAACTCGCAAGTTTGCGTTCACACGTCAACGCGACGCTTTTTTATCGAGCTATTTTCAACGCTATATATATACGTATACGCTATATTTTTGTATCGACGACGCTAAAAAAGCCCTAACAATAAATAATATATAGCGTATAGCCTTCCTCGATAAAGGCGCTATCTAAGGCTGAAAGAATCTTTCAATTCGGACTAGTAGTTCCTGAAATTAGCGCGTTCAAGCAAACAAACAACTATTCAGCTTTATATTTTAGTATATAGAAAAGTATAGATTCTTTATTTTAATGAATAATTTTATTTTTCAGCGATTTTCACGACGTCTCGTTTCGGGAAACCTGTGATCCAAATAGGAGTTTGGTCTCAGCTGAAAATCAGCGTCGTGTGTTATATGCGTTATGATACACGACATTATGTTGAGCTGTACACCCTTTCTATACGGTGTAACAGACAGACATAATTCTTAGCATAAGATTACCTCTGTTAGTATCTACTGTTTGTAACACTTTTAGAATAAATGTGTTTTCTTTCTTTCTTCTTTCTTTCTTTCTCTCTTTCTTTCTTCCTTTCCATAAAAAACTATAGAAATAAATATCAAATTACTAGCTACTACCTACGACTTCGTCCGCCTAAAATTATTAAAAAATTTAGAGTGATGATATATATATTACGGTCTTCCTCGATAAATGGGCTATCTAAACTTGAGAGAATTTTCCAAATCAGACCAGTAGTTCCTGAGATGAGAGAGTCCGAGCAAACAAACAAACTCTTCAGCTTTACATATGAGACGAATTTCTTAGCATTCCATGGATTCACCGTGCGGGTGCCGGGTCCATCGCGTTGCAGAGGAAGGTATTTTTATTTTACAATTGAGCTTTAATGTAATAATTTAATGCTACGAGTAGCATTTTAATAAGATAATGTTTTATTAGTATTTATAGAAATCAAAAATGATCAGCTCATAAAACATCTAATTCTGTCTTAATGTCTTTGATCTTAATGTTAATGTTCTGTCTTAATTTGAATACTAAAAGTACAAAAAATAGAAATAATGATATGGTTTAAAGTAAGGTATCATAGTTATGTGTTTGTGTACAATTAGTAAGAATTATTATTTCAGGGATGTGAAGGCTAAGTTTTTAAACAAATATTACATATTTGTTTAAAAACTTATGTGAATTAATATATATGTCAAGGTTATTCAATACCATACAATAATATTTCGATATAGCTTTCCATTTTAGGCTGATAACATAGTGCCCTGAACAGCCAGACTAACAGTATTTTATAAAAGATTAAACTTTGTCACCACATGCTCTCTATATAGGTAAGAAACATTGATCTTATACTTTATACAAATTGAAGTTAACTTTAGCATCGCGTTAAAGTTGGAAAACTCGCACTAAAGCACACTGTGAGTGTTATGTAAGTAAAATTTATTTTATTATTAATTAAAATGTTGCTGGAATTTACTAACCAGCCATGATAGTTTTAAAAATGAATGTATTACTTCTTAAGAAATCAGTGTGTATTTTGTCCCCAAAAAACAAATTGGGAAAATGTAATGTTTTTTGGGTTTTGACTTATCAATAAAAATATAAAAATAATATTTATATATATTATGTATTTTTTAAATCTCGCGACAGTCGTTTGTGTTTTTTTATTTATTATCCTACTTATAAAATTTTATTAATGTCTTCCATTAGGTGTACGCATTGGATCACAGTGGCTGACTGAAAATAAAATAAGACTGAATAAGAAACCAAAAAAAAAATGGCCTGTATTCTATACCATTGCAGAACTTTGATACTTTATATTTAACGAGAAAAGTTAAAAAATGGGGCATTCAAGAAATGTCTAAGCTCTTTCATGAGTTCCCCGATGTTGAATAATAGTCTTAATTATTTAAAATTAAATATAGTATAATTTTTATTGAACATTTGTTTTGTTTACATTAAGTATTTATTTTCAAAACTTTTGTTTTCTTAATAAATAAAAATGTATAATTAAATTTTCTTTATTATTTCCCTTATTCTTGTACTACGTTGCATTATTCTTTTATAAATAGATATTGTAGAACATCATAAATTGTGTTTTTTTTAATTTACAGCTAAATCGAAAAGTTCAGGTCACGTACGTTATTTTAAGATTTACACTTTTTGTAGGATTTCTTTTAATTTGACAAGTTACCGCATTTTTTGCGTTGTTACTATTATTTTCGGAATTTTCCTATACGTGTACTTTTCAAGATAAGGCTCCTTGCCAAATTTCATAATTCTAGGTCACAGAGTACCCTACAGGTTTTGGTTACCTTTGCAAATGTATGGAAAATGTGTTTCGCGCTAAGTTCTATTGCTCACTTAGCGTTTGTGTCTTTTCTTTAATGGAATTTTCTTTCTACTGAATTACTTCCTCCACAAAGGTATATGCGCAGTTATTAGTTTGTACTTTAATTTTATGTTATACTAGCCGTTTATACTGGCCGTGACTTAGTTCGCGTAAAATTAGATAATTAAATAGATTAAATTTTAGCGTGATGAACTATCTAACGTTAAAACTATTTTTTAAATTAGACCTGTACTTCCTGAGATTAGCGCGTTGAAGCAAACAAACTAACTATTCAGCTTTATATATTAGTATATAGATTTCTAAAAAATACATCATACAGCAAGCTAACTCCTTGTCTTAAATTTATCATTTATACTTATTTCCTCAACTAGTTAAAATCCGCGGACTCGTTCTAGTTGAATTAAATGATTTTTGCTCACTTTCGATGGGTTTTTTCTCCTCACAAGAATCTTCTACGGACTTCTACGATTAAAATTTATAAAAATTCATTTCCGAAACTGACCGGACCGGAAATAAAACCGGGCAATATCCTGTCGGGGACGAGCAATCTTGATGGTTTGTAAAGAAATCGTCAGAAATAACTGCATATCGTTTTGATACATGAAGTACGTACCCAAATCTATTGAAAATAAAAGGATAAGTAACAGAAATAAAATGAAGAGTTTTCCTGCGATTTCAAAAGAAGCAGCCTTTTTTTAGAAGTTCTCAAAAAAAAAAACTGAAAAGGTAATTGAAAGAATCGGGCGTTACTTTTCTTTGTCATTTATTTATTTATTTGTTTATTAAGGTACATGTTGACGTACCTTAGCACAAATATTAAATATTTCCAAAGATACATTTAGCTAAGGTACAATTTTGATATATTTTCTTGCTCTAATAAATTTTTTTATTCGCTGGGAAATGCTTTTAGACACTGCTCCTCACACCACCAAACCCGCCACTAAAGCACAGCACTACACTTGTGTACTTGTGTCTTGTGTTGCAGCACTACACTTGTGTACTTGTGGATTTAAACAAAGTAGGTTTAGTCCACTGAAATGTTACATTTTTTTTGGGCATAGCATGTCTTAGAGGACGCACCTTTTTATTTTTGGTCCTATGACATGTTTATTATTTTTTTTATGAGACCTATAGTTCGTCAGGTAAACCATAAAAACCATTTGAACCCCTTTTCCAAAGATGGCGGCAGTGGGACAAGGTTTGGAGCCCCACAAATATAACTTCTAACTGACTCCCCTTGATATCTAAAAAATAAAATTGTGTCCTCTAACAAATACAAATGGACTACTTAGTTTTTCATGCACTGTATTGTTTGTTTATCTATCTCTCTGTCTTTCTAAGTAAGTAAGCTCACGATACTAAGAGTTATTGGTCCAAAAAAATGTTATGGATTAATTCCTTGTTGTATATTCTGCAAGAGATTGACTGAATGATCTAATTTTATCGATTCACAGTACTAAAGTTCAGCCTTCAAGCAATTTTAGTCCAAAACACTGGCTCGCTCAGCAATAATTGAGATTAATTAGAGACAAAGAGAGACAGCGATAGAGAGGTTTTACCAATGTTTTCTTTTAATAAAAACCTGTATTGCATTACAAATATTTATTCAAAGCAGTCTCGTTTTTAACAAAAAATAATAAATTCTTTTTCAGAGGTGGATATTGTGACCTATGCAATTGTTGCAGTATTTTTTATGGATTCTCTAGCGAAAAATACTATCGAAGTAAAGCTTTCATGTACTGTAAAATAAACAAAAAAAGCGTGTAAATTGTGACGCGTACCTTTACAAAGTGGGTTCCGTCTTTGTTAAAAAATATGTTATCCTTTTTCCTATTATATATCCAGGAATACGGAAATCAGTTAGTTATAGTTTATGTTTGTTTTTTTTTTGGTTTATTTGACCTTGAATTGAGTTTAATTTTAAAGTAGGGGAAGATCGTTAAAAAATTTTAAGATACGTGGAAATATTGTTCTTTTCAGTAATTTTTTTTTTAAATAAAATTATATTCTTTGCCATAAAATTGTAGAAAAAGTTGCATTGGCGCATTGCCTAATCAAAATAATAATTGAAAATAGACTATGTATTTATAAGTGGATTCATACTAGGCAAGCGCGTTCCACCGCAGACCGCATCTACACTTAAAATCAAGTGTGACTGTAAATATTTTCTTAAAATATGCCTTATAAATATTAAATTATCAAAACGCAACCTCACGCACACCAATGCCAAACGATTTATACACACATGTATCCGTTTTAATATCGGGATGGTGACAAAGCTTAAACATGACCATGACAAAAAACAATTTGTTGTTAATTATGAAATTTAATGTGAATAAATTGTCAAATAAATTTCGTTGTACTAAGAATAAAAATTTTGTACATAGCTTTAAATAAGCATACTGTAGGCAAATCTATTCTCTATAAATTTAGTCCAAGTCAAATTTTGTATTCATATAGACTTTTTTATAAGCTCTTATGAAGTCATACATAAAATTATTGTGATTTTTTTAATCATTTAATAATTCCGTGATAAAATTTTCGACTTAAAATCTAAACTTACATGGGAGCCTTGCGCCCGGCGCTGAGAAGAGCCAGCAACAAACTCAGTTGGGTATTTTTTTTGTTGTAAAATTCAATTTCACTTAAGTTCGAAGATATTTGTTATCTTTGGTCTTTTTCCCCAATTTCAGTGAAGTTTTTATACTTATCAAAGTGCTTACCTAAAGAACTGAAGTGAGATATAAGGATGAAGACAAAGGTTGCACCCTCCAACGATTGCAGCATCACAATGACCATTTCGGATAGCTCGAAAAGCGTGCTCTAATGCGTAGAGAGAGCTGGAGCAAGCCGTGTCCACGGTGTGCGACGGACCCGTGACACCAAGCCAGTGGGATACACGATTTGCTATCATGGCCCGGGAACATCTGAAAATCATATGATTTATTCACGTATCATTTTTATTGAAGTTTCACTTTTAAAGAATAAAAATCTGATTATGAACAAGAGAAGTAGGCATCATCCATCAGTAAATTAATACGTGAAGCAAAAAGTTTTACGAAAATTTTACTCTAATCCTCCGAGGAGCATGATATTTGGTACAATTATAATTTATATAGAGGAGGGTTTGCGAATGCTAATAATTTTCTAAAATATGCATTACAAATTTATTAAATTATTAAAATAAAACCACACGCACACTAACGCCAAATGGTTTACGCACACATATGTACATTTTACTATAAGATGGCGCCAAAGCGAAATCAAGACGGTCGTATATATATTAATTGTCAAATATAATAATGTTGTACTAAGAATGTAGTATGCAAATCTAGAGGTTTGTGGGCGAATTTCGATCAGTAATTACGGATGTTTATACAAAAAAGACAATTTAATGGATATATACCCAGTTATACCAAATCCATTGACTTGAATTTTTTCATAGATCCATGTTTTTTCTGACTCAGAGTAGCCGGTACCGATAAAGACCCCGGTTCTGGTATTACGCAACTCCGAGGGATTTACACCTAGAAATTATAATAAATGTCAGTTACAGAGATTCCTTTTTTGTAATCTCGAACGCTAATCGTATTGTATATATTATTTGAATGGAGCGTCAAGTTTCCAGTTCTTTTAATCTGCAGCCGAGTTGTGCCGGCGCGCCCTGGCCAGGCTGTCACGTCATGTGATGGTATTGTTTTCGCATTTCATTCGGTTTGTGAGAGTTCCTGATGGCCCAATACTTCCAATGCATTTGCGAGTCTCCTGGTGGTGAACCGCCTGAAAATAGTAACTGACAAAACACATCTAAAAATATCATTAGTGATACAAACAAAAACTTTACCTGCATCAATGATGGCCTCATAGGATTTCTCCATGATAATCCTATTCATAGGGTCCATGGAGTGAGCTTCTTTGAAGTGGGTATTGAAAAAGGAAGCATCGAACTTGTGAACATTGTTGATTTTTCCAGTACGTTGAGGTATCTCTGGATGCACCAGGCTCCATCGACGACTGTCTCCTGATATTAGGTCAACCTTGGCACATAGAAGGTATTAAATTAAGGTTTAAAATCATCAAGTTCATTTCAAGGAGTTCTGCAAACAATACGATTATTCTTCTATCTACTTGTACCTGGGTTCACTTAAATTGCAGAGAATGTGGCTATGGGGCGTGTTAAGATGAACGAATGCTGTCTGATGCCAACCCCGGAAATACCACAATCTGTAAAATCTCACGAATGATGTCACTCAGTGTCATTAATCGGGTCCCACTATTTTATGCCTTCCGAAACATAGAGGAGGGCGCAAAATTAACCATGTGAATGTTTGTTTTTCTCTTAGATGTTAATATTGTAGGTTTAGTTGATTGCAAGGCATAATTTTGAAACATTCTTCATTGGTGCTCCGCTCCTATTGGACTTAGCGTGATGATATATAGCCTATAGCCTTTCTCGATACCTATCTAACATTGAAAGAATTTTTCAAATCGAATCTGTATTTCCTGAGATTAGAGCGTTCAAGCAAACAAACAAACACTTCAGCTTTATATATTAGTATAGACTACTACCTGTTCCCGCGACTTCAACCGAATAAAATTAGATAAAAAAAATAGACTAAATTTTAAATGGGCTATCTAACACTGAAAGAATTTTTCAAATAGATCAATAGTTTCGGAGATTAGGGCGTTCAAACAAACAAACAAACAAACTCTTCAACTATATATCAAATATATAAAAGACTACTAAAAGACCGTGGCTTGTCAAGAATTATCATAAGTTCATTACTAGAAAGGACACATAAAGCCGCACTAGTAGGATCATACCAGATTTGGCTAGGCAGGGGAGGGAACACTGGCAGTGAAGGTGAGTGTTAGTTAAATACTTCACATCCGGGAGATTAATAATCTTGTTAAGTAAACACTCGTTGAGTGTAATTTCACTTCAAAGACGACTAAAGAACCGGTAATCAGGACGCTCCTAACAAACTTAATTTTGTACGCACACGTAAAATTTAATTTAATATAGTATAATGTTTTTAAATAAAAAGAAAACCGCCTTAAAAACACCATGGAATTAAAAAGCTTTTTTGCTTTTTAGTTCCTTCGTGTTTTTTGAATGCGGTTTTCTATTTATTTTAAAGTACTTTATTTTTAAATTTTTAGTGAAAAGTAAATGTATTTTGTCTATATATAATATGGGTAGGTCAAATAAACGAAATACTCTAATGAGAGGTGAGATAACGGAATAAATGAAGACGCCATCCATGTATAATATAAATATAAATTTAAAACATTTAGTTGATTTCTCAAAAATCGCTAAGCCGTTTTTGAAAAAAAAATGTATAGGACTAACTTTGAAGTATAGTCAACAAAAGAAGGTCAAAAACTTGATTCAATGTTAGCGTCATGATATATAGCCTTTAGCCTTCTTCGATAGGCTTTCTAACACTGAAAAAATGTTTCAAAACGGACCGGTAGTTCCTGAGATTAGCGCGTTCAAGCAAACTAACAAACAAACTCTTCAGCCTTATATATTACTATAGATTAGAACTAACGAGCCAACATAGCTTTTATTGCAATAAAGCCCTAATTTTTGTTTTAAAGATTCGTTTCGTCATCAGAAGCAACCATATAACTTGTATACTTTTGGATTTTCACAAACTATTTATTTGCTAATCAATTACGATATTTTTTTTAATCTAAATTAGTTCAAAGTTGAGTTTAATTGACAACCTTTAATTTGATCGAATATTAAGTATTGTATGTGATATATTGATGGAAAGATAATAGAGGTAGCGCCATGCTTGTAGCCGAATTGGGCCGGCGCGTTCGGGTACCAGTACCTCTTTCTCACATGAGACCGGTAATTTAAATAAATTCAGAACGGAACAAGGTCTCATCGCAAGGCCAAAATATTAAGATTAAAATTAATTTGAGTTCACTATTAACAGATTCCTATTTCGTAGATGTTATACAAGGCTTAAATTGACCCATCATAACAATACACTTAAAAAAGTTTTGCTACGTTCGTCCTTTGTTTTGTTTCTATTAGATTCTACATACTTGTATTTCGAATGCTTTATAGTAAACTGACCTAACTCAAAAAAGGTGATTTTTGGGAAATCGCAAAAAACGGTTTGTCGTTTGCGACTTAATCCGCTTATGATTTGTTAAAAACGACATTACAGTAACAAATTGTGTATTTTAATTATAGTTAATTAAGTTATGAATGGCATCGAAATGTTATCTGTTTGTCTTTTTAACAAGAACCTATTTGACATAAAAAAAAAATCGAAAATTGCTCTATCACAGCGTTAATCGGAGATTTCGAAATTATTCTGAGATTGGCTGATAAAGGGATTTATCTAAACTTTATTTGAAGTATTCTAAAGTAGCGACCGCTTCTGCATTTTTTAGTATTTTTAAGTAATTTTTTAACTTTTCCTTTCTTTCTTTTCTTTTAAAGCTTTTCTAAAATATGGGGAATAAAACAAAACAAACAGAATTTAAAACGATAGAGCGGTTTACGAGTTTTAGCGAAAATGACGAATAACGATTTATTTTAGTATTTTGTAGATTAAACCGTTTATGAAATCCTCAAAATTCGTTCTTAATTAAAAAAAAGTGTAAAAAGGTTATGAAAATAAAGCAACTCCATATGGATAAAAAGAACAACGCAAAAGCCATAAATTTTTTAAATGAATTTACGTTATTGTTCTAACTTCAAATGCGTTGAACTATTTAAAAGTATATAGTAGTGTGTTGTTTCAAGTATAAGTAGTATCTATTCTTGAACAGCGTTTACGGAGCACTTGCCCCCGGAGTATGCTTCAGTACTTTGGACATATTGCCTCATAATGTTATATATAAAACAGTATGTATAAATTTTCCAAGCTTTAAGCTTTAATCCTAAATCAAATTTAAAATCATTTAAAATTTTCAGTAATCTGCCAGAATATGTTGAAATATGACCTAAACATGTTAATTTGAGAATTAAAAAATATTTAACCGAAAATTCCTTTTATAATCCGGATGAATATTTAAATACGATTTAACTAGACGCGTCGGTCTCCCTACGTGACTGGAAATTATAAATTAATCATTAATGATGTGGCCCCCTTCCAGGGTGGTCAAAATGATTATAAATAAATAAATACAAAAGGGCTTTTGTTTTTTTTTGTAGATCGTCAATAAAAAGGGACACAAGAAAAGAAAGTGGGAAGAGAATAGACCAAAATGCAACGAGTACGTTTCGGGAAAGTTGCAAACGGAAACCAAAATAGAGGTATATCACTGTTAATGATAAAATTGAAATATATTTCCAATTGAAATATATTATAATTAAGAATAATAATCTGTAAGTAAACATAGCAAAGTAAAAAAAAATAAAATTCAAGTAATTACGAAAATGTGACATTTCTATCCAAATATACCTTTTACGTAGCATTTTCGTAGCGAGCGACGTAGCGTACCTGTATTTTGCGGCATAAAGAAACGCGTAGCATTGCGCGGATACGGAATCTACGAATATATGGATGAACCATAAATATAAAGTAACCTTTTTTTATTTACTTTATTGCTCAACCAAAAAATGTTATGGTGAGCATATTGGTAAAAGAATTTTCTGCCAGCCTACCTTAGACGTCCAACATAAAAGAGTGCAAGTGTGCAAAAGTATGTATATAAAAAAAAAGTGTAAATAAATAAATATAAATCTTCATAATATTCAGTACAGTAATAAATTTTTCCTATTCGTTGTGAGATAATATTAAAGAAAAACTGCATAGATGGATAATATACAACGATCCATTGTAAATTAGTACATTAAACTTTATACGGTGATGAAAACAGTACTATTTTTAAAGTGAAGATTTTGAAGATCGTGAAATTATGGGATGCGTGTTCTTAGCTAAAACTATTTAAATATTTTTTTTTCAGAATTTTATATGCACTTAGTATGTATTCATCAAACACTCAAATGCCAAATAAATATTTTCCTCCAAATAAGGTTCATAATTATAGAAATCTTCGCTTTTATAATTAGTTTCAAGTTTCTTGAAATATTCAATAAAAAACAACTATTTTTAAAAACGCGGACGGAGTAGGGATATCAGCTACGTTTTAATGAAATCGCCTACTGCGCGCTGTCAAAAAATAAAACGTCAAGGCGTCTTATGGCGATGTTACAATTATACAAAACGCGCGTGATTTTGATATCCGTGCCAAATTTAACAAATACAACAAAAATACTTGTTATTGTAAATTATACTCTATTTCTATTCAACAAAGAAATTAAATGAAGTTTCATAATGTATAGCTTTCAAGTTTTGCAAAAACCTTAAACCTAGGCACACAATTATCTTGAACCTAGGACTAAATACACTTAATATAAATAATATCTAAGAATAAAACTAAAAAATGATAATGTTGTTACTCAATTAGAAAAGGTCGCAGTCTCAGCGTAGATGGTGCAGAATTCACAAGGAATACACTTTTATCTCCTCATATTTCAATTAAACCAGTAAAAAATGTTTACATTGTTTCAGAATCTACAAAATCAAAAAGAAAATCACAGACTTAACTCCTCAAAATGGTTGAAGTCACCAATGTAGTTAATGGAAACTGACTTTAATAATTGACAAGAAATATTATAGAGAAATTTGGGCACGACAAAAAGTTTGAATTTTGAAAACATTAATTTCTCATATTCTTTTTAATATAATTCAGAAATTTATTAAACCTGCCTTCGTTGAGTGCGAGATGTATAAAGTAGCCATTAAATATTTATTTAGTCTAGTAACTAGTAAATAATGTTATGGATTTTGTTAGTTTCGTTCGGTTTGTGAGACTTCCCGGTGGCCTAAACTCGTCATTAAAGGCCGGCAACGCATCTGCTAGCCTTCTGTTCGTGCACATGTCCATGGGCGTCGGTAGGCACTTGGGTGCCTGCTGCCTGCTCGTTTACCCCTTGTACCATTAAAAAAAATCGACATTACTGAATGTATAATTGTTTACACAAACGTGTTATATAATCGGGATTTTATTTCAATTTACATATTTGTAATGCTCTATTGTGAAGTTGGGAATTTGGGTTTACAATAATTTAAGCTGGAGGTATCGAAAATTTGATGATCGGAAACTTGATTGCGCTATCAGAAAACAGCGGCAAAACTCACTTTTCCATCCATGCAAATGAAGTAGAAATACAATCAGCAAATAGGATGATACTTTTTTGGTTGCTATCCACTGACAATCTTTTATTAACTTATACCGATCGCTGTAGCGCGGCTTCGTTTGAGCTCGCTGTATATACTTTCATCCGTTTCTCTATACTAGGAACTATGTGGATAAATTTTATTACTGCAATTAATTTAAGTTTCTAATACTCCTTCCAATTACATATTACAGTCACAATAGAAAAGAAAACTAAATTCTAGATAGAACGAGTGACGATTATTTATCGTCAGTTTCACTTACACGACGTTTCCTTCGTTTTTATTATAAAAATGTTTATACTTTTTCTTTTAAGCCAGTATTTATAGTCTGCGAAATTAGACGCACCGGGAATATTAATGTTCAGCTATGCGCCAAGTTAATTACGAAACTTATAAAAAAGTTATATATTTTTTTTCTAGTGTTCTAATTGTTTCCGTTACTGCTACGTTGGGTCAAGCGTTATTTGGCGACACGTGTGTAATGTTAAATCTTTTTTGGGATTTTTTTTTTGTTTTAAAAAATTTTACCTTTTAAAAGTTCTTAAAATAATTGTATTACGTGTTTTGGTAAATGGTAATTTACGAGTGGAAGACTCTTTTGATGTAATAACGTCTTATAGATTGATGAATTCCGGCTCTGCGTATACGAAACAGTGTCACGTTCCGTCTAAGCCGAGCGTGCAAGTGCTAGAGGGGCACGATTGGCTTAAGCGTTCAACGTTATCACGTAAAGTTATCGTAACTAACTTTACAGGCAAGCAATGGTTTTTTTATTGTTTGCTTAATTTTTCTACTTATAAAATGCAAACAGGAATGACAAAGGCACCATATAATTTAAAAGACATTTACCGATGGTAGGTGCGTTTAATACTTTAATGCCATTATAAAACGATTACTAAGTGTGTGCGTACCAAATATGGAGACAGCTGGTGGCTTAAATGAGATGTAGTTAGTGAGATAGGAAACGAGGTGATTAAAACGTACCAGAGCGTGTTCTACTTTATTAGCAGTATTAATAAATTATTAGGTAACGCATCTGCGAGTCTTTTGGTTGTGCTGTTGTCTATGGTCATGTCAGTAGTCATTCAGGTGTGAATTGACTCCCAGTTTTGTCTCCTATACTAAAGAAACTGTTTTTGCGCTAATGTCAAAAATGTCAGAAAAACCACTTGGAATAAGGGGTAGTCACATCAATTTTACGATTTTTTAAATCCTCTCCCCCCACGTTCTTGTCACAGGTTGTCACATTTCCGAAAGCCCCTCACCCTGGGTGTGACGTCACCTTATCAAGAAACTACACTTCCTTTTAATTTTTTCGACCCACCTCCCCTGCCCGTTGTCACGCTAAGTCACATTTTAGTGATAGGATAGGATATGCCCCCTTTAACGTTTGACTTTATTTATGAATGGCCTCTAATTTGCTTTAGATATATTTTTAAAAGATTATATAGTCGAAACATTAAAGCTTATAGACGAACAGCTGTTTTCAACGATTTACATCAATACCAATACGAAAAATATTCCCTGTACTTATAAGTTCATTATTTTAGATTTCCACCGCAGATATTTCTTCCTGCCATAATAAAAAACTCAAGCGTCCGCCCAGAGGGCTGCTTGTAGCCGCATATGGCATGGAGGCAGCTGTTAGCCGTTACAAGTCCCTTCAACATTTAAATTACTTTATTTTTTTACCCCATCACGATTCCACGTTTATAAATTTAATATCAGATGCATCGGAGATAATCCATGCATGCGTACGAACTGCCGCCAAGGAGGTAGTATTGAATTTATTATCCAGCAAATATTTAATAATAGCTCACGACATGCGATCACTTTTTGCGCGATGAAATTAATTTCGCACGCAGATAATTTGTCGTGATATTTACAGAAGTGAATTAAAAGCAACGAGGTAGTAAATTTATTAAGCGACGCGACGGTAGGAAAAACAATTTAATCTGCCTGCATATGTATTTAGACAATGTTTCTCTGCCTCTTAAATTTCAAACTCGATGGCCACAAGTCCACAACCGTGCGAATTTAGTTCAGCCCTTTTTAGGTGATATTTTGAAGCTGGTAATTGTAAATTAAGTGGCCAAGAGCATGTTTAGACAAGCTTGTATATAAGGGTTTCATATCTGATACGCGATAAAGGTATTTGTTAAATAACCTCAAAAGATTTCTTATTTCGCTCAAATTAATTTTCCTAGTGAATTTTTAGTATTTCTTATCAACATGTAAAAAAGAGCCTCTGCATCTCAGAGTTTGGAAATCCTAGCAGGAACCATCCTGTGGGAAGACAGACGTACGGACGAACTAAGCGAACCTATAAGGCCTCTTTGTAAGAGTACGGTACCCTAAAAACATTACTTTCAATAGCACTACTCAATTTAACCCTTTTAGTATTTGCCTTTATCAGATGCGATAAAACGATTGACTCATATCGCCTTTTCCTCAACAAGCAAACATAACCTAATCTGGCAAATGGCGGCAATCATTCAGCTGCGAGCCACTTCCGGATATTAAAGCGTTGCCAACATTAGTTTTGACGGCGCAATTTTCTTCTATTACTGCAGCTGCATAGACGAATGTTCAGTCAGCTATAGTTAATTAACTTAATACTTTTTTTAAGGCAGTGACAGTGGATAAAATAAGGAGGCAATAGACCAGTTTTATCCCCTTTTTTTTAAATAAATAAGAACACTAAGACTTTGAGGTATACCAATAGCGCCATGCCAATCATTCTTGAAACTTATTTCAATGATTGGGAATTTTTGGAATGATTGGCAGGACGATAGCTCAGCGTAGTTGGGGTTTGGAACAAACATCATATAATATCAGAGAGATAGAGCTAATAATATAGATATAATAAAGGCATCTGCGTTGCCTGCGTTATCTTGTCACACTAAGGAACCGAAATGTTGTATTTGATAATTCCCTGTTTAATTTACATTTTTACGCAATTACTACGAAATACAAACAAGTACTAAATATCGTATATTTGCTTTTATCTTGCGGCCTTCGCTTCAATTATCTAGATACTGTCGGGCGACACCTTTTCTATGTTTCATGTGATGTCTTCATTATGCCTCTGCGTGTATGTACCACGCCTTCATGGTTGCTCATTGCTTGTCCAACCATTTAATTATTCCTTATCTACATTCCACGAAGCCACGTGCAAGACATAATATATTGTTCGTGTATATGGTACTGGCGGACCCTCCCCCTCCCTTACTTATATTTTTTAAATGAAATATTTTAAAAATAATTCCAAACTCAGTTAGTTCCGAATCGTTTTAGTTTGTTCCAAATCAACCGACCCAAAATTTTCAATAAGGCCATGAGACGACCATAGTTTTTCCAACTCAATCTTCCGAACTCAGTCAATTCGGAATCGTTTCAGTTTCTGTCAAAATCAACCGACCCAAAGTTTTCAATCAGGCCATGAGGCGAACATGGTTTCTCCAACTCAATCTTCCGGACTCAGTCAGTTCGGAATCGTTTTAGTTTGTGTCAAAATCAGCCGACCCAAAATTTTTACACAATGTTTCGTTGCCAAGACATTTGGACGTATCGGTAGGTCGCCATGAGGTCGAGTGAGTCATCGCGAAAACCGGATTCGCGCCGGCCAGACGCACTCCGGTTTGGCTTGTGTGCTGGGATTAGAAAAGAAATTGGTATCGTTGCAACAATTGACGTCCCAAACAATTTAATATACCCAAAAACGATTGAAAGGTATCGAATTTTGACTTTATCATCGTGCTGATTACTTGATAATGTTGATGATAAACATACAATGAAAATATCAACAGTATTGTACGATACGTGAAATTTAGTCAACATCTTCCATATTCATATCTATAAGATAGACATGTTTTGTCATGCCTCTAATAATAATATTAGTTGTTAAGATTAGGTGAATGAAATGAGTGAAATCTTAGCGTGATGATATATATATATACTACTGATACTTTTTTAATTTTATAACTTTCCACGGTACGTTCACGATCCACACTTCGGTGCCTGCTGCCTGCTCGTCTGCCCCCTTGTAACATAAGAAAAAAATTTGAAAGATTTTGTTTCCCATGTAGTCCCACATCGATTTGGCCCAGTTCTATACATTTGAAGTCCGTTTTTATTTTAAAGAAAGAAAGATTATAATATAACAATGTGCTATCCATGATATTTTAGTTTTTCTTTATGTTTGTTACTTCGGATCTTTTGACAGGGTGAACCGATTTTGATGTTTCTTTTTTTATTTCAAAAATGGTGCTTCCCATGTTGTACCAATTTGGTCCAGTTCTGACAATTTGTAGTCGGTTTTTTTAAAGAAAGAAAGATTATATAATACTGTGTTAAGCATTTAACATTTTACTCTCTGTTACCTTTTCAAATTGTACGGAAAATAGAGCACTTTATAGTATCAGTATTTACAGATAAATTTGATTTTATATCTCCCAAACGCACGATACAGACGTTTCTTACAGATTCCTAAAATACAACGAGTTGTCGCACCCATTCCTAAATTAAGCTTTTAATTTAGTAGGAAGGGGAACTGGGCTATTAGACGTACTTAAAAACTAGTCTTAATATTGTGTTTTTTTTAAAGAAAGTAACAGAACTTAACCTTGTTGTTTGTTACCGTTATATAAATTAGTTGTCCCTATTGTCTCTATAATAGATAAACAAAAAAAAACTTAAACGGATTATGAAGAGCACTTGTTTTAAAGGGTACAATAATTAATTGCTGGGTTTTGACTAGTCCATTGGTGTTGTTTGTGTTAATAATATTGACCAATTAATTAGATAAAAGATAAATTTCTACAAACATGTAACTATTTACATTTAAAATTTTTTTTAAATCTGACGTTTAGTGGACAGAATGTACGGTCATACACTGAAAGAGTTAATGATACATATAACGGTATTCTATCTACTATATTTTTTTCACTAAGAGAACTGAGAGCTACGCGGGCAATTTCAAATTATTATATGCGTTAAATGCATTCAAATTTTTGCGCCAAAACGCTCTGAATTATTGTTAACGCCCTTATGACGTAACGTCTTGCCAATCACACAGCTGTACTTGATCGTGATTGAAGTGTATTTTAGCAATAACAATTTGTTTGGTAAGATGTGACGTCATGCGCTCAGATTGCTGTTCGTTGGCGCGTGATTAGTCTTTAATTTAATTTATTTACAACATTTTTTAGTAATTCCACTTGATTCGCGTAAAAATTTCACCTCTATGAACTAGCAACTAGAACAAGAATTTATTAACTTTCATTTTTGTGGCAACAACCCTTTTCCTTCAAATCACTACTATTTTTTAAAACTATTTAATGATAGTAAGATATTAGTTTTAAAAGCTAAGTTCACAAAGGTTCCTTCGTCATGATATGAGAAGAACCTACAACAAACTCAGTAGTTAGGTCTAGCGAGAGTCTAGAGAGATTATTAGTGGCCATTGTCTTCTGCTAAAGCCTATGGCTAGGCAACGTATCTGCGAGCCTCCCGGTGTTACAGTTGTCCGTGGGCGTCGCTAGTTACTCAAGTGACCTCATCGCCTTATCGTTTGCCGCTTGTTATAGAAAAATCTTCTCTTAAGATTTATAACAATGTACGAGTATTTATTCTTTATTTAATAAAATAACAATAAAATTATTTAATGTCCAATGGAAACTTACATAATGTATAGTCGACCAAGAAAGTGCTTTACCATTTTGGATGACAGCTCCTACTTAAAGAAAATTTTCCTAAGTGTTATTGTTAGAAATTAACGTAATGCATAACAAGCAGAAATGAGCCTTCTAACTAATTCACGTGCAAACGACATTAGACCTTAGCGTGGCAAACCAATTTTTTAGTCGACTGTACCTTAAGATTAATTGTATAATTATTTATTAAAAGTGATTTTACCTTTTGATGGGCATAATTATGTACTATAATAAGATTAGGAAAATATTTAAAAAACCTATGTAGAAGGTAATGATTATTAGAGTTAATTAATCATTTTAGTAGTGCTATGTTTTAATATTACTGCTTCATTACTTGCAAGCTACAAACTGATACCTTGAAAATGAAAACAGACTTTTTTGTTTATATATTAATGACATTTTATATGCGGGCGTTTGTGCCTAGAAATAATCATTTAATATAATTATTCAGCAGTATCGTTCTATTCAAATCTGATATATTATTGTTTATTAAAATTAAAATGTGACAAAATAAATCGTAAATAGATCACTGAAAACTTCTTCTTTTTCCTAGCGTTATCACGGTTAAGTACCAGGGTCCGCTTAGATTGCAGAGGATGCGGCTGTGGGGAGAGTTATGATAACCGAATGCCATCTGGCCTCATCCTCGGAAGCTCCACGATTTCTACAACCTTACGACAAAAATCACTCAGTGACATTAATCGGGTCCCACTGTTTTACGTGCCTTCCGAAACACGGAGGAGGTCGGATATTAAATATAAACCAGTTGATAACTCATAATTTCGCCTACGTCGCCCAAAAAACTCTCTTAAAACAGTTAGTAACTCTTTTAAAAATAATTCTTACAAAATGAGTGTAATGATCCGTTTTTTTGCACACCTGTTAATGGTAGATTGTGGTCAGGTTGTAGTTGTGTAAAAATCTATGTATATAATTCGCAATCAAGCAAATAAATTAATTTGAATTTGAATTTCATTTTGACTTTGACTTTGACTTTGACTTTGACTTTGACTTTAACCTTGACCTTGACTTTGACTTTGACTTTGACTTTGACTTTGACTTCGACTTTGACTTTGAATATGTATTTTTTAAAATTCAAATCAAATTTTATTCAAGTACACTTTTACAAGCTCTTTTGAATCGTGAAATATTTTAAAAGCTACCACTGATTCGGAAGAGTCAAGCCACGAGAAGAATCAGCAAGAAACTCGTTAGACACTCTTTTAAAAGTAATTCTTACAAAATAAGTTTAAATTGCATTGTTGTCGCGTTTCGTTCGGTTTGTGAGTCTTCCCGGTGGCCTAAAACTCGTCATTAAGGGCCGGCAGCGCATCTAGAGGCCTTCTGGTCGTGCAGATGTCCATGGGCGACGGTAGGCTTCGGTGCCTACTGCCTGCTCGTCTGCCCCCTTGTAACATAAAAAAAAAAAAAAAAAAATCATCTCCATCCAATACTGATATACAGCTATTTTTGTGTTTTTAATAAAAAGCTTATTTTGCTTAAAAAGACAAACAAATAATAAAATATCGTTAAATAACATTTCAATATCATTAAGCACATCAATAACTATTATTAAACTACAAAATTTGTTTCTATAATGCCGAATTATAGGCGAAATAATTTGCAATCTCCCAAAAATCAACTTTTTTGAGTTAGGTCACTTTACGACAAAGAGCACGACATGTGGGTAGATGGACCACCTTAAAATATCCAAATTCGGCTGGTTATTTTTTGAATTTACATTCATAATTCGACAGAGTGGTGGCCTAGATTGGGTTGGAGAAACCCTGGTCGTCCCATGGCTCGATGGGCGAATGATGCGAGAAGAGTGGTGGGAGGTGGCTGGATGATATTGGCAAAGGATGGGTGTAAATGGCAGAAGGAAAGGGAATATAATATATCTATGCTGAGCTGTGAGTTATCAAGGGCTGACAACGAATGAATTCAAATGATATTTTATTAAAGTAGACTTTTATAAGCACTTTTGAATCGTCAAGTATTTTAAAAGCTACCACTGATTCGGAAGAGTCGAGCCGCGAGATGAATCTGCAAGAATGAATGAAAGAACGAATGAATGAATGAATGAATGAATGTATGAATGATTGAATGAATGAATGAATATGAATAACGCTTGTACAATCTATCTACTGTAGAATCCTCGATTTCGTAGCATAACCATTATTGAAGGACGAAAAAAAAATAGTACAGTAATAGGATGGTTTATAATTCGGGTAATAAAATGACAGAGGAGAATTTCAAATGAAAACCATTTTTATAACAAATGGCAAACAGCCAGATGATTCATAAGTATGTATCTGATTATTGATATAAACCGACAACTTTTGTTTTATTTTTATTATAAAATATCGTTAAAGTCAATGATTTTCGCATTTGGACTTTCATCAGTTCGTATTACAAAATCATTTTAGTTCTTGAAAAGATTTTTCATTTTTAGGGTTCCGTAGTACTACAAGGAACCCTTATAATTTCGCTCTGTCCGTCGGTCCGTCTGCCCGTAAGGTGGTCCCCAGCATTTCCAAACTATTAGACTAAAAACTCATTAGAAAAAATATTTTGAACGAATTCGGACAACAACTTTTGAAGTTAATAAATACCTTTATAGCGTATCAGACACGCGACCCTTCTATATAAGCGTGTCTTGACACGCTCTTGGCCATTTATTAAGTACTTTCTTTGATATTTTATCTATGCTATATTATTTGTCTATTTTAACATTTCATATTAGTCGTTATTAACGCAGATTCAAACTGCCTATGTTTTAGAGCTTCTCAATTATTGAAGGAACCTTAAATATTTTTCAATAAACAAATACATAGACATACAAACATTTTAATTTACTATTTCATATTTTAAATTTACAAAAGCACTAAACAAGATTTCACAGACGATTCTCTAATTTTATTTACATTTAAATGCAGCTATTATATCTTTAAAAGCATTTTCCTTTGAGAATTTAATAAAACTGGTTTCAGTAGAAATTCCGCGTAAATGTAGTTCCAGACAGCATAAATAAATGAGAGGAAGCTTCATTATTAACACTTTTCATTCATTGTTTCTTTTATAGGTAAATCAGTTAGCTCACTGTTGTATTCAATCCGTTTATCTTTAACTCAATCCTGATTACAGGAGACTTAAATAGGGTCCAGTTATCTTATGTAAAACTTATAAATTCTTCAATAATACTGGCTGTTTACCTTGTTGCACACGTCGTTTTGAGGCCAAAACTCACTTTGGGTTTCTGAGCCGCTCCAGTAAGTAAGTAAGTAAGTTAGTCTGAGCTATATGAAGGTTCCTACAGACCGGTAACCCCAACACATACTCATGTCTTCTATAGGTTTGAATAAAATTAAAGCGTGTTTCTATTATTTCTGCCTCTTAAGTTAATTATGTTCCTTAATGTAAGTTTCTCATATATTTTTGCACCGTCTTTTTCTATCTGTTCGTCTTCATTATAGCGAAGACCACAGTGATGTTTGTTTCCTCATAAGTAAAGTTATATTGAAATGTAATGATAGTTTGCTTTATATCACAAAAAAATATTTGTTCCGTCGTGAAAACATTACCAATTAAAAACAGGACGAATTATAAGAACATTCTACAAAATATCAATCACCTTAGCACGTTGACTTTTCTATTAAAAAACTTGGACATTAAGTATCTATTTATTTATTTAAAATAGTTTGTTTTAAAATAGGTGAAAAGAATGTTCACCAAAACGTATAAATCAACATTATAGTGGCATAAACTACACGCATACATTTAAATTAAGTAATTAAGTTACAAGAAAGATTGAAACTATAACTACTTGATAACATACGCATTATCACATAAGGAGCAAAGTAATGCACACAATGTTATAGATTTTAATGAAGTCTATATAATATTTCTGCTGTATAGGCTGGGATCAACTTTACTTAAATGAATAAAAGTATAATATATTATAGTACAGTCGATTTCATCGGTGGTATTTCTCAAATTTTGGTGCTTTGGTGGGTTCAATTGAGCCTACACCAACTTTCTCGAAACTTCTGCGAACTGTCCATTTACTACATCTTACTCCTCGCACATCCTTCAATACATTTCGGGCCTGCATCGCCGTTAGTCACGTGTTCCGACAAACTTAAAGTTCGAGAAAATGGTCATCTGTCCTTGAAGAACACCTTTTCCTGTTTGGTCCTCTCATAGAGAATTCGTGAATCTGTACCGCTGGTTGCTACGCTGAACCGTTAATAACGACCAACGAAGTCAATGTCAATCGATCTGCAGAATGAAACATTTCTTCCCATTTCATCTGCCCTAATGTTTTCTGATAGAATAATAAATAATTAGATGCTCGTAACTTGTCAATAAGCGAGAAAACACTAAAGCCTCATAGAACTGCAGTACAATGTTTTTCAAATTAAATTTACGAACACGAAAACGGAAAACCAACTTCGAAGCAGTCGATAGAGATGTATGTATGAAAAATGAAAACAAAATAATGAAAAAAATGACTGTCGACTAATGTTCCATCTTCAAACTAGACCTCAAATTTAAAAAAAAAGGTATAACTGGCCAGTGTTATGAAGAAAATACATGAATTCTTCCTTGTTTTTCTGTTCCGCTTTTTTTGTCGGTGTGTGTATTCATGTAAATGTAAGTAGTGTTTCCAATTATTTTTATTCACATTGTTCATAATTTGTACATTTATATTGAATAATCTCATCACTTCGATGGTTTCACACTCTGAAAAATTATAATAAGGTTTGCAACTTAATCAAGGATATCATAAATATCCAATATAAACATATAATTTATTTCTATCTGTAAAGTTATAGTTAAAAGGGGCAATTAAATACAAGAAAATACGATGTTTACATGATTGTCGAAACTGCTGCGTACCGAACAAGTTAAACTGCTGCTTTTCTGGATTCCTCGATAAACAAACGACGGTCAAAATTTAAAAGTAGCATTTATTAAGGTTCTGGTAGAATATGAAAACATATATATGGACTTAAAAATATACTTTAATAGGTTTCTTACATCGTTGAATCATTTACGAGTTCGAGCTTACGATGATGACACGCCTGTAGCTAGAATCCTTATCAAGCGAATTTTACAATTGAAACTGATAAAGATCATTAAAAACTACTTAAAAGGTATACAGGTAGAATAACGTTAAAAATTCTGTGTGTCTAAAAAGATTATTTTTAACAACTATTTAACTTTTTGGGGTCTACCTCCAGCAGTGTATCACTACAGGCTGAAGGAAAAAAAAAGGGACTTGACGTCTAACTTTGTACCATAACATACCTGATACGTGTTAGAAACAACCTCTTCTGCCAACTATGCTGTAATGTTATAATTACTTACGATATAATTAACGAGTTATCATTACAAGAAAGATAGGTGGTCGATACTGAGACATGCTAAATACCTTTTCATACAGAGTTTTTTGTTACGCATTTATGCAATTACAACTAAATCAATCGCCATAAACTTTTTCTTCCTTCTACGCTGTAATGTTACCATTACTAACTACATAACCGATAAGAAAGTACGCCTCTACTGCTTAGAACCAAAACTATAATGTAATGTATAAAATTTCATTACGGCACTATTTTTATTTACTTACAAATTTAGCTTAAAGGAGATTTAATGTCTCCCATTAGGTTTGATATAAGATCATGGAGACTATACTAAAGTTTAACATCTCTGTGCTTTAAAGATGTCCGTTGAAATGCGTAAATAAGGGGGAGGGGGGCATATCAGCGTCAGAGAGAATTTTAAAGGTAGTTAAATTTATTTTGTTTTAAAGTTTTTTAAATTGGTCAATTCATCTACTATTGCTACATTCATTGTACTGTCATCTCTGCTAAAAAGCTGAATTGTTTGTTTTTTGCTTGACCGCGCTAATCTGAGGAACTACTAGTCCTGATTTTTTTTAGTGTTAGTTAGCCCATTTATCGCGGGAGGTTATAGGCTATATATATTTCACTACGCTAAAATTTAATCTATTTTTTTTTACTTAATTACACGCGGACAAAGTCGCAGGCACAGCTAGTTTATTGTATACTACTGAACACATTTTTAACTTTTCTCCCATAAGAGATGCTATTCCTTATTATAGTCTCCATGTATAAAATGTATGTATTTGATCATGAAGATACTGGCTGAAAATAAAAATCGACCGACTGAATCCGAAAAAAAAAACAAATGGCGCGCATTCCAAACCAATGAAACTTTAATAACAGTAATAATAAATCTTTTTATTTCGACCCATTAGATCATTGTGTTAGTAATTACAAGAAACTTAACCTATTGTTAGTAACAGCCAGATAATTAATAAATATTAACACATAAAACATAAAATTTTACATTAACTTCGTTTTGTCAGTATGTGAACCATAGAACAGTAGTTCAATTACTGACAATCGAATCTATCGGCTAACGCTCTTAAGATGTTACAAGAACTGACCCGAACCCTATGTACCAGGGACGTATACCGTTTTCGCATAGTAGCGTAAAAGCAATCTTCAAAAAATTCGGGGAACATCCCTGACGCGCTACAGAATCTGGGCATTCCCATTAGGATCCTGAAGGCGTTATTTTACTGTACACGCAGAGCTACTACATATTTAGCAGGAAAACTTTAAGAAATGAAAAAAGTTATGGATTCAACCCCAGAAAATATATAAACACCTGTAAATGAAGTTATTGACAACCATTTGCCGAAAAAAGTCGCGTGATATATATTTAAAAGCTTATAAAAATTTTATTAAGTGTAGGAGCGAAAAACGTTTAAAATCATTGTCGGAAAGTGTTTTTTTTTTAACATATTTCAGCGAGATATCCAATAAAGTGACACCCCCATCAGTGTGGTCTATATAGTCAATATTAAAGCATACTCGAGTATAAGTGCAAATTTCACTTTTAGTAACTGCACATTTAATAATTTTAAGTTTTAATTGTTTGAGAAGAAAGTGAATTTAACTTTGTTTTTCTTAACTTAAATTTTTTTGAATAGATATGGTTTATACCTGATGGTAGATTGAAAGAAAAGTAAATTATGCATCTTACTTGAAGTGGGAGGGAATGGGTTCATTCTAGGTAAGCGCGTTCTACCGTAGACCGCATTCGCCTATATTTATTGACTAGCTGTTTACCGCGACTTCGCCCGCGTAAAATTAAAGTTCGCATCCTTAATCTGACCCTATTGAAAAATCCGTCCTTAGCGGATATCTACTAAATATTAACTACCTCCTTGAAAATTTCGTCTTTGTACGTCCCGCAGCTTTCGAGAGTTTATTTTCCTTTTATTGTATTGATGTGCCTGCGATTTCGTCCTCGTAAAGTTAGGTAAAACAATTAGGTTCAATTTTAGCGTGATGATATATAGCTTATAGCTTTCCTCGATAAATGGGCTATCTAACCGATAGAATTCGTCAAATTGGACTAGTAGTTCCTGAGATTATCGCGTTCAGCTTTATGTATTAGTATAGATATAAACTGCCTTTAAATTTTAAAGATGTATATAAGTGTTCACAAAATATGAGAAAACAAAAATTAAATACCATAATGAATGTATTGAAATAGCTTTTAAAATATAGTACATAAACAGTTCCTGTCTCCGCTGAATAAAACAATCGTTAAGAGGCTTAAACTCCCCGCCGGCTTCTTTTTCTATTTTAGCCCTGCAAAGACTTGGAATTAAACGAATTCAAAATAAATATGTTTGCAAATATGAATGCTGAAATATATTTTTTTATAAGTTCGTCTGTTTATCTTTTTATATGTTATAATAAGATTTTTAAAAGAGCTTACGATTCCGAAATAAATGTAAGTTTGCCTTAGAAAATTGTTTAGATTTCAGAGGCTTCTTTAATCGATTGTAATAGTTCATAAATTGTATCTATATAGAAAACGTACTTACTATCATCTGAATATATGAATAAATAATTTGTCATTTATTTCTAATATCATTGAGAGAAAGGCACGGGATAGGGTTACAACACCACCACCAGACAACCACCAGAAAACTAACTAACTAGTTAGTTTTCTGGTGGTTGCTTACGGCTATTGACCAGCGGCAATTAGAGACGGAACGATAAACTTTAAGCATGCGGAACAATTTTGTCATACATGACTTTTGCGAAACTTTAACCATTTACGCAGCGCACGCAGCGGAAGCTCTCAAATGGAAAAAAGAACTCCCGATTTTGAAACATTCTTCATTGGTTCTCCGCTCCTATTGGTCTGACTGTGATGGTGTATAGCCTATAGCCTTCCTCAGTAATTGACCTATCTAACACTGAAAGAATTTTTCAAATTGGATCTGTCTTTCCTGACATTAGCATTTTCAAACAAACAAACTCTACAGCTTTATATATTAGTTTAGATTAGATGAATCTATAAAGTGAAAAAAATTACATACATGTAAATTTAACTAGTTGTTTCCACCGAATGCGTCCGCGTGCGATTCCATCGTCACCTAACGGCTTAAAAAATAATTCACGATCGATTATTAGACCTCCCAAATGTGCACAAAAATTCTCACAAGAATCGGTCAAGTTTCGGAGGACTTTGGTATAAGATTTGAGCCCACCCTCCCATCCCATTATCTGCACATGCTGTCCATTTAACCCAGATATAGAAGATGGCAAACAAACTAAACCACTATAACTGAAGTACGGCTGTTTCTGACCAACCTTCAAGTATTTATATTCGTTCGTTCGTTCTCTAAAGGAAAAAAGGAACTCTTATAGAATCACTCCTCTCTCCGTCTGTCTGCCTGTCAAGGCCTTTTTTTCAGGAACGAGAAGAGCTATAACATTAAAATACGTAAATACGTTTATTTCTTTCTTTTCACAAACATATTACAATA
Organism: Charaxes varanes; assembly: GCA_024363005.1. Taxonomy (NCBI): domain Eukaryota; kingdom Metazoa; phylum Arthropoda; class Insecta; order Lepidoptera; family Nymphalidae; genus Charaxes; species Charaxes varanes. Next base: position 6,886,470 of record JANCMC010021608.1, read on the forward strand.
TATATAATAGTAATATATTTGTACCTAAAACATAAAAATAGTACAATAAGTGACGCAAAAATTAATACCAAATACTGAGGTCTGCGGACTCTAAAAGCTATGAAAAAAATTAATCTTTTAAGTATACGCAATTAGAAGATTTGATCATTTATGTCCTATTTCCCATTCTAGTACATTCGAAAAGGGAATCGTAAACCTGTAGGATCCTTCTCGATAACCTAGAATCATTCACTACTAAGGATTGTCGATTGTATGTCATCGAGTCAGTCAAGTCGTCAGTAATCTGTCATCAAGTGAGTCATCAATAATATGTCGTCAAACAATAAGCAGTCATCCATTAATATGCTCTGGTAGAGTCAGAAAACTACTAATTCAATGGCATAGCATATGACTTGTACTACATCGCTATACGACTGTTCTAAGAATCATAAATATTGTTATATCATCGGGACACTCGACTCCCTGTGAATGGAGCCACCATTGTAACATGAGAACTTTCTTACAATAAAAATAACGACCTCAGGGATCTCAACAAAAAGTTGCCTTCGATGTCACTACTAAGGATTGTCTATTGTATGTCATCGAGTCAGTCAAGTCGTCAGTAATCTGTCATCAAGTGAGTCATCAATAATATGTCGTCAAACGATAAGCAGTCATCCATTAATATGCTCTGGTAGAGTCAGAAAACTACTAATTCAATGGCATAGCATATGACTTGTACTCGAGTGTCTGAGTCCTTTTAATCCTTTCCACTCGGCTAGAGCCAGTTTGTTAGCCCGGTCCTGCAGTGCTGCCGCAACAGTACTTTATTGGAAAAGTTTTTGGTAGTACAAAAGATAATGTTAGTCGTGATCGTGAAGATAGCCCAGCGGGTTTTGAATAGAGCACCTCAGAAATTTAAGGCCAAACATCCAACGTTAAGCCATCGAGGCTTAGCTTGTTTATACTATTGGAAATTATGCTAATATCAAAAATTCCATTCGGATCTGATTAGTCAAAAACAAAACCAAAACAAATGGTGTGACATCAAATAATACAAAAAAAAAAAAACTTTCGGTACCATTTCAAGAAAATTAGGCAATTTCATCCGCGTAAAATTTAGCGTAATAATAAATATTCTATAGCCTTTCTCGATAAAAATCTAACACTGAAAGAATTTTTCAAATTGGACCAGTAGTTCTTGAGATTAGCGCGTTCATGCAAACAAACTCTTCAAGAATAATTCACAATCAACAACACTGCCGAATAAGTTTCGTGACCCACTTTCGATTTACAGCTTCGGAACTAACATTGCTAGTTTTAAATTGTACAATATATTTTTTGAATACATATTTAAGCCTTGTTCAATTGGCAAAGCATCTTGGTACGTTGACCAAAAGATACGTTACGAACTCGTGGTGTACATACTTTCCAAAATTTTCATCTCTTCAATTAACAAAGCTTTCAAACTCAAAGCATTTTTATGATAAATGAAAATATAGAGAACTAGCTGTTTCCCACGACTTTATCGGCGTAAAGTTATAGCTGAGAGAGCCCTTATAATGCCTTAATCTGACCCTATCGAAAAATTCTTACTTAGCGGACATAAATGTAATACGATGGGGGCTGCTTCGCTTCGTCCCGATACCGAACTACCGGCGGGTACTCTCGACTATGGAACGCGTAGCGACGGCGCAGAGGCCGGTTCGCTGACGTTGCACTATAGTTAGCAGAAATTTTGTTGTCCGACTTTTGTTTGATTTCATCACCTAGTTTTAAGAAACGATGTAGTTTTAGAATATGAAATAGTTATAGTATAAAAATAATTACTGGCTTAGAGATAGGCTATGATGCAAGACTAGAGCTTAAATAAAATCAAATGAACATTAATCTATTCGTTTAGGACTTTTTCACAAACTCTTGTGAAAGTTATTTTTATAATTTTTTTTTCAAAAACTGCATAATATTTTGGTGATAGTATATACTTCGAACTAAGTGTACGTTTTACTCCTTACATAAAGCGTAAGGTTTGATTTTACTCCCCATAAATTACACCCCGGTTTGGGCTTACAATATCTTTAAATAATTTATTATTAAGGAGTAAAATCCATAGATTAGCGTGACAAAAGAACAAATGCGGTGCAACCGGGCTGCATTCAGATGAAGCCACAAGAATGCGTCGAGGTGCGAGCAGATGCGTCTCCACCCCTTCCTTTTTAGCGAATTGAACACGCTAATCTCAGGAACGACAGGACCGATTTGAAAAGTTCTTTCAGTGTTAGATAGCCCATTTATCGAGAAAGACTATAGGATATACATATATCACGTTAAAATTTTATACTTAATTTTACGCGGACAAAGTCGCGGGTAGTAACAAGTATAATGTAAAATTAATAGGTTTTTTTACTTTTCCATGAGTAATCTGTTCTTTATAAAAAAGACTAGAAATTTATGATATAGTAGTTGTGCCCGCAACTTCCCCTCCCAAATGAGGACTCTCCCGCACACAAACCTCTTAGTTGCCTAACGCATAATAACTGACGGATCCCACTTTTTTTGTACAAAAATTTGCATGAAAACTATGCGCTGAATAAAAATATGTCTCCGAATGTACTCGTTCTATTGTATTCATTGTAATCTGCGGTTACAGCACAAGAGCCGTTTTAATTACAAACAACAGCATTGTATGTGTAGAAGTGCTGTAGGATTTTGTAACAATCCAGACTCGAGGCGGGAATCGAACCCACGACCCCTGGGGCGGAAGGCAGGGTCACTGCCCACTGCGCCAACGGGCCAGTCAAAAAAAGATCAATGTTAAGCTATTTTACATAAATCCGCAAATAACAAATCTGAAAGCTACACTGCGGAAACAATCACTCAGCACAATTATTTCCTGTCCTAGCTCTTCACACTTTTAGGAGCATTATTTATTTATTTTATTTATTTATTTATTTCAGGATAACCAACAGTAGGTACATACAAAAAGTCATAAGATACAATTCGAAAAAGAGAATTATTACAAATATGTCCTACTAATTATAGGTTATCACAACATGCTTAAAAATTATAATTTACACCAGTCACTTAACACACTAAATATACAGATTCAAATAGCTTGATTTTATAGTAAAAAAATAAATAAAAGTCATTACAATACAATAATAAAATGAAATTAAATGTCTCAACAGTTAAATTAAATTAATTAAATTTGAAATGGAGCCCTCACGTTTGCCGCGTCGTGTCATGTTGGGTGCAATAGCAAATGCAAAAAGGAAAGTTGGGAGACCGTTACTGCGCTACAAGGATTGCACCAAGCGCGACATGATTGCTTTCGACATCAACTTTAAAGGCTGGGAAGGTATATTTCGAAAAAAAAAAAGAAATATTTGTGTATAACAGGCGGCTGGTACCTATAATACAGGCATTAAGTTGTCTACCCTAGGAACAGGCGTCCGTGTGTCCTATATAAAGAATAGGTAGTAGCAAAGTAATTATTACTACAATCACGCATTAATGATGCGTTAAAATACAAGTTAGTACTAACTCACAATTTAACGCATCATTAAGGCACTTTTTATTTGTAAAGCATGACTGCTAAAACAAACACTGACTACTTATAGAGATTGCGATTATATAATCGTAAATAATATTATAAATGCGGATGTGAGAGTGTTTGTTATTATGCTTTCACGCCTTGTATTGACTCAGGGCCTAATTGGTTTTCATTGATTTTTTAATACCGCCATAGAAAAAGACATATGGCACCGTCAATACAGAAAAAAACTGTCCCAAACAGAAAAAATAAAAACATTTATGAGTGAAAGATTAAAAACATCTATCAAATAAGCTCGTAAAAGGGCCTTATGTTTTCTAGTTTCACATAATTAATTATTTATGTATGCTAACTCTACATATTAGTTATAAAAAAATTCTGAATAAATAATAAAGCATCTGTCACTAAGTGTATCTTGTTCGCGCCGTTATATATAAATACGTAATGCACACTTTTAAATGTATAAAAATGGTTGAAAAATGCCGCTACAATTCCTATTCAATCATCTGCTTACTAAAAAAATTATGTCAATGGACATATACGTTCCTTGATGCCATTCCATATAGCGAAGATCTCACGAGAATATTACGGATTACCGGTGCTAGCGCTGATACGGTATTCAGACGCGTACTGTCACTACACTATGGAATTTCCTTAATTAATAATAATTATAACCATTTATTTTAAATCTCTACGGTGAAAGGTGATTGCAATCTGAAAGGTCAATCAAATATTAATGCATGAGAAACTAAACTACTTTGCTTTAATCCGCGAATGAATACGAGGGAAAATCAGTGTAATGCTGCAACCCGAAAGCTACACCACCGAATCTGCAAAGCACAGCACTACACTGACTGTCCAATGTGCCTCAACGCACGTTTCGCTTCGACACCGAAACATTATCAGGAGATAGACTCTACAAAGGTTATTCGTATATTATTATCAAATATTGACCCTGCTGGACTATCATGTCAGCCCTTACTAACACATTTTTAATTCTTATATGACAAGGGACAAACGAACAGGCGGTTCATCACCTTTGTGACTACCAACGTTTATGTCCATCTGCACCACCACAAGGCTCGCAAATGCGTTGCCGGGGCTTAAAGAAGGACTTAGGCCACTGGGAGCTCTCACAAACCGTACGAAACGCGACACCAATACCATCGCTTGAAGTGACAGCATTTCCACCACTTTACGCCGATCTTTACATTTTTGTTAAATTCTAGAACCAACTTTAAAAAAACCTTGATCGGAATGGTAAAGAATGTTAAGCATATCTTAAAGTAGATATTCCTAGTTAATAAAAAACTACAGTATCTGATTGCGATGAAATGTTATTAAAGCTTAAAGTTACCTACGCTCCGTCTGTTACCTATTTATTTAAGAATATTAGTTTAATATATCTCACCCTAAACGTACGGATAATAAAGTAAAGTAAAGATCACAAGCTAGTTTAATTTATTATCCACTAACTCTTTAGATTTACATACCTAATGCTTTTTTTACAATATTTTAATTATTTGTACAAAGACAATATACATACAGTTATCATGACTTGGACACTGTATTAAACTTAAATGTGTGCATAAATCGTTTCGCATTGGTGTGCGTGTGCGGTTTTTATTTTTACAATCTAATATATTTATAATGCATATTTTACAAAAAAACGGTACCGAAAGCTTTTGCTTCACGTATTTAATCTATACAAATATATAAAGCTGAAGAGTTTGATTGCTTGAACCCACAAATCTCAGGAACACAGGGTTTACGCGAATTTAGAACCCGTCTTTTTGTCAGTCGGTTAAAGCAGCACATTAAAAGCAATGCTACAGACAAACTGGTAGCTCCTGTACCGTTACGTTTGGCGCCAACGTACGCATATCATGTTCCGAGTGGGTACGATAGTATCGTAAGCGTCTAGTTATGGGCCAAAAACACGTGCGAACCACTGTGCGTATTTGCATCTGTAATTGAGCAGTCATGATTATTTGATACGGAAAGAAACGTTGTACCATCCTGATATTTAAAAATTTTTTTTTTCGTTACAAACAACCAAATTACACAAGAGATTTAACCCTACTACTGAACTATTTACCTGTGTTTCAGGAGGTAGGATTTAAGTAAAATGTTGACGAAGTCGTTGTTATTTTGGAATACTGGGAGGAAAACATGAAATCACTTTTTATATAAAAAAAGGTTTACTCTTAGAGTATTCGAGTTATTATTTTATTACGTTTTTCTTTATTTGTGCAAGACTTAATATCTGCTTAACTCGTTTTTTTCTCAAACGGATATTAGTAAGCACGTAGGTAATTCATAAAATCATTTCTAATAGCGATCTGGTTTCAAAACGAAAGAGACTATATATATCGCACGCTTAGTCATAAACTGACCTAACTCAGAAAAGATGATTTTTGGGAAATCGCAAAAAACGTTTTGTCATTTAGGATTTAATCCGCTTATAATTTGATAAAAACGGCATTATAGTAACAAATTATGTAGTTTAATAACAGTAAATGAAATGATTAATGTTAATTGATATTGAAATGTTAATTTTATTTATTAAGTTTTTATTAAAAAACAAAAATATCTGTATCTCAGTGTTGGATGGAGATATGGAAATAATTCTCAGATTGGCAGATATAGAACGTCGAAACGAAGCTGTCTGTATCAATAACTCATTTTAGACCCAAAAGATATAAGTATTATATGAGTATATAACTCATATACTGCACCTAATATTGTCATAAGTCTTATAAATCTAGCCCTATTTCTAACATATAAATGAAATAAGCCTTTCCAAGAAGGTACAAAGGAATTTTCTAAGAAATACCTTTTTTTTTTCAAAGAATAGTCTGCCACGAGCTGTTCTGCGTAATCGCATTTTGTTTACATCAGTTTCGTCACAAAACAGTTTGTAAATATTGAGGCTTATCTTATCTGTATTGTTGAGCCTTTTTGTTGAAACTGTTTCGAAACATTCGTCTCCACATCCATGAGTGCTTAGAAAACTTAATCTTTATGCCACGATGCTTATAAAGTAAGCCTTGGCTGATTAAAGTTGGTGCAACTTATGATGGACTTCCTGGCGTATCTTATTTACACTGATACAAGTACAGCAACGCTGTAAAACCTTGAGTAATAGAAGACTTGTCTAAATACCAGCTGTATTAGCGAGATAAAGTTACTTGCATTTTTTATGATATTTTAAAGCTGTTGCACACGTCTCTGTGTTGACAGCACTGATAATCGAGCATAATTGGAAATCATATCAAGCCAGCGGACTCGATAGATATTTCTTTTTTTTTTAACAGCAATTTGCACCACAGGCTAATACCCGTGCCATTTCATAGTACTCTGTTCTAATTTAATGAGATTTCACTCTTCATTTTTATCGTTCTTCAAATCCCTTATACAAAATCCGCGTTCGTCTTTGGGGCAGCCATTTCCGCAATGACTCGACAGATATTGTCGTGCTCAAATATTGGGTGATTTATTTTCTACATTCTATTATCTCATAAGTAATATTATTCCCTTTCACACCTACTAATTAAAATCCCTCTTACTCGGGCATTGCGCTTGCTTAATGATTTACTTCATAGGTGTCCGGAATTAGACATTTTTTACTTTCCGCCCCCTCAAATCTTACTATTAATAAGAATGTTGCTGGAATTTCCTAACCAGACATGATAGTTTTAAGAAATGTATGTATTAGTTTTTAAGAAATCTGTTATTTATGTATTTTGTCCCCAAAAAACAAATTGGGAAACTGTAATGTTTTTTGGGTTTTAATTTATCAATAAATAAAAATAAATAAATCCGCCCAGCGGTTTTCGTATTTTAGTGAGGCTAACGAACAACGACTGATTTTTTTTTCATAAATAGAGACCTGTTGCACATTAATAAACTTTATAACAAATAAACTTTAAAATACTTTTATAATAATTTAATGCTTGCATCAATCATTTTCACTTTAAGTTTTTTATATACCAGTTAAGCCATCTCCGATAAACTTTGACATCCATATTAATAATGTCCACTTGAGTAACAAACTATCTGTAACTTAATAAAAAACTGCAATGAGAATCTGTGAATCGTCAATAATTCCTATTATCAAAATATATACAATATAGTTTTGTTTTGCATAAAGACAACTAATTGTTTAAAAATAAATTAAACATGTTTATAATTTTTTCAGCATGCATTCCACTTCCATTGCATCTCTCGTTGGCTCAAAACTCGCCAAGTATGTCCCCTGGATAACAGAGAATGGGAATTCCAAAAGTAAGTATAAAATATATTTATGTAATATAATCTTTCTTTCTTAAACATAAAAATGGCCAAAAGTGTCAAGACAAGACACACTTATATAGAAGGGTTCCGTATCTGATACGCTTTATAAACGTATTTTTTACAACATCCTTGGATGTCTGTACTACCAGAAGGCTAGCAGATGCGTTAGCTGCCTCTAATGATTTTAGTTTGCTATGGGGGGACCACCTTACAGGCAGGCGGACAGACAGAGCGAAATTATAAGATTTTCTTGATACTCGCACCAACTCCTAATACAAGCTTTTAATTTAAGCTTAGTTGGACGGGAATAGGGAATATTAGACACACCTAAAAAGTATTCCGAATATTCTTATTTTTTTTTTTAAAAAAAAAGGTATCCTTAAGTGCGATTGAAAACACAAAATAATAAAAACGAGCACGTCTGGGGGGAAAGAGATAGATGAAAAAAAAAAAATGTTTACGTACCTTCTCGAATACTTGTTGTGTGGCAGTAAGTACTTCTTTGTTCAGATTCAATCGTTTTTCGTTCCAGTACTCGTATGCGTTCTTGTAGTTGAGCCAAACCAGTATCGCTTTGTCCACGGCGACGGGTTGTATGTAAATCAGAGGTCGCTTTAGGGTTATCAGGACCACTTCCTTGTCTTCCTCGCATACTATTTCGTCTTGGAAGGCATTTCGCATCGCTAGAAGGAGAGGTTTTGTTTCAGCCCTTATTCGGTAAAGACTAGCCGACCCGACAGACGTCGTTTTTTAATTTGACTCTTAACCGTGCCTGTAACATCTATCGTAATTTTTCCAAAAAAGGTTCTATAGATATATTTGTACCCGAATCTCAATATAAAAAAGTATTGTTTAGAATTTTATGTTCTTAGATTTGTCATTATTTTATAACTAAACTTCTGCCTAGTATCTCTTGTAAAAATTTGTATGTAATAATGTTGTTCCACTATAAGTGTAAGGAGTCAAAACCGTATTTGTAATTTGTTTTACATAAGGAAACTTTGCGATGTCTTAATGTTGTGATCCTTAAATAAATTTAAAAAAAAGTTTTGACTGCCATGACGTTGATTTCTTTTAATTATTTTTTTTTATGGAATAAAAGGGAGCAAACGGTTCTTTAAGTTTCTTACTACAAGCATTTTTTATAATACAAGCATTTTTTAAAAGTTTGTTTTTGAAGTAATCCCGTCAATAATTACGTATATATTCATAGAACGCGTGCAATCTAAAAATGCGCGCCTTATTTAAAAATATTATATCAAAAACTGTGGAAAAATCGTAGTCGTGACATTATTCATCGAACTCGGGGCCCTTTATATAAGCAAATCTCTGTCGGTATTCAGACATTAATTAACAAACATCTATACTACTAATAAATAAAGCTAAAGATTTTGTTTGTTTACTTGAACGCGCTAATCTCAGGAAATACTGGTCCGATTTGAAAATTTCTTTCAGTGTTATATAGCGCAATTATCGAGGAAGGCTATAGGCTATACATTATCATCTTAAACTTGAATCTTATAATTTTACCAAACTTTACACGGACGAAGTCGTGGGTACAGCTAGTATTGAATACTATAAGCCACGAGTTAAATGGTGGCATAATGTATGCAAATTTAAACCCATTAAGGGCATTAAATTGAGAGTCGTAAAAAGAGATTAAAATTTCTAAGTAATTTTGACGGATTTTTTAATTAAATCAATTTGTACGCAATCAGTCGTCCAGCCGCCATACGCTATCATAGTAATGTGAGAGGCTTCATTTTGTACAAATATTTGGGATAACGGAAGATATATTTTACTACCATAGACTATGACGAAACACATGAGTGAAACAGACAGAGTATTGATAGCCTACAAGTTATTCTATTAACCCTTATTTTATTTTATTTTAGGGAAACAAACAGTACAGTAATTCATAAAAAATAGATATACGTTTTTTTAGAATTTCTATACCAGTCAAGTTTCCACTTATATATCCTACACAAACAGAAGAGTGCGATGAATAACAAAAAATATCGATGTAAAATAATCAATTATATAAATAAAAGTATTGACATATACTTGCCACAAATAAACAATTAATGAACACAAAAAAATAAAATGAAATAAAACCCTTAGAAACCTTTGAGGAAAAATTGTATATTGATGTATGTCTTTGATCTTAATGTTAATGTTCTGTCTTAATTTGAATACTAAAAGTACAAAAAATAGAAATAATGATATGGTAGCTATATCTGGCTCCGGCTTTACAGTTAAAGGTATCCATACAAGTGCGTGTAAATCACGTAAATAGTTCGGCATTGGTGTGTGTGTTTGTGTAGTTTAATTTTATAAATTTATGCTAAATTTCTAATAAACCTCCGTCTACGCAATATTCGCAAAATGGAAGCGAAAGTTTTCGCTTCACGTTTTAATATATAGGTACGGTCGTCATGATTACATTTTGACAGGGACCTACTGTTTTACGTACATTTCGAAACACAGAGGAGGACGGATATTTGAAAACCATTGCTACAGGGGATAACCCATCTATGACCCGGCCGCAGTCAGAACTGCTAAACCTCGCGATCGACTTAAATGTTAGCCACTGATTAAGCAACGACCTCCTCGCTATATTCATTATCAAATAATAAATATTTATCCGTTTTCCTTTATCCCATATAAGTCGGTAGACATAATAATAAAATTCAAGAATAAACAGTTATACTTGTTGCATCTGGTGGTTAACAAAAGACGAGCCTTAATCCTCGGGTAAGACAATGTCTGTCAAATCTGCTAGCATTGAATATAATTTAATTAAAAATTGTAATTTTTTTTAACGCTCTGTAATAAAAGAGAATCACAATTTTTTTGGGAGACACTTTAATTTTTGTAAATTTAATAAGTTAGAAGTGTAATTTATTTATATTTCTATGTCCTTATTAATGTATATTCTTATAAGATTCCTATTTCAATATATTTAGTACTAGCCCGCGATATCGTCCGCATAAATTAGGTAAAAAAATTAAGTCAAATTTAGCGTGATAATATATAACTTTCCTCGATTCTATCTAATACTAAAAAAAAAATTCAAATCGGACCAGCAGTTCTTGAAATTAGCGCGTTTAGTAAACAAACAAACTCTTCAGCTTTATATATTAGTATAGATTTTTCCATTCTAACATCGAAATTTCTGCTATTTAGTAATGTATAAAACTTCGGGTTTCATTTCAGCTTTTCGTTAAACATGACATGGCAAAAAAGAGATTAATGCTGTTTTAGCTTTTAACCCAATGTCCTTCTATTGGTATTATAACCAAGTCTATTTCCACAGCCGATGGAGTACTGTCAACGGTGAACGTAGTGGAGGCGTTGCAGGAGTTCTGGCAGGTGAAGGCGTCCAGGAATGGAGGTGCCGGGAGCGGAGGGAGCGGTGCCCTCGTCATATACGAGTCAGTGCCCGCCGCGCACCCCCCCTACGTGTGCTATGTCACACTGCCCGGAGGCGCTTGCTTCGGCAGCTTTCAGGTAACTCGAACGCGAAGCTTTTGTTAAGGACCCAGTTATTGTGACACTGCAGAAAAATATTTAAATTCATACCTGTCATTACTTTCCATCTGTTATAACATGTTAATACATGACATAACTGTCAGAACTATTTAATATTAAAATTGTTAGCTAATACTCGTATATGAATAAATAAAAGTAAATAAAACAAAATTTTGAAACAGTACGAATACATTCGAGCAAACTAAACTAAATGCATTTAAATAATTGTATACTCATATTAAACTGAAACAAAGACCGTTCGAAACAGTATAATAAATAGAGTGCTCTGGAGGATTGTTAGTTTAGGTTACAAGTATAACTAATATTAGGTACTTAACTAAATAGTACTAATAAGAGTTGTTTATAAGAAATTATAATATGTGTATCTTGACTTGACTTGACTTGAAATATTCTAAACGCGAAAGTTTGTACACATAGATGTATGGATGTACGTTTGGCGCTCTTTCACGGAAAAACTACAGAATCGATTTTAATGAAACTTTACAGTAATATAGTTTATATGTACATCGGATAACACAAGCTATTATAAAGATGTTGTGTGATTGTCCAAAATTTAACGATAAATGTCAAGTAAGTAGGAGGAATTCAGCCATCTGCGAGCTATTCTAGCGTACGCTGCATAAACCGTTAGGATTACACGCATATAGTGTATGATTTGTGTGAAGATTGATCAGTATTACAACGTTACCGCTAGGCGGCGCTGATCAATTTCCATACAAATTTAAATAAAGTTTACCAACGCGTTAGAGTTAGAAAACTCACACTAAGCACTCTGGAGAACACATAATTATATGCGTGTTAAATTAAATTAAAGTATGTCTGTACGCTCATGAGGCAAATCAAGTTGCCAATTTCACGATCGAGTTTTTATTTTTTATTTTAAGTATATATTAACACGTGAAGCAAAAACTTGCGGTGCCATTTTACGAAAATTGCGCTAACTAGATGCTAATATTTATATAAAGTATGCATCATCAATATATTAAATTATTAAAACAAAACCACCCGCCCACCAATTCCAAACGATTTATCTTCCTATCTTCTATCTTCCTAGCGTAATCCCAGTGTAGTAGTACCAGAGTCCGCTTAGATTGCAGAGGATTTGGCTGTGGGGCGAGTTAAGATGACCGATTGCCATCTGACGTCATTTGAGAATCAAATTTAATATTTAAATTTAATGTTACTAAGTCCATATAAGTAGTCCATATATATCCATATAGTTGTGGTTGATATCGCTTATGTAATACTAGATGTTAGCTGCGATTTTGTCTGCGCCAAATTCTGTGATTTTGTTTCCAATTATGACGGTTTCGACGCGGAGGCCTGATGTTTTTACTAAATTCTAAGTTGCCTATGTTATTCCTTATAAAATCATATATCTGCCAGTGATACTTCTGCCAAAATCGATACAGCTATTGTGGAAAATTGTAAACATTGTGATTTTCATACAGATATTATGGTCATATGAATCTAGTAAAATAATTTTATTATTTCGTTACAAACAAATACTTTAATTCTATATATTTGTATAAAAACGTATTATTTAAAGCGAAGGCGTGACTGAATAATTTTTATATGTGTCATGAATCTGTCGCTAATCATTTCCTACCAAATTTTAAAGTAAGAATTGGAAAAACCTAACTTGAGTTTGGGTGTATTATCTATGTGTATTTATATATGGAATCATAAAGTCAATATGTTGATCTGGTAACGTTATTTATAAATTTGCCCATGGATGTAATATACTAAACGTATACATTACGTCCATGAGTTTGCCACATATAATTGTTTAAATCTCAGGAATTAAATGGAATTCGAACTTTATTCATAAAGTATTGAATCCTTTGCCTTATCATTTAATTAGTTCTTTTTTCTTCTTTTTCCTTTGATTGATAGTTTGCATTTGTGCATAAGCACAATTTAATTCGCCATTGTCACGTTCAATGGAAAAGACACGAAGGTAATTAGTTCCTGTGTATTGTCTTTTTTCAAGTTAAAAGACTCACAAAAGCATAAAATTTACTTACACACATTAAAAATATTTTAGTGAAAAAAATCTTAGCCATTAAGAACGTTAACATATTTTTTGCCAGACAATAATTAACTGTTTAAAATCTGAAGAATTAGGTATCATGTTGTTTGTTATCTGCGAAACGTGATTTGTATTTTAAATAATCATTAAATAGCCAAGTAAATATAAACAACTGTCCGTATGCCTTTTGTTATTAAAAAAAAACTACTTTTGCACATATCTCTATGGAATATTTGTATAATAATACCGTTTATTTTAATATTTCCAAACGTCTTTTAATTGGTGGATATTTTTCCCATTTGTTGAAAACGATGCGATTGTGTTGTGCTTTTCTCCGTACATTTATCGTCACTGTACATACCGCCTTCGGATTTACAACAAATTTTATATTCCAAAAAAAGAAATTCATGCTTCGAATGGTCAAATCAACAGACACATTCCAATGCCAATTCTTTGGCGAAACGTTTGGCTGGATATTCGTTATTCGGCCAAATAGAACTTCCCGGTATACTCTCAAATGTACCCGTGCTTCTAAAACTAATCAGTCGACAAATAGAGCGAGCACAATAGATTTCGTGCGTGGGTACCTGGATAAAAGAATAAATAAAAAAAATTCCTATTAATAAGGGTAAAGAAGCAAATAAAGTATAAAATAATAAATATATACGAAACCTTATTATTAGTAAAAACGTTGCTGGAATCTACTAACCAGCCATGATAGTTTTAAGAAATTTATGTATTAGTTCTTAAGAAATCTGGGTGTATGTCTTTTGTTCCCAAAAAACAAAATGGAAAACTGTAATGGTTTTTGGGTGTTGATTTATTAATAAAATAAAATAAAAATAACAATAAAAATTACTGTTGTCTATGTTTCTCAATTAATTTATGAACTTTTAAAATAATAAAATATATGAAATGATGTAAAGATGTTATATTTAAAATCACAAAATAAAAATATAACAATTCTTCTCTAAATGATGTTCTCAAGATGTCGTCTTTAATGTCTCTGAGAAAAATAACAAACCACGGCGAGACGCCCGCTCTTCAATTATTTGTCCACCAGCGCCCCCCTGTCGGAACAGCTCGGCGGCTGATCCAAGAAACGCGCAGCCTCGTCAACGCTTATTCGAAGACTTTGTCCGGGAATACATTTTGTAACATCTTGGTGTCTGTAAAGAATTGTACATATTTTTAAAAAATATACATATATCTGTTACAAATTAGATGATTTAGGATGGATAGATACTTATATTATTCACACAAAAGGATTTATATTAATTAAATTAAAAAAAAAAGATTTTTCTTAAAGTTAAATTAAAAGTTATTTGACTATCGGACAGCGATGTATACCTTTTCAAAGTGTCTAAAAGCTAATATCTAATAGCCGCTACACATGTATCGATAAATGGTTGCGGTTTAGCTGTGCAGTTTAAAATGCGCAGTTTTACCGATGCATATTTGTGAAAAATCGATGTCGATTAATCTGTACAGTTTTATTGCTGCGTTTATATGGCGATTGCTCATTTCGATATTTCTTGATAGAGCTAGCTTGTTGCTTGTTGAGCTGTACACTTTTATTGCAACGACAAACGGCCTAGAACAAACATTCTCGCTAGTTTTACTTACTTTTACGTTCGAAACGAAACGTCCAGTGAAGGTTCGGCCTATATCCATTACCCCAGTAATGGACCGCAGGGTGGTGTTCTGAACTCTGTAAATTCTATTTATTCCAATTACGCTGCGTTCCGTGGCTCTTTGGCAAACCTTCAGTGCCAACCAAAAGAATGGCGTCCATCATATCTCTATGACATCATATAAGTACACCTTAATAACAAAAATAAAAATACTTTATTTATCAGAACATTAGTTCATATAGTAATACTTTGATTCCATAACCGAATATTATCTAAGTCTACTACATTTATTTTTCATACCCGACCTCCTCCGTGTTTCGGAAGGCACGTAAAACAATGGGACCCAATTAAGTCACTGATTGATATTAGTCGTGAGGTTGCAGAGATCGTGGGGGTTCCGAGGATAACGTCAGATGGCAATCGGTTATCTTAACTCGCCCCACGGTATTTATAGGTTAGACTTTCGAGCTTTTATTAAATAAACTTATCTCTATAGCCTACCAAAATTATAACATTACCTTAAGAATAAAATCTCTACCAAACACATAATGGAATATTTTATTTTTAGTATTCTTTAAACAAAAAGCCCTTCGCTGCGTGAAACGAAGGTGTTATTTTGATATTATGTAATTTTTGCAATTATTTTAATGACCAGACCTGTGTTAAAAGTCACGCTTGTAATTCGTTGCATTATGGCCCTAAAATGTTGAAATTAAACTTAAGAACCAGTTACCGTCAAATGGGTTTAAAAAATATTGTCCTTTATGAGATATATTCATATGTTTAAAGTAGCAAATGATATGAATCTGAGCTGTTTGTGCGGTGCAACTCAAATAATGTGCCATCTTATATCGTGCCCTGTGTGCCCTAATACCTGCACGCAAGAGGACCTGATGGCTGCCACTCATAACGCAGTTGATGTGGCTAAGTTCTGGGCCGGAAATCTGCAAGGTACCAGGTTCAAACCCCACCATCGTTGGGTATTGTCGCACCCACTCCTAATACAAGCTTTTAAGCTTAGTTAGTAGGAGGGGAAAAGGGAATATTAGACTAATAAGTATTCCTAATATTCTATTTAACAAAAAAATAATAATTAGTAGAATAATAAAAAAAATGAAGAGTGAAAGAAAATAAATAATATAACATGATATAATACTTAAAAAAGACTAGACTACTATTAAATAAAAAAAATAATATTTTACTGATGTATGATCGACGTTTATATAAAACAATATGTATTAATTTGTTTCCATTTAAGTTACTTGTTAGCCTTTAATGAAATAAATCTTCAAATATTCCTAAAAATGGCACGGGCAGTTAGCCTGTGGTGAAAATTGATTAACTAGAATAAAAAAATCCATCCGACTTTGACGCACCGCAGATAATGTGCAATAATAAGGTATTGGAAACAATTTTGGGAAAGGATTCCTTAGTCGGTAGTCTACTTTTTTAATTATTTAGGGTACCAACATGCTGTAATACAATATGACTTAAAATAAATTATAGGTAATTATATAAATACTGTGATATATTTACAGTCCCTTACAGGTTTCCAAAACACGCTAGAAATCGCTAGGTTAGAGAAACAGTTTGTAAAAATTTAGAGACAAAAGATAAAAACACTAACATAAAAAAAAAACCAAAAAGAATAATAGTACTAATAATAGAGTAGAGTAAATTATACATCACAAAAATTACAAAAACAAAAGAAAGAGCTTCAAACATACATCCAGACATCCATCCATACATCCATGTATATAAACTTGCGTGTTTATAATAATTATTAGTAGAATATAAAGCATAAGTAGAATATAAAGAATATAAAGCATGCTATGGATACCATGGATAGATCGGGTGCGTAACACTATCGTACTGCAGAGAATGGGAAAGGTCACAGAAATACTTAGAACTGTACAAAGAAGGAAACCGTCTAACAGTTTAAATATAGAACAGAATTTTAATATTCAAATTACGTTTTTTTTTTTGTTGAAAACGCATATTGAAGACAAAATAAATGTAGTAACAATGCAAGCCGGATCCGGCCTTCAAAACAGGTGGTGGTCACAGCCCCAAAAAATTTGGCCAAATGCGAAACGGCGGATGAACTATCATCGATATGAGTGCGCTCCCACGAAGGATTTTTCAAAAAAATATATGATTTTGAAACGTATATTTCATAAGGTTCTAAATATTATATTATCGGGCTTTTTAAATGAAAATGAAAAATGCATTTATTTACTACTATTCTTATCATAAGCAATGTATTTATTATTTGACACTTGTAAGTAATTATATATTTTAAGTTTAGGTTTCCACCAGAATTTATAGTGGAGCAAAAGTATTAACATATATATATCTGACCAGCCTTGCCAACGTCAACAACGTCAAATCGGTAACAATATAATTATTGTAAATTATTAATAATTAAACTATGACGTCATAATGCTATTAGGGTGGTAAACCATCACGGTAGATTCGCCCGTGAACCATTATGGGTACAGAAACACTCTCACATACCGTATATTCAAAGGTCGTTGCGGTAAAGCTTCAAAGTTCTGTGGTTAAAGTTTAGCTAACTGCCCCATTGTAGTATATATCCTCATTTAGTTAAGCAACAGGCTATTGTAGACTTAGAAATCTAACGGAACTGATTGCAACCTTTTTTATTTAGTCATTAACAAAGGAATAGATCAATAATTGCTATATTTAAGTAGTACATATAATAGTGGTAAACCGTTAGACGTAAAAATGGCAAAAGCCCGGAATCCAGGGCCAGCCATTGAATCTCTTTTTAAACTTTGTAACGTATTCGTTACAATCGATTAAAAAAAAAGTAAGGAAAAAATTTGTGCGATTTTAATATTTTCATTACTTAATGAACAATTAAAAAAATTAATGAAGGCACCTCAAATTTTGCTTAGATCTCGAAAACTATTGGAGAGATTTGAAATCTGAAAAAATATTCAAAGGATAATATGATTCTTTTAGATCAAACATATGCTTCCTGCTCTGTTGCGCAGCTTAAAGTGAATATCTCAAGTATTTAGTTCGTTCTATCATTTAGTGAAGGTACTTTTACGGCATTGAATTCTATCAATCTTCTAGTAATCTCACTTAATATTAAAAACGCGAAAGTTTGTACACATGGGATTGGACATCTGTCGCGGAAAAACTGCTGAATGGCTTTGAAATAATTTAGTTTATACATCAGAATAACACATAGACTATAAATAATAAAGATATTGCGTGATTTGACCAAAATATAACGATAAATGTCGAATAAGTAGGAGAAAATTCTGGCGTGCGCTGCAAAAACATTTTGAGTTACACGTACGTATTCAATGTAGGAAGGAAATGTTTATCTTGAATACTTCCACAAAAAAGCCCGCGACGGCATATATGTAACTTTTATGTTTAAGCCATTAACGCTAAAATAGTGAACTAATATGGAACGGGCACGGGAAAAGGAAAGGTAAGGTAATAGAATGTAGTAAATGGTAAGTAACCCAATATTGGGGCAGGACAGCGTTTGCCGGGCCCGCTGGTATAAACTTTAATTGTGCCAAATTACTAAATACTCCTCCTTCCGCGCAATTTTCGTAAAATGGTAACGAAAGTTTTCACTTCACTTATTAATATGTACATGAAGCAATACAGAAAAGATCCTAAAAAACATTCCTGGAAGATTCTCATTCCAAAAGCATATCTATTGAATAGTTTATCATTTCGTTTTTTTGTTTCACAACATTTGACTATTAATTCCGTTGTGTCTAAGCTTCCTGACCAATGTTTCGAGATGAACGCAACCAAAGGCCTTACAAAAAGTGTGGTCACGCCTCTACTTACCCCTTGCACCAAAATGACGACGAAAATTCCAATCCTTCTACCCCATTTATCCAAGGCATAGCTGTACAACATTGCACTGCATATGGAGGCGATTACAAGAGCCAGGCTGGTCCAGGGCACTTCCTCTGTAGAGTTGAAGCGAACTGAATGGGCCGATATCGTGAGGTTGGTACTCTCAACGCCATGTGTGAAGAAGGGCACGCTAACTGCAAACAAATATATACCTTAAAGGTTGATGCACAAACTCTATTTTTAGATATTGCAAAATCGGAAGTGTTTGAATAAATGTCAGGAACGGCAACAAAGTCTATGCTAGTCCAGGGTACTTTTTCTGTGGAGTTAAAGCGAAATGTGTTGATATTGTGAGATTGGTACTCTCCACGCCATGTGCGAAGAAGGGCAAGCTGCCAGCAAAGAAATATATACCTTAAAGAATGATGCTTAAGGTCTAATTTTAAATGCTATTAAATTACGGTCAGACTTTCCCATTATTCTTCTAAATAATTGAAGCGGATGACATGTGTTGGTATCTTGAGATGCCATGTGTGCAGCGAAAATTTCGGCTGACTGCCCACAATTATATACTTTTGGTCGTGCTTCTTAAAGTTTAATTTTCAATGATACAAATTCAATAGTAGGATCGGCCTTCTAAGAAGCTAAATCAACGAATCAGCTGATATCAAGAGATGCAGAGTCCGCACGGAGGAAGTTCTTACTTCAAACGAATATATACTTAAAGGCGTGCTTTTTAAAGTCTACTTTTAAATGCTACAAAATCGAAATAAATATTTATTTTAGGGTAGTTTAATCGGAACAAATGATTTGGAATAATCAGATTGGCAATCTGCACGCCTTGTACAAAGAAGGTTATTGTAACTGAAAAGAAATATGTGTATGCCATCAGAAATAAAACTTTAAAAAAAAACAAGTCTCTTCTGCCGTAAAATGTTATGAGATTCGTGTAATTCCATGGCGGTTAATTTAAAAGAAGTTGCTTCGAATATTGATAATCGGTCAGTTAGTGAGTGACAAAAATAAGAAACTTGGACTAGTTACATTTCTTTGAGTACTGGGTCAAATAGAATAAGTTTTGAAATGTACCGTGTCTATACAATGCTTGCTTGTTTACTCAAAATTCAGGCTATTAGTTTTATCCACAACGAAGTTATAGGGCGTCGAAAATGGCCTGAACTGCTTCGAGAAAAATACGCCGTGCCGCTTTATTTTGCTCGACTTGCCACGCCCCTTGATGAAAAGCGGAAGGTCATCTAAAAGGAAATTTCGAAAAACGCGAGCCGTATAAAATGAAATTTTGCAGGGACATGGTTTATAGTTTTTAGACACTCGCTAAGGACGGATTTTTCGGTAGAGCCAGAATGAGGAGGTATAAAGACAAGTTAAAATTTACGTAGACAAAATCGCGAGAAGCAGCTATTATGTCATTCTCTGATAATGTATATAATATATAGTATGTTGATAATGTATAATATGATATCCTATATAAATAATGTAAATCTTCTGTGGATTTTTTTTTTGTTTTCTCTATTTCGTCTACAAATTTATGTTGTTAGGATATTTTGTCAAGATATTTGTTCATAGAAGCGAAGCTTCTATGGCCATTCTGTGTACAAGACCGTGTGGCCTAATGGATAAGGCGTCGGACTTCGGATCCGAAGACTGCAGGTTCGAGTCCTGTCACGGTCGAATTTTTTTTAATTATTGCTTATTAATTTTTTTATTTACTAAAAAAATTTAAAGTTATTTACTGAAAACATGTAAGTTCGCTGTCAATCTCGTACCAAAACAAAAATTTTATTAAAATGTTAACAGCAAACTTACATTAGAGTATATACAATGTTACTTCCATAACAAAAGGAAAACAATGGATCATCACTTTAGGAATAATGGAGATTTTATTTTGCGATATATCAAGGTATTCTAAAGCAAATAGGTTTTCAAATGCTTCATATTCCACTTCAGAAAGGCTTATGTTGCACTAAAAGATCCTGCAACTTGCTTCATTTTTCTTTCTTAAGAACCTTTTTCTGACAATAACAAACACAACAAAAAAGAATTACCAAAATCAGTCCAGCCGTTCACGCGTGTGTGATGCCATTATCAAGGAAAATAGGGATTCATTTTTATTAGTAAAGACTTCCTATTTTTTTTTAATTTATCTACATAAATGACTTTCCTACATTCATACTGGTTTTACTTACTTTGACATAGTGCTTAGTAAAGGCCGGTTTACATCATACGAGCGAATGCTCTTTCTACTCCAACACTACTAAATCCTTGAGTTTAAACAGATACAGAGCATTATTTCGTTATTTTGTCTGCGTTCACAAAGATTCTAATTGTTTTTAAAGGCGAAGAAAGAGCTTGCGTTGCACTTAGATTTTTTAATTAGAGGTAGCGCCATGCTTGTAGCCGAATTGGTCCGGCGCGTCCGGGTACCAGTACCTCTTTCTCACATTATTTACCTTTTAATATAAAAATAATAGTGTTATACGTTTATTATTTATTATTATTAATTACGTTGTAATGTTAACAATTAATTACCAATTTATTTCATGTAGGTAGTATAGATGCAAATTTCAACATATCTCATTATGGCAAAATTTCTAATTATACTTTTCATATTTGAAAGAAAGCAATACAGTAAAACTGTATTATAAAGTATTTTAAATACGGAACTTTATAGCATTTTACGCCTATAATATATAAAAAATCAGCCTGGATATGTTAAATTAGAGTATGCAAATTAAAATAAACAATTAATGTTATATTTTATATAGATTGTGAAATTAATTAATACACGCCCGTATTTTAATCACGTTATTATTTACTATTCAACCACAAATTATAGAACCGCCTTGATTAGATGTCAATACATCCACAGATAACAAAATACTAAAGTATTTTTGACAGTTAATATATATTATTAACTAAGCTATATTAACTGTTATATTCGTCTTCCATGTCTGAAAGTAACCAAAGCAGATCTCTTTAGTAACCAAACGAAACCTCTTTTCAAGTCCGTTTCGGCCAACCCGAAATACATTTTACAAGAAACTAATTTAAAAATTAAAGATAGACACTTTTTTTGTAAATGTTACAATACATTACATTACATGATTTATTGTATAACAGCAGTAATCTCCGACGCGCGAGGTTTAATTAAATTAGAATTGGTAATGCAAGAGGCGTCGAACTGGCGGTGATACAGAAATTTCTATGCACATTACATTAACCTGTAGTGTTCCATATTTTCAGAGCGATAACGTCGATTATTCGTTCGTCGAGGTCGGCATTTGAGTCGATCGCTAGGTTAAGCAGTTCTCACCGCGGCCGGGTGATGGATGGGTGACCCATTCTACTTTTTACTATCCTTCGCCGTATTTCGGAAGGCACGTAAAACAGTGGGCCCCGATTAATGACACTGAGTGATATTACTTTTTATGGCCACCGGGAAGTCTCACACACTGTACGCAACACCACAACACTACCGTCACTTGACGTGACAGCATTGCCGCCACTTCACGCCGATCTTATGTGAGAAAGAAGTACTAGTACCCGGATGCCCCGGCCCATTTGGGCTGCAGACCAAGAGACTGCAAGCGAAGTGTTACCTCTAGACAAGAATTAGCAGAACATAAAAAAAGGAAGATTATAAAACAGTTAGTTTTATTTTTAAACAAATAATGATTGAACATGAAACAGCAATTAAATTAACTATTTTGAAATTAATTTGCAATATCATATTTGAAGTTTAATGAAAACTAAACTAAACAAGATGCATTGTTCTTATGCCGGAGCCAAGCATAGCTTCACTTGAATGATCATGTAGTGTGGCCGGGGACTTTATGTAGCTTCGCAAGGTTTTATAGTACTTTGTAGTCTTCAAGGACAAAAATGTACAAACACTTTGAGCTATGTATGACTCCGGTATTAAATATAAACTCGTCATTAAGGGCCGGTAGCGCATCTGCTGGCCTTCTGATCGTGCAGATGTCCATGGGCGCCGGTAGGCACTTCGATGCCTGTTACCTGCTCGCCAGTCTCCTTGTAACATAAAAATAAAAAAAAAACCGATAAACAAATCTGATATATTATTTTTTTATTAAAACATTGTCCCTTGAAAATTAAAAGGTTTTTTTATAACGATGTGATTACGAAAAGGAATATGACAAAAAATTTGGCTTGACATTGGCTTCCGCGCAATTATTACTCCAAGATATTTTATTGGCTGGCCTGTTGGCGCAGTGGGCAATGACCCAGCCTTCTGCTCCGGGGGTCGTAGGTTCGATTCACACCTCGAGTCTGGGTGTATTATCCATATGTATGTATTTATATATTTCTAAAAAAATTAATATATAACAGGCGGCTGTTACCTATAACACAGACATTAAGTTGTCTACCTTAGGAACAGACGTCCGTGTGTCATATAGTTTTTTTGTATTTGTACAAATTATTGCTATTGTTATTAATTAAGTAGGTTTTAGTAAGTTTTTTACAAATCGTTTCGTTAATAAATATTTTTTTTCTAAACTTGACTAGTTATTTTATCGTTTATATATTAAATATTGAAAACATTACATTAATATATTATATACATTAAAATAATATAATTGTCGTATATTATAATATAATTATACACACACACACAGCTATATATGTATTGACTCAGGTTCATTGATATCGCACGTGAGAACATTTTTTTATATAATATTTTCGTTTTTTTTTATTTAAATAAATATTTTTTTTTATAATATTAAAGATCATTCAATGGATAGGTAATGAAATTACCGTTAAAGCCATATTTAAAAAAATATATATATTTTTTAAGTAAAAAAAAATGTTCTACAAAAAAATGCTCTCATGTGTGATTTAATTGCGTCCGAGTGTATTATACACCACACTCAACCACGTGGCGCATTATACAAAAGAGGCTGTTTGTCAAAGAGGCACTAATTGATACTACGCAAGCACTCAATTATTTTGCAGATCTTGTTTCGGACTTTGAGCTCGCTTCGAGTAGATGGCCAAATCTACTCGAATATTAGATACTATGAAACATTATTTTCTATATATTAAATACGTAAAGCAAAAATTTTCGGAACCATTTTACGAAAATTGCTCTTACGGAGGTGTATGAAATTTGGTACAATTATAGTTTAAATAGAGGATGGTGTGTGAAAAGCAAATGCTTATATTTTTATATATTAAATTATTAAAATAAAACCATATACACCCCAATTCCAAACGATTGTGTAGTTTTCGGGTTGCAGCATTGCACCGATTTTCCCTCGTATTCATTCGCGGATTTAAGCAAAGTAGTTTAGTATTTCGTGCATAAAAAGCTCTATATGAATAAAGCTTTTTAGAAAATTGTTGTGTGCTGTATCAACAGCTTCTTCTTCTGTTCAACTTCTAAGCGGAGCGCAACACTTACTCAGTGGAGATCCTAACACTTACTCAGTGGGAGTGTAACACTTACTCAGTGGGGAGCGTAACACTTACTCAATGGGGAGCGTAACACTGGAACGCGTTACATCTGACACATTCGGTTTCACTACCCACATTTTGTCATACCACGGGCCTTATATCGTTTCGTAAGGAGTAAACTCCAATTAATTAAATATTTTGAGATAGGCACAACACCCGAAGTTAATGAGATTTATACCAAACCTTTTAAAATATAAGCCTATTGTTAGTATATTTGTTTTGTGAACATTAAGATTAAATTCTGCTGTTAACCTAACGTTATTATACCAAAAGCTTTTATTTTAATCAAATTTATACAATTAAATTAATACGTGAAACTAAAACTTTAAGTAGGTACCATTTTACGAAAATTGCGCGGTCGGAGGAGTATGAAATTTGGCACAATTGTAGTTCATAAAAAGGAAGGCCTGTGAATGCTAATACTCTGGAAAATTTCAAGTCTCTACGTCTTATAGTTTGGAAATGCTAGGGGGGGCCACCTTACGGACAGACGGACGGACGGAAAAAGCGAAATTATAAGGGTTCCTTGTAGTACTAAGACCCCAAAAAACGATTTGGATTTGTTAAATTTTGTTGTTTGAGTACATAGAGGTTAAGATTTTCAACAAATCTTTAATACTTCAGTTAGAATTCTTTGGTAATATAACAAAACCTTATCTATTAGAAAAGCGGTTTTGAAGGTGCTTTTGAATCGGCTGCCAACCGCAATCTTTTGAGAATTAAGTACAGTTTTAATGATCTTTCACTATGATAATTTTTTACTGTGGGTATGTGCTTTTTTATAACCAGTTATGTATGATTTTAATCAAGAATAGGCCAATTATATTTTCTTTTACAGTCCGGTATCGGTGTCACATTCCAGAGCAAAAATCTACAGTTCATGAATACTAATTAGCTATAACCTACATTTGGGTTTAGAGCCTCCTTCCTGTTCTTGTCAAAGTTTCTCGCATTTACGAAATCCATCTCCTCCCCTTAACGTGTGATGCAATTTATAGATGACTCTATGATAAATTTAAATATTATTTTATACGTCACGTCAATAGGAAATTGTGAAATCTGTGTATTTTTCCAGTATGTTTCACACTATGTTTCATATTTATATCTTTATAACAAAAAAGAGTTTTATTGGGCGTTTACCCATTACATAGATAAATCGACTGTCTGTCTGTCCCTTCCAGTACTATAATACCGGAGCCAAACATAGCTCAAAGTGTTTGTACATTTTTGTCCTTCAAGATTACAAAGTACTACAAAACTTTGTACAGTTACACAAAGTCCACGGCTACACTGCATAATCATTGAAATTATCATTCAAATGAAGCTATGTCTGGCTTCGGCTTATGACGCAGTGAAAATATAATGACGTAACGTCATATATCATAACTTTCCCAATGCGATGATCAATTACAAACCGATACGATTTACTTAGGACCTTCAAGAAAAGAGCATACTCATTCCTCAAACGCCGGCAACCCATATACAAGCCTTTCCGATTGCCCCTTGTTTTATGCAATAAAAAAATTGAATAGCAAAATATTAACGGCTCCTTTTTTAAGTCGGTTAAAAAGAATTTTTATAATTGGTTTATGTTCCTATAATATTTAAAATATTTTCGCAAGTCTTAGTATTGCTTCTTTTGTATTATACCTTTGTAATAATATATTATTTAAATGAAATGGAGTAGTTGAGAAAGAACCCAGAAAGAGCTACAGAAAATTTGCTGTCAAATATAAAATTCCTTTACATAAATTATTTAAACTTTTGTCTGAAATTACGTCCATTAAAGACTGTCAAAAACTGCAGTACGATTTAATAAATATATGTAAATATGGTGAGGCTAATAAAATGAGTTCAATTCTGTAATGTAGTCAGTGATGACCTTTGGCAAGCTTTGATACTCTCTGGTCTATGTATATAAAATGAACAGCAAGCTTTTCTCGAGAGTCCAAAGCACCAAAGATGGGTGTTATATTTGATCCTAAGTTAACGTTTCGAGATCATATCAAAGCTAAGTATAGCAGATTCGTTCAGATGTTTATAGTCTTCGACCTGTGCTTTTAGGCAAGACCTCAGAATAGATTTCTGTTGGGAGAATAAAGAAATTGTTAAGGAAATTTCCTCCTATTGATTTTGTTTTTCAGATTTGACATATCCTAATTTTTTTGAGATACAAGCAAAAAACCTAATACTTTTTTAAATTCAGGATATTGTTTAAAACTTTTGTAGTATTTGCGAGCGTATTTTCAATTTATTTAATGACAATCTAGATCCGAGTCCAATGACACCTCAACCATATTTTAGAACGCGAAAAACATTTCCACCTAAAAATCACTTGTTGGCTTCTGTCTTGTGTAATTCTCAAGATTTCCATAGTGCTTTCGTGTTACGACTATTATATTACGCTTTTAATTATATTATATTACGTAATAAAGTGGAACTATTTTCTGCATTAGGCATCATTATGAGAAAAAATATGAACTATAACAGAAAAAGGTACAGAAGGTTATTTCCTATGACACCTTTATAAACGTATCCTTATTTGTATCCTATTAAATTTTCATTAGGTTGTTTGGTTTTAATTCTCTCGTAGCGAACCTGTGACCAGCTTGAGAGTATATGTGGCAGTCTGCGAAGCGATTTCTATGATTTTGAATTGCATACACAACAATGCATAATACGTGTCCCGAAATTTACCAATATACGCCCTAGCCGCAGTGTAGCTATTTGACATTCCATTTTGTCGCACTGATTCGCGTTTCATGACACCTATACAAAGAGCCCTGTTATGTCATGGCGCCCCTTTACTTGCCATATTTATATTTTTTAATATAAAATATATTTTAATATATAACGTGGCGTCACACTAAAGGTTACGTCTGAAAATCAGCGCTGCGGTGCTCAATTGAATGCTGCATATATATATGGTAGTAGTTTTGGCCAAACGATCCTTTTTCATTACTTATTTTTCTTTTTTTTAACTTATTTTAGAACTAGGGTCTGTTTATTGTTCTGTGTATCTTTTGTTTTTTCTATTGCCAAATTAATTATTTTTGAATTTGATTTATTCAAAATATTTGCATTGGGACTTGACGCTTGGAGCGATCGCGCCGTTTGCCCTATGGTATGGCCGGCCATGATGTCCTCATTCAACGCACTCATGACCAGGAACCCACCTGTAGGCTCGTTGTAATTGTAAATGGTCCGCTATTTTTCTAAAAATATTGACATACATCATAGATTACATTTTTCCTGTCAATTTCAGTTAATAATCTTACTATTGCGTCAAGCTCTGGTCTCTTGATCGTAACATACAATGATATGGGAGCCCAAGAGGGGATTTTCGCAAATACTCGAGCTCATTTGAAAATTATATAGGTATCCTTGCATCCTGTAATATACCCCTACCAAATATAAACTCTTAATATCCCCTATATGGTTCGTTATTGGCCCCTAGGAAAAAATCGAACGCATCAGTTTAAGATAAGGTAAATTAATTACATGATTATAAGTTTATCTTAATAATATTAATCATATTAGAAGAGTGACAAGAGGCAATTGCATACAATAGCGAGAGACGGGGGAGAATGGCAGAAAAAACAGTCCTATGCCTATTACTGGATTATGGCGGGATGATGATAATTTACATTCTATAAGATATGCCTTGGTACTGCATAGTACCGAGTCCATGAATAAAGTTCCTAGGTGATATCGACACTAGTTGGTTTACCCGTATAGAAATGACGAGTAAACAAGTTGAAGCATTTGTGAGATTTCCTATTAATTTACAGGTATTGATAGTACTTAGTTATTCAATTCAGGAAATACAGCTTTCACTAGACTGAGTTTTAGATTAAATTTAGTTAAGTACGCGCGTTCACAACCGTGCTCAACTTGTATTGACTGTCATTCAAAGAGGGATCATGGTTTAGTAATTTACCGCTTACAGAGCTTCTCTATACGTAAATTGTATTGATTCAACCTCCTTAATTGTACGGTGAATTTCGGAATAGGATACGCTATAAATTGATTTTGATTTGCTCGTCTGATATATTTCATCGTTTTATCGTGTTCTCCTATCTCCGTTTTATTCGTTTTTTAATTGAATGAGTTCTCATTTAATTTCTTCCTGAAATAAATATGCTTATTTCCTCCTGAATATTTTACGTACCTTGTCAAGATTTTATCGCTTCAGTGATTATTCGTTCAATCGAATGTAATAAGAAGCTTAAATGCAGTTGTTATAAAATAAGGGAGTCGGTTCAATATTATATTTAGGTGTAAATATTTCTTCCTCTACAAAAGTGCAGACCTTTCTTGAATAAGAATTAAATACTTTAAAGAAAAAGATGATTGCAAGTAACCGAAATTTTGTGGTAGTATTTTGTCCAGTGTTAAGGCCTAGGTCCGCTACACCACGATCACCTAAATTGTTATGTGATGGCAATCGGGTTTAGTTTAATCGAGTAGTCGAGTCGAGGAGTTAAAAATTTCGTAAAAATAATTATATTTCGAAATAGACGTCTAGTTATCAATTTGTGTAGGTAGACATTATAAATACTAAATTTTAGCACATATTGTGTTGTTTTATTTAAATTTATGTATATCACGACATAACTTTGAGCTCGCGTCATATAATTATTATATAAGAATAACATTGCCATTTACTGTCGAGGGCCACAAAAAGGAGTGTCGCAGGCCTCATGTGGCCCGCAGGGAAGGGCGAATGTTTCATTAAATGGCTGAATATCACTCATCAGAAATCTAGTTAAATGGCGCTGTTTAGTAAAGAGGATAGGCTGTTACTTGAACAACTAATTAGGCATACTGCCTACGATATACGCAAGATTACCCGTATGGTAATAGTATAGGAATTTTGTGTACTTTTTTTATTATTCGCGTACTTTTGCCTACAAAGGATTTATTATAAATGAAACTACAATAGACAGATTCTATTGTAGATTTTTAGAAACACAATGTTTGTCCGTTCTTGATAATATAGAGATTGGTTTCTTTCCGTCAATCCATCAAAGATTAATCCAACGCAACTGTTTTTTTACGCAGTACGTTTCCATACCTATAGGTTTTCACATTGATTCGTGTCTATTAAGAATATAACATAGGCTATTTTACAATAAACTATATTGTATGTATTAATATAGCTGCTTAAAAAATTAATATGTATTTTCTTAAGTCACGCCATAGCTTGACAACGGCTTGACCAGTTTAAGTTTAAAAAAAAAAAATATCCATTGAAGAACAAAGAAGGTTTTTATTACGAGGAAAAGATAATTAAGATTTTTGATTAAAAAAAACCTAATAGTCCTACGAAATCACTATGCGTTACTATTCTTTGCGTTTATTTACGGGTTCTTGCGACAATCACCATAATGTATATATATACTAATATATAAATTTTAAGAGTTTATTTGTTTGCTTGAACGCACTAATCTCAGGAAGTAGTAGTCCAATTTGAAAATTTCTTTCAGTGTCAGATTTATCGGAGAAGGCTATATATCATCAGACTAAAATTGAATTTGTTTTGGTTACCTAATTTTACATGGACTAAGTCGTGGGCACAGTTAACAGCTTGTGATTAAATAATCAGTGTAATGATTTAAGAATACCACGTTAGATTTTTTTGAGCATCATTTTTTTAAATCAGATATAAATCTCAAAAAAATATTAAAGTTGCCCTTTTCGGGACCAAATAGAAATATATAAATCCTCAATCTTAAAAGTATGTCCTTTACACATTAAAGCGATCAAAATATTCCGTGTTGAAATTCCAGTTCAAACTGAAATAAAAGATCTGGGAACCCGTCCTGTTAATTGAATTTGAGGGGGACTTGCAGTACACAATGTTTTTACGACATCACGCTACAAATCTCTGAAATACTCGGATTTGATCTAATATAAATACCATGCGTATTTATAATAGATGCGTTTTTATTATAGATATAAACTTTTTTTTTTAATCGTTCTATTTATTGGTAAAAACCGCATTAAAATCCGTCGTATAGTTTAAAAGATCTGCGCGTACAAACGTGGCAAGCGACTTCATTTTATAATATGCAATAGTGCCGCATTGAAATAAGAAGCAACTTCGTTCTTTACTATGTTAAGATTTTTACAATTATATGAATAATGGAGATATTCTAACCAAACTCTTTTTATGTACTCTTAAGAAACATAAAAAATAATAATAAATAAGGGACTCTTAAATTTCATAACAAGTATAGGCGACATACCTGTCTTAGTTTTTACTCACTTTCGTTGTTGAATCAAGTTCTTAGTTAGCTCCGGACCCTCGTACTCAACCGGGATAACGCTATAAACAAATATTTAATTTCACTCCTATAATTATCTAATATTAATCTATGATTATTAAAGATTGGGACTTTTCCTTGTTATAATTGTAGTCTATGAACCATTTTAACTGTATTTTAGTAACTGCCACAATATTTACTAAAAGTTTAAAAGCATGAGCTTCATTGAAGGCCACACACGAGCGTCAATTATTTTTGATTTCATATGTTATAACTTTGAAATTAAATTATTTTATTACTCTAAAATAAAGTGGCTTTAAAAAACAGACTGTGTCAAAACACACTCACGCCGGAGCCAGATATAGCTCCATTTAAATGATCATTTCAATGATCATGTAGTGTTGCATGGGACTTTGTGTAGCTGCGCAAAGTTTTGTAGACATTTGTAGTTTTCAAGGACAAAAATGTACAAACACTTTGAAATATGTCTGGCTCCGGCATTATATGCAGGGTTCCGTATATAATACGAGTCCTTAATCCTACATGTCCTCTGTTGGAGTCTTTGAAAAATGAATGGGGGTAGTTGCCTTCGTTCTTCTACAGAAAAAAATAATAACTGACAACCCCATTCCTGAGTCATCGTCACGCCCTAATAAACCGTTTTGAAGATCTCATTACATCTTCTAATAAATTGCTTATAATTTATTTTCCATGTATTTAATGAACATTGATGAAAATTCGTTAGAAATTCACTGGAAAGGAAGCATATTTTTTTAGAAATTGTCCAATTAATTACGATTATATTATTTGTGAAATAATTTTGGTAGAAGTAACGAATAAAAAAAACCAAATTTTGATACTTGATTTTTAACCCCATTATTTTTAGCAAATCTTACTGAAGCGTTAAAATAGGCATTGGAGATGTAACATGCAATAATTTTCGGTGATACTTAAAAACATTGCTGTTTTTAATTATTTCTTTTTAAGTTTTTATTGTACTATATATAGCCACATTTTATGTGCTATCCTATTTATTCCTTGTATTTTCTATTTGCTAAAGATGATGTTGTTTCTTTACACAGCACAATTTCGTTTCGTAATCTGGTGTTTGGTTTGTTACTACGCGGAAATATATGAAAAACAGTAAAATATTTTATTTTATTACATATTTAAAATATTTCATCTTATTTTATTAGAATTGTTATATTTTTTATGATTTTAGTATTTAAATTTACGGTTGCTCATAAATCATTTTTAGTATAAAACTTTATGTAAAAATATATTTAATTAATGTAATTGAATACAAAACAAGGCTTTTAAATATATGCCATCGTAATTATCAAGAAAGTATTTTCTTAATTTAAAAAAATATATATTTCTTCATTATACTTTTGCTATGATTATTCAACCCGTGCGAAGTTTTAGTTATGCAATTAAACAGTGACAATTAAAGTTTATTCCTATGTATCATATGTTAACATATTTTGTGTCATATATGTAAAATCATAAGATGAATCTCGATAGATCAATAGCAGCAAGATAGCCTTGAATCCGTAAGGTACTCAGTTTTATACCAGACTGGTCCGCCGCGGCCACTACTAACATAAGCTTTTAAAAAAAACTTTACCGAAGTGATAAAAAAAGCATAATCATTTATTAAAAGCTTTCATTGTATTTTTTGTATGATTGTACACTAGCTCTTTCCTACGACTTCGTTTACGTAAAGTTAGGTAAAAAAAGATTAAATTTTAGCCTTATTGTATATAACCTATAGCCTTCCTTGATAAATGGGATGTCTAATACTGAAAGACTTTTTCAAATCGAACCAGTAGTTCCTGAGATTAGCACTTTCAAACAAACTAACCAACTCTTCAGCTTTATATATTAGTATAAGATAGATACACATATCTACATTGTAATAGTGCGAAGCCGTGACGAGTCGCCAGTATTAATATAAGCGAGGACGGTTTGTCAGTCTGTGCGTCAACTACTCTGCACACAAATTGATTTTCCGGTATTAGTGTGGCTTCGGATTTGGGTATCACGAACTTGGTCTTATAGCTTGCAAGCGTAACTCTATTAAGTTATTAAAATATATATATATATTTAATATATTATTTTTGTATTGGTGGTGGTATAATCTTTGGAATCTTTGGTGTTGGGTATATTATTTGGTGGAGGATTGAGTTATATTGAATAATTTATTTTCTCCTCCAAATTAAATCCCATCTTTTTTTGATTAATAATTAAAGGTGGTAGGCCTTGGAGGAATAGCAAATTGTAACAAGACGCGACAGGCTTGTTGTCTTCTAAAAGTCTGTGTTATATGAAGCTACTACAAATCTACGCATATAAATTAAATTGAAGTGTCTGTCTGTTGCATTGAAATTTTTTTTTTACTAATTGCATAGGACTATATATGAGGCAGTCAGTGCAAAAACGACCTAACCCTCAATTTGTCATATTCCTACTTAAGTCCTACAAAGTATTCAAAACCTGATAAAACGCTTTTTCATATAATGTGGAATAAATCTACCGTGTTAAAGGGGGATCACAGCATAATCCACGATACCAGATTGCAACTTTGTTCTATAAATTCTGTTTTTCTTTTTTTGCGTTTCTTATTATTAATTTCAATTTTGTAGATTTACACATTTCTGAGAAATAGGGCCTTGACCGACCGACGGACAGATAGACAGAGAGACGGACAACGAAGTAATCTTATAAGAGTTCCTTTTCTTTATTTGCGGATACGGAACTCTTAAAAGAAATATAAACAATACTTTACTCGCTTAAATTAAAAGCTTGCATTAGGAGTGGGTGCGACAATTGGTCGAGTTTGAACCGGGTTTGCCTTGTGGATTTCCGTCTATCGCTTATCAACCTCATCGAGCTGCCCCATCGAGGTGCAAATAGTCCTATATATTTAAGTATTAATATGCATGTAATACTATAATTCACCCACAATATATTTGACACTTTTAAGGGGAAGGTACTAAGATTTAAATACTACTAATAATTTATTTTTTAATTAAATCGATACCTATGTATTAACGCCAACGCAGCACATCTTGTTACTTATAGGATTTGGGAATGTATTGTTTCGTGATCACATCCACCTTAGCAGGTCCAGACCTTGGCCACCATTAAGGATTTAAAAAACCGTCAAGATAATTAAAAGGAACCTAAACTCGATGGGAGTATGTCATTTTATTAAGAGATTCTATGACTACCTTCCAGCTCCATCATCAGACCCTGAATACCATCTTAAAACAAATTACTCGTCAAGAATTTAAATATAGATTATAATATAATTAAGTTTTCATTAATTCACCTAATTTATTTTTTTTTGAAAAATTAAACCAACTTAAAATTAAGCAAAGTGGTTAAGTTTTTCAGGGTTGTCATGAATTTACGTAAAGTAAGACACGACTTTATCTATTCTTTTATATTTTTATCCCTAAAACGTATAATTTATTTAAAATATCTCATAAATTATTATTTTTTAAATTTAGGTCAAAATTTATTAAGGGCCATTCAACACAAATTTAAAATTAAAACCAAGTTTAACCTAAACTTCGATCATTTGTTCCAACGTTATGTTTATAGTCAATTGGTTTTTATCATCCAGTTTTCTATCAATGAAGAGTTTAACTGCTTTTGAACACGATATATCAGACCGAATGATTTAAACGTTACAATATTTGAGTCAAAGTACAGTTTTTATTTCAACTTAAACCGACTTATCTCCTGTGTTTTGTCCTCTAGTATTGTGACATTGACGATATAAATTGTACCTATTTGCCATAGATAAAAATCCATTAAGCAAGAATTTAATAATTACATTTTCTTATTATTATTGTGATGACCATACATATCAGTATTTTTAGAAGCATATAGATTTTTAATACAAAAATTAACTAAAAATATTGGTAGTATGTACTATGTATTTATTTATTATATGGCTTTAACGCTCGACCCACAACCACTTTGTGGTATTAATCGTAATTAGAGGTAGCGCCACGCTTGTAGCCGAATTGGGCCGGCGCGTCCGGGTACCAGTCTGCTGTCACGTCTAGTGATGGTGTTGTTGTCGCGTTTCGTTCGGTTTGTGAGACTGGTGGTGGCCTAAATTCGTCATTAAGGGCCGGCAGCGCATCTGCTGGCCTGCAGATATCCATGGGCGCTGGTAGGCACTTCGGTGCCTGCTGCGCCTGCTCGTCTGCCGCCTTGTAACATTAAAAAAAAAAATTGTGATGTAACTACAAACTTACGGTTTTCGGAATGGAAAATTTGGTTGCAAAGTCTACGCGTCTCCGAGAATAGTGGATAAACAGACAGACGGCCAACGAGATTATCCTATAAGGGTTTCTTTTTCCTTTTGAAGTACGGAACATACATTGTACGTTACGCGGTTTTCGAGATTTCTTGTTAGGTGAACCTTCGCTTTTCTTTATATACATATACGTTATTTACTGTTGAACTAATGATGGTTCTGTGGAAAGGATGAATCCTTAGTATCGACGCAGTTGTGGAAGTATTCAAAGATTCTTAAAAAAAAAAAAAAAAAAATTCAAAGATTCTATAAATAAAAGTATTGGAAAATTTATGATAATGAGCTGGAATCCACTAGTTTTAATGTGGTGTTGACCTTAATATTGCGAGCCACTTGACGGCCTCTCATTATATTGATACATTATGTAATACGGCGTAATGAGGTCACGATAATTAGTCAACTTGACGGCCAATCGCGCACACGATAACTGTTATTCAAACTGTTATTCAAATGGTGTATGACCCGTTTTGGTTAACTTTATGTTATGGTAGTTTTAATGGTCCATAGGCGTTGTTATACTACAGATGGCGGGTTCAAGTCTGGGTGTATTATGTATATAAATTATGTGTTATGTATTTAAACATTGAAATAAGTATATATCACGATATAACTGAAATAAATTCATTAAGATGCTTACCTTAGGATAAGACCGTGTGCGGAACTCTATATTTTATATAACTTGATCAAAAAAGTATGCAATAGTTCAACTAAAATGACTCCAATCATGATATAAGTTGAAAACAATTTAAATATCAAAATAATATGTTGATACTCGATTTTTCGAAATTACATTTATAATTTCACTACAGCGTTGTCCAGGGGGTGGATCTTCTTATTTATTCGTCCGATAACGGGCTAGATGCACTAGGAGTACGCGAACCCGGACTACCCTAGCAGCTGTTATCACTCCAGGCTATACCTTTCGTGACAGTAGTATCTGCATCCTTTTTTCCTTTCCATTAACCTTTATATCATAAATTTCTATCTATTTATCTAATTAGACGTAGCGTCACGCTCGCAGACTGCAAGCCGGGTTGGTTTGCAGCCGAATCGGACCGGAGTGCCTGTCTACCTCTTTCTCATATAAGATCACCGCGAAGAGGCGACAATCTCAAGTGATATTATTGTCACGTTTCAGTCGGCTTATGCGGGTTCTTGGTGGCCTAAATCCCTATTTATTATCCGACAACGCATCTGCGAGCTTTCTGCTGGTGCAGATGCCCATGGGCGTCACTTAAAACCTGCTTGTTTGCCCCTTGTAACAAAAAAATAAATAAACACGAAGCTAATAAAAGCATGTAAAAAGTCGCACATACGAAATTTCAAATATCGAAGGCATGAAAAGTTTTCTTTTTTCACAGCCGCAAGGAACAAAAGCGAAAATAGACGTCTTTATCATTTGAGATGCGGCATTTCAGTTCCATTCGTCAAGATAAGCGGGTAGCGGTAGTACCAACGGTATTGCGATAAGGGTCTCCAGATTACAATGGTACTATTTTCAGTACATTTTTTTATTCCTTCAATCTTTTTACTTATCTACGAAATAGGTATGTAAAAATATGTTTACGGTCAGGTAAATAACTTTTTACTGTGTAGGGATTAGCGTTAAAGCGAGAACTCCTTTGAAAGAAAAAGATAGAAAGATTCCTTCTATCTATATCTTTTATTTAAAAAGCGTGCCACACAATGCTACCAATAGGTATGCTACTAATAAAGACGTCAGGGGAACAAACGTTATGTTTGACAGAGCCTAGAAAAAGGTTACATTCTCAGTATAAATTTTGTATGCCTTGATGAAAATCTAGGAAATTAAATTGTTCTTGAACCTTCTTTAAAGGAATACTTATTGAGGTTATCCCTAATTTCTTCTCCTCATAAGATCAAAGTAGAGCTTGTGCTAGGAGTACGTGGAATGATAGATAGTCCAGTGGAGTCTGATACCAATCTGTCCCTACCTGTCGAGTTAACGACGCAACTCTTCGAGTATTTAAACGAACAATAGAATCGAGAGTATTCCAGATTTTAAGCTGACTTTTTGTCACTGACTTTTTAAGGATTTTTTACAAAAGTTTAAAACACTCTTTAATATTTATCGCCAATCCTACTAATATTATAAACGCAACAGTTTCTTCTATCTGTATGTTTGACGCTCTTCACGGAAAAACTACTGCATGGATTTTAATGAAACTTTACAATAATATAGTTTATATATTAGTATAATACATTTGCTACAAATTATGAAGATATTGTGTAAATTGTCCAAAATATAACGATAAATGTTCAGTAATTAGGAGAACATTCCGTCATCTGCGATCTATTGCGGCGTGCGCTGAAAAAAACCGTTAGAGTTACACGTATATAGTGTATGAAGGAAATGTTCGTCTTAAATAGTTCAACAAGAAAGCCCGCGGCAGCATATATCTATCTTTCATGTTTGAGCCATTAACGGTGAACTAGTGAACCATTATAGAACGGGAACGGGGACAATATTATAGGATAACAGATTTCAATAGTAAGTAACCCAACGTTCGGACAGTACAGAGTCTGCCGTGTCCTCTAGTGTTATAATAATCAACAATAGGTATTACCGCCTAGTATTTAACAAAATTCTCATCTCATATGGGTGGAAATACTGTTTCAAAGTTTAACGAAACTTGTGTGAGTACCGCAGTGCGTTTTAATTAAATTGAAGAAAATATATATATTTTTTGTGGTCTACACATAAATTAATGAAAAACAATAAGATATTAATGTAGTCGGTCGAGTCAAAGGGTCTCTTCCGGTGTTTTTGCCTTTTTGCTCAGCTTTCCGCTTTATTTAATTTTGTCGCTCGTTCCCGTTATCCGTTTGACCGGGTTGACACATTTCTAGTAATTTAATTTATACAAATGGCCATTTTTTTCCCACGTAATACAATTTCTGAGTCCCAAAATACCTTCTTACTAACAATCAATTATGGCAAATATGGCTATATACGCAAAAAAAAAACGTATATATAGTACACATATATAAAATTGAAGGGTTTGTTTCTAACGTGGAAATTATTTTTTTTACTTATCGATATGCAATTAGCAGACTATATGTACGACACCTAAAGCAATAACGAAAGTCATAAAATTTTTGTCTGCCCGTCTGTTTGTCCCGGGTAATCTCCAAAACGGCTGAACAGATTTGGACAGGACTCTCAGTGGTAGGTAGTTGATTTTACAAGGAATAAAATAGGCTACTTTAATTGTAGCTAAACAATTAGGATTTCGCAGAAAAAAAATTCCTCAAAATAAAAACAGAATTCACGCGGGCAAAGTCGCAGGTTACAGCTATTTTAAAAAATAAGATATTAGGGAACAGTAAATAAGTATTATTAATATTAATTTTATTACATTACTTGGTGGGTACCTACGATTATTATCGTATAATAATACATTACTTATATTTGTATTATAATAAAGTACAATTTTTTTTCTTTATGCTACAAGGGGGCAAACGAGCAGGCAGCAGGCACCGAAGTGCCTACCGGCGCACATGGACATCTGCACGACCAGAAGGCCAGCTATTGTTATAGCGTTTCGTTCGGTTTGTGAGACTTCCCAGTGGTCTAAACTCGTCATTGAAGGCCAGTAACGCACCTGCTTGCCTCCTGGTCGTGCAGATGTCCATGGGCGTAGGCATTTGGTTGTCTGCTGCCTGCTCGTTTGCCCTTGGTAACATAAAAAAGCTTATAATTAAATTTGAATCCGTACAGGTTTTTTTTTAAACTCAGTTTATTACTTCAGCTTGAAACCGTTTTGTTTGAAATTAATAAAATTACGAATTTCCGCTTCCCGACAACCGATAATATCTTTATAAATGCCGGAGTTGCGTGAGTCATGTAATTATAATTCAAAAATAAGCTGTCATTTGTTTATATTATTTTATTATTCTTTTACTATCACTGTTTCATTTCATTTTAAAAGAAAAAGTGGAAAGATCTGACTCCAAGTTTAAAATTAAAAAGCTATGATCAAAAGAATTATAAGTCTATGCGTCCAAAAATAACGGTTGTTTTATACTAAAAATGCAGATTTCTTCGATACTTCAAAATATTTCAAATAGATGGCATGCCAAAGTATCCCAATAACCTTAAAATAGTCGTGACTAGGTAAAAGGAAAGGTTATTCCAAATTAGTCGACTGCGGTTGAATTGACCCAAGCATGACTAACCTACTGTCCCATTAACTTCCCCGTAATCAAACTTACCAAAAGTACAGACCGATTACAAGTGACGCAGTGACGGCAACAACAACACTAAACATAGTGCAGTGACGCACTCAACACTAATCGTATATTGTGTTAATGTTTGGTGTGATGGTGTTACGGTCCCTGGTCCTAAAATAATAAAACCGGACACAGAATAGCACTGATGTAACTCAAATTTCGTTTATTTTTTAAAACACAGTAATTTAAGTTTTTTTTTTAAGGATATTAGGAATACTTTTTAGGTATGTCTAATATTCCCTTTTTCCCCTCCTACTAAGCTTAAATTAAAAGCTTTTATTAGGATAAAAGTGGCGAGAATGTTCGTGTTGGGCCATCTGAACTTAATTATAATACATCTGACCTTATAGAAATTTAACTTTGCATGAAAACAAAACAACTTTACTTAAATACGCGAATGAAATTGCATTCATTGAATTTTTTAATTGAATTCATTGGCGAATTTAAACAAAGTA
Organism: Charaxes varanes; assembly: GCA_024363005.1. Lineage (NCBI taxonomy): Eukaryota > Metazoa > Arthropoda > Insecta > Lepidoptera > Nymphalidae > Charaxes > Charaxes varanes. Next base: position 6,926,184 of record JANCMC010021608.1, read on the forward strand.
GCTTTTCATGCATGTCGTGGATTTCTTTAAGGTAACGCCTGATCTTATGAATTAAATTTTACTTTTACAGATTGACTATCTATTTTTTTTAATCGGAAAGTTGAAATATCTTTTTATATAGTTCTATTCATTATTGACTTTTAAGAATTAAAATTATTTGTAGAAGTGTATTTGAACGGAGTATCTTTAAAATTGAGCCCTGTCTATACAGGTTTATACTTGTTCAGCAAGGGCGAACATCTGTGAGGTTTTCATAAGTTCATTAACAATATTTCACTTTTACTACCGCCCTTGACACGCCACCGAAAGTTTAACTAAATTCTTCTGTATGTCCCGCGGTTTTCGAGATTTCTACCAAAGTGACCCTTCGCTTTTATATATATATATATATATATATATATATAGATTTCAAACGAGTGACTTCAGCGTTCTTTATTTTTTACATATAATACATGTGTCCTTGTGGTTACAATATAGTAAAATATAGTGATAATAATAGGTTTATTATCACCGATTTTTACACCGAAAAATATTTCTTTATCCCAAAAATATATTACATACGTAAAGAAAAATATGTACACTTTTATCTCCGAAAGTTTCGCTGGACAAAAAAAATCGCTGGACAAAAAGTTTCCTTGGACAGAAAAGTTACAATGGCCAAAACAATACTAACTCAAAAATTTCAAAAGTGAAAAAGTGCGCACTACACATTAACGCAGTAACAATATGCACAAAAAAGAGACCAATAATTTTAAAACCACACAAACAGACACTGCAATTTTATTTATATATACGTATGATTATATACTAGTAATTTTCCTGCCAAAAGGTTAGCGACCCCTGGACTAAGGCGGTAAAAATGTTTCAGGACAATAAGGCAGTTAAGGCATGAAGAATGAAAAATTTTATTACACCGATGAAACTTGGCTCAATAAAGGTTATTAAAACATTGTCATCTAAGTGAATCATTTCACGGATATAGAGAACAAACTTATAATTTACTTATATGTACGCTAATAGAATATTTTATTTATAAGTCTTTAGTATTATTAGACTGTATACCCTTTAAACAATCAATACAGCTAGCTAAGGAATACAATTTATGCTCAATATTCAATTCTAGATATTCATTGTATGATAAAAAATTATGACAAAAAGGTTGAGAAATACTAGTATGATTTTTAACCTTTTGTCTCAAGAAGAATTGAACAGACTATAGCTATTTCATCGCTACGAGTAATATTCATACCTAAACCATAGAGGTCAAGAGAAGGAGGACGAGTACAATCACAGCCTTCAAATATTCCGCTTTGACTCTACATTTAACAGTTTGGAAATCCTTGAGGGGACAAACTTGTGAGCAGACAGACACATGGACGGACAGATAAAGCGAAACTATAAGGTTTCTTTGTAGGAATGCAGAATCCTAAAAAAGAGCATTTGTCAAAGGCTGGCACCGCATCTTCGAGCTGTCTAAAAGCTAATTTTCAATGCCACTTGTTACTCTATAAAAGGTAATCTTTTCCTATCCTGATCCTTTATTATACTACATCCATTATCCGTATCCCTTTCCGTTCAGAAATTTCATGTTTACCGGTTGAAGTGTTCAAATAGGAACAAATACACACACTCGCGTTAAAGTATTAGTTAATACCAAAGTAATCAATGAAATAATCTCAATTATACAATTTAATCAAAAACACGTTTTAATTTTAATAAAATTAATTTTCAGTATAAATAAGAAATTAAAAATGCAAATGCATTCCCCATTATCTCCTAAACACCCGGAGACACACTCAATAAACATTGGGGTATTGCCATCGAAGTTTTGAGTGTGACTGAAGTGGAATACTTGTTGAGTGAAACAAATAATTTTGGAAACATGTCACTTGGATACGACACAGTTCGTACCTGTGTGCTCGAAACAACGTCACTATACCTAGCTTAGATAATCACAACTACCACAGATAAACTCAGTCACTACAGACGAGAAAGGGGATAATATAACAGGATAATAGAATGTGGTAAAGAGTAAGTAACCCAACGTGCGGATAGGACAACGTCTGCCGGGTCCGCTAGTAATTTTTACGAATAGATATACATCGAAACAATTCGAAACCAATAAGATTTAGAACTTTAATTATAACTGTATAGTCGATCAAGAAATTGGTTTGCCACGCTAAGGTCGAATTTCGTTTGCACGTCAATTACTTACAAGGATTGTTTTTGCTTGTAAAGCAGGACGTTAATATCTAACAATAACCCTAAGTGATATTTTGTTTAACTAGGAGCTGTTATCCTGTTCATAACTAGTCCAAATTACTATTCTCAGTCATTGGACGAATAGATGGAAGCCGGCTGCACGAACGAAAAAGCACGACTCATTGTCACGTTACACATGAGCCGAGCGTGCAATCAAGAGCATGAAACGAAATATAGAGAGACACGATCGGCCAAACCGTTCTGCGTTATTTCATTTATATTTAGATTTTACTAAATGTGTGATTGTCATAAAGGGATAATAAATAATAATATTCAATGAAGAGCGACTTACATTTGTATTCTAGATATTTAAATCTCATTATATTATATTTTTTTAGTCGGGCTTAAGATTTAAGAAGAAGTTGGGATATGTTGAAAGTGTTGACACAAAATGGAAAAATGGTAAGTATCTTTAAAGGAATAAAAATTTTCCCACCGTCTGAATTATGTCTCAAAAAGAGACAGAGGCAAAAGAGAGTTTGTTAATCACTTGCAAATTTTACAGGTAACGGGTATGCCCAAGTATTAGAATCCTATATCTCTAATATATACAAGGTATCGTGTTTAAATTAATTTAAATTTAAACAAGCCCGTTGTTTACAGGTTACATTATTATATTTAAATAAATTATAATAAAACGGGTCATTTTCCTTTACAAAGAGTTAAGCTTGCTTTGCAATATAAGCTTAGTTTATTCTAATAGGATGACGCAGATGTTTTGACCGAATATGAACGTAAGGTAGTCTTATGTGGGCAAACTACGACATCCTTTGACGTAGAGTTATTGGAATTGTAAATTTTCTCATTACGGAAGAAAGGAAGAAAGCATAATAAGAACGGACGGATAAGAACTTAACAATTTAAAAAAGAAGGCACGACTATTAATAGTTATTGCCTGCGACTTAGTCCGCGTTAAATTAGGTTAAAATTTTTAGCGCGATGATATATAGCCTTCCTAGATAAATGGGCTATCTAAAACCACAGATTGCTAAATAGTTACTACTTAACTAAAACTGAAAGAATTTTCAGAAAAATATTGACATGATGAAAAAACTCAAGAATAAATCTGTACTAATATATGTATAAAGCTGAGGGGTTTGTTTGTTTGCCTGAACGCGCTAATCTCAAGAACTACTAGTCTGATTTGTAAGATTCCTACAGTGTTAGATAGCCCATTTATCGAGGAAGGCTGTCATACTAAAATGGAATCAATTTTTTCAACTAATTTTACGCACACGAAGTTGCGAGTTGCTAGTTGCTTATATATGCGAAAGTGTTTATAAACTACCTAATTTGAATAAACATATTTTGCCTTTGATTTTGTAAGAAGATATACTTCTCATCAGAAAAATCTAAATACCTTGCAAGTTTATGTTTTGTGAGGAATTATCAGAAACATGTATTTATTTAGGAATGTATGTCAAAAAATGGAAGTGTTGCGATTTCTATGATGAGAAATATACATTATAATATTGAAACGTGTGGACACTATTGAACCGTTTTTGAACCAACCACCGAAGAAAAAGTCTATATGAATAAACGGTTTTGACTTTGATTATTATTTATAAAACAGTTGCGGACCACAAGCAGAGGGGTGACGGTCCAGTCAACTTCGCCTTTTCGGCCTGGTGGAACGTTAGGTACAGTGTCTGGGTCAAGGTAGGGAGTATCACAGCTTCGGTGTAGCTCTCGAGTCCCTCATGATTCACTATCTATTGGTGATCCGTTAAATAGTGTTTGAGTTTATCACGAACAGACAGAAAAACGCGGCAGAGGATTTTCTATCTATACTCAAAATATAGAGATCGATTTGAAAAATATTTCAATGTTAGAAAGCCCATTTATCGAAGAAGGCTATAGACTATATATCATTACACTAAAATTTTTCACCTAATTTTACGCGGACGAAGTCGCGGGTAACAACTAGTATTTTATAATATGTAGAACATTGTCAAATATTGTACAAATAATTAAAATTTCGGACACAGCTTTAAATAAACAGACGGTACGAAAATCTATAAATTTGTGGACAAATTTCGACCTGTCAGCTATCTCTAGTACATACATATATCAAAATAATCTGAAAAGAAATCAAGTTGCAAATATTTATTACCTAATAAATTCCCTATTAGTTATATTACATTTATCCTCTAAATATTCAGATAATCTATTTTTTTCGATTTAATTGATATTGCTATTGTTTTCAAATAAAAAAATATGTTAAAATTTTCGGAAAAATATTTGGATGGGACCATTAAGCTTGGCTACGTGAAATTGAAGTTTGACGTACATTACCCATATCTTTTTACCTATTTGAAAATCGGATTGCATAAACTTTACGTAATCTTTTATTCCTTTAGTATATACGCACAACTAAAAAATTGTATTTTAACATGTAACATAAATCAACTGTCTGTGAAGTTCATAATCTATACCACAATACGATTATGTCAAAAAAATATGACGTACAAAAGCCGTTGAATACAATTTTTGCGCCATTTATATTTTATACGTAAGCCGTAAGGAAAGTGTTTTTCAAGACGAAGATCATTTTTGATTGTTATTTGTTATATTAGGATTAGTAAGTAATATTGCCACGATGAACATTGCAGAAGTCAATAAATATGTTAAAATCGATTTAAGCATAGGCGATCAATTAACAACAATATCATGTGGTCACGTTATTGTAGAACTCATTAAATTTATAGCATACCAGAGACTTCAGATTCCGTATACTTATCAGTGGCTAAAAGATGTGATTAATAAAAGGAAATTGTGGGAAGACGTAAGAGAAAGTCACATTTCAGAAAGGCATTTTTATGTGGCTTCCACGGCATTGGAAAATTTAGATTTTATTTTAAAGGTACGTGTCCGATTATATGCAGATTTAGGGATATTTATAGACTTAAAATACCTCTAAGATTATGGAACGGATTCTAAAGTATAATTAGCAATTTAGTGGTTACATTATTAATTAATTCAAACAATACCTATATGTGTTGTGATATAGTTCTGTAGAAATGTGTTAAATTATATGTATACAGTATTATCAGTTAATCAAGTCTTAAAAATGTAGGGGTGTAATTCTAGGTATGCTTGGGATGATTTTTACAGACTTAATTTTTTTTTATTATAGACATTGTCTATAGTATATTTCTTAGATAATTTAATTTTAAACATAAACCATGTGTTTCTGTTATTACTGCAGCTTTAATAGCTGTAATAGCCAGCTGTTGGGAATAGGTCTCTGTTTCCACCAATCTCATTTATATTTTTTAATTCACATCTAGCTAGTTATCTAGAGCTAGTGTGATTTTGGAACATACTAAAAGCTTCTTTGTCTTAAAAGTATAAATTTCAATTTGGAATTTATGTAGGGAAGTATAAAAAAAGGATTCCTCAATAATGTTTCAAACCTTTTAATACTTTCTACTTATTGTGTTAATCAAGTTATGGGCCATCCATAAATTGTCACATGGGGGAGAGGGTGTCACCAAAATGTCACACTGTGACAACAACTGGGCTTACAAGCTTTTTTTTATCACATACCAAAAATTCATTTTTTTGTCATTTATTAACATACTAAATAATAATAAGAAATCACAGCTGTCTTGATATGTGACGTCACACCAAGGAGGAGGAGGTTTGAAAATGTTACAACCTCTGACAACAATGGGAGATTTTTTTTAATTAAATTTTTACAAATTAAAGTAAAATTTGTGTGACATATGAACAATTGTTTTTATTAATTCTTTAATATCTTTTAAAGAGTATTCTAAAAGAAATAGACGGTGCCTCAATACCTGAAGAAATATGCATTGTATTGGGTGCTACACCAATTACTTGTAAAGAAGTATATCGGCTGATATTACCAAATGTATGTCACAAGCGACAATGCCATTCCTCACATATTGCTAGCGATCAAAAAATAAAGAGAAGTGTTTTTATGTAAGTAATCTTAACACATATTTACACAAGTCCTTAATAATGTAAAAAATTATAAATGGTTAAAATGTAAAATTATAAATATAAAGTTAATACTGTAAAATCAGATTTTTTTTCTTGACACAATGTCTTTTTTGATTTCATAATTGTATATATTCTTAAAAAAATATAATAATAGATCATACAACATACAATATTATGAAAACTTACAACAAATTGTACTTATTTTTCATAATTGAATCTCAAAACTAAGAATTTCCTATTAAAACAGTATTTTTCTATTGTAACTATGAGTGGAATTTATTTGAAGTTTAACTTCTCTCTCCAATATAAATTAAGCCATCCTTTCTGGATAGTACTGAAGTAATACTGTATTTTTTTGTAAAATTATTTTTTAATTCAATTTTACAGGCATTTGGTGACATCTGAAAAGCTGAGTAGTGTATTTTTTAGTGCATTGCCACCAACTAATATGTATGTTTT
>JANCMC010021608.1:6937140-7004478 GCA_024363005.1 Charaxes varanes
AACTTTGTAGTCTTCAAGGACAAAAATGGATAAACACTCCATCCATGTTTGGCTCCGGTATTATAGTCAATTCGTCTACTATTGTTACAGTAATACCATACCATTTGTCTGCACCAGCGCCCTTCCGGACGGTTTTGGAACTAATTTCTAAGATATAAATTTGGGTACTTATTCAACTTTTGTCCCATTAAGTGATGTTACTCTTTATTGTGTTCTCCATAATTATTATATACCTAGTTTATTCACAGAGCATGTCCTGTGTCACAGTTCGATGAATCAAAAATAAGAAACTCCCCGTACAAAAGCAAGCCACCGATCACAAGAAGAAGAAGAAGCTCCCTCGTTTTTGGTACACTTTAAAAAAATAAATATTTACAAATGACAATACATACGGCGCACGTAATACTACTTATCTAGTTCGCCGTTTGTTAAATCAATTACCCCCGATATCAAAATCAAAATAAGTAGTAAGAAACTAAAAACAAGAAATCTCTTAAAATCTCATTTTTTAAATAAATTAATTCTTGTTGTAAGTTTAATGTCTTGCCTTATTTTACCCGTATCTTAATTTTAATTTAATATACTCTTCTTGTACCTATTTACAATTATAATTTCTGTTTACAATTAAGTTAAACGCAATCTATTAGCATTAACGATAAATAAATTGTAGATTTTTTCATGCTTAATAATTTATACTATATTCTCAAGGTTTACTTTATACTGATAAAGAAATAAAAAAAGCTTTACGTATTTTACATAGTAAATCATTTTTTTAAATTAATGTACCTAATGCATACGATATTTCGCTAAGAATTAATGACTTTCCTTCACGTATGTGATGATGGCCCATGGCTGTATTAGCTAGAGTCTAGACTCCTATTTCCAAATAATTATTTTACAGGTGTGGCCTGCCTGTATCCGATTCCTTAACTATGTGATCCTTGCCTCCAAAAAGGCCGACCTCTAGCTTAGAACATTAGTCGTCGATTTAATCGCCAGTTATGGGACGCTATTGTGATGATACTTCGAGATAAAACAAGAATATGATACATATTACGTAGCTGGAGCAAATAACAAAATAAAGACCTTATTCCGTAGAACAAACGGCCGGTGTCGCTGTTAGGGTTACGTAAGCGGTAAACTGAAACGAAACTTGACGGTCGTTCTTCAAACTCACCAATTGAAATGTCATTTTTTATCACTCCACCTTTTCGTCAAGTGTTAGTGTAAGTTAAAACATATATATTTTTTAATTTTAAAAACATTATTTTGGAAATTCATATTATTACATAGTATGTAATAATATATTATTACATAGTAAAATGAAGTTGCTTCCCGCATTGTACGCGTAGATCTTTTAAACTACGCAACGGATTTAAATGCAGTTTTAACCAATAAACAGAGTAATTCAAAGAGAAGGTTTATATCTATCTATCTATACTAAGATATAAAGCTAAAGAGTTTGTTTGTTTGTTTACTTGAACGCGCTAATCTCAGGAAGTACTGGTCGGTTTCGAAAAATTCTTTCTGCGTTAGATAGGACTTTTATCGAGGAAGACTATAGGCTTAAGTTTTTTTACCTAATTTTACGCGTACGTAGTCGCGAGTAACAACTAGTGATACATATACATATGTTACATAAGATAAATGCCGAGAATTACAGTGATTTGTAACGTTATGTCCTAAAAAACGTGTTTTTGTGTACTTACATTGCGTGCGCTGGCTAAACTTTACGAGATAGACAAAAATAATGTAGTACAGAATTGTATATAAAATAGTCAGCGATGGTGTATGTCTATCCCCGACAGATAACCACAGAAACAATTTTTATCTTTTACATATGGCAAAAACCAATGAACTACTTACAAAGCTGCATATTATACGAAGATTGCATATTATAAAAAAATAATAGCATTCCCACACCTTCCTCTATAATATGAACTACAATTGTGTTAAATTTTATACTCCTCCGTCCGCGCAATATTTGTAAAGTGGTATCTAAAGTTTTCGCTTCACGTATTACTTTATAAATAGCTACGGAATTCTCTGTTAACGGAGCCCGAGCGCGCATTCTTTATCATTTAATAACTTTATCATGTATCTAATGGGGCGTAGGATACTCAGTCGAGCGGACGTTTCGCGCGGAGTCGGGTTTAGGCCGCGTCTGCCCTCGGATTAAAGCTGACACTATAAGGGGAACGATGGACCCACCACATTCAGCCACGGACGATCAAGAAAATGCATTACAGGCGAAAATTATCACGATGGTCTCGCTGTTTGCCGTGTCGATGATTGTTGGCTGTGCCCCAATGGTGATATCTCTTAAATTCAGCTGCTTCTCGAACTCCAAGGATCCAAACATGAGGAATTCGAATCAGTTCGTCGTTGCACTGTTGTCTTTTGGTGGGGGCGTGCTCTTCGCCACTACCTTTATGCATTTGTTGCCAGAAGTTGATGAAAACATCGAGCTGCTGCAAGGTGAAGTCAATTTTAAGTAGAGTGCGTACAGTCTAAAGATGCACGCTCGTCCAAAAAAGTTCGCGCGATTAGTTGACCTTGCAGTGTTTGGTTGAGTTTGAGTTAACAATGAAATCGCTACACACACACAAGCAAGCGTTGCAATTAATGTACTATAGCGGTGCACTTTCACACTTCAAAATAATGGATTTTAGTGGAGGTGTGTGCATTTTTAGACTGAACGCAGTATAGTTAATAACGTTAATATTATTAAACCTTCTTTTTTTAAGTATAAAAGAAAGTCGCTTTTTGTACGCTTTGATCTTTTAAACTATACAACGGATTTAATGCGGTTTCCATCAATATATAGAGTGTTTTAAGAAAAAGGTGTTTATTCACCTGTGCGAAGCCGGGCTGGATTGTTAGTACTTAACAAATATTCAAAACGACGAGTATTTCCATCATGTATTATAAAACGGCTGGAACGATGTTGATGATATTTTCTGGAAATGTTAAATTTAGTCCATCGGGTGGCCGTACGTGTGTTTTAACAATATTGTGTCATGTTTTTCCCACAAATGAATAAAAAAAATATTAACTCAATAGTTTACTAATTAATGGACAGAAACTCTATCCTCTTTTAATGTCTGTTAGAAGGTTTAACGCAAAATAACGCATAATTATATCCATTATATGTCGTTTAAACTAAACTCGTGCTCAAGATAAAAAAATAAATTGGACAAGTGCGAGTGAGACACGCACACATAGGGTTCCGTACCGTCACGTAATACTTTATCAGATTATTTTAACATTTATACTTCCCATAACTTCTTTTAATTCGGCAAAGTCACCGAATTATTTTTTTTTCGCAGACATACAGTTTTCAGAATTTTTCCTATACATACCTTTTTCCTATATATACTTAAAGATATAGCTTCTTGCCAAACTCTATAACTAGGTTTTGATTTCCTTTTCGAATTTTTTAGTAAGGTATGCGACATTAATGACCATATCTTTTGATTGCTTAGACTTAGATGGCTGATTTTTTAACAGCTTCAAATGACCACAGACCTCAGTATTTGGTATTAGTTTCAACTTTATAAATCTACGAGTTTTGGAGAAAAAGTGTCTTGACGGAAAGACAGATAGACAGACGGACGAACTACGAAGTGATCCTATAGGGGTTCCTTGTTTTTCTTTGAAGGTAGAGAACCCTAAAAACAAGTAGCAAAATTGAGTCAACACAGAATATTCGTTGCCAGAATTGTCACCTTGTTCATACTTCGGCAGCTATTTGAATTATTATCATTAAACATATTGTCATTTCCATATAATTAAAACAAGTTTTATAAACCTATTTACTAATAAATAAAATGAAAGTGTCTGTACACTATATTGTCCCTATAACAAAAAGGAACAATATTTACGATTGTTCTTTAATTGTTTCTTACGGGTAATCTCTGCAACGGCTGGCCCGATTTTGATGGCAATTTTACTGGCAGGTAGCTGATGTCATAAAAACTAACATAGGCTAATTCAATTTTAATAAAATAATTAGGATTCGTCACGAAGGATTCGGAAACGAAATATTTAAATTAATCTTTTGTCACATATATAATCTAATATATCTACATATATGCATTTTCTAAATCAAAATTATTTCAATTTTACACAAACAATTTCATTCATTTGTAAAGAGTCTGTATATATAAAAGCGAAAGGTCACCTAATACGAAATCTCGAAAACTGCGAGATGTATAATGGATAAATTTGGCGAAAAGGTATTTTTCAGTTAGTAGACATCTGCTGGGAAAGGATTTTTAAGTAGACAGCCTGAGGGCTCTCGCAATTTTACGCGGACGAAATGGCGGGAAACGGCTGGGTATATTATATTTTTTAGACACTTGTACAGTCTTTGTCATGTTTTTGATTTAACTTTTTTTTCTAATACTACGTTGGACGCCATTGGGCCTACAGACAATTCACATTCAGGCCAGGATGATAATCACAACTTCCATCAAATTTTGACAATTATGTTTTATTATTCTAAATTATAAGTCAGAGGTCGGCAACCTTATGGCAGGCAAGGGCCACATGATTAAAAAATGAGATGCAGGCGGGCCACTCTAGCAAAATAATTATTTGGGAACAGTTCTAGTTATTTATTTATGTAGTTGACATTATAAAAGATATTAAATTAAAATTAAAAATATAAAAAATGTAATGAAAATAAAAAAAAATGCGGTTATGTAGTATATTTATCTATTTATAAGAATTAGCTTGCCATTTATAAAACAGTGGCGGGCCATAAAGAAAAGAGTTGCGAGCCACATGCGGCCCGCGGGACATGCGTTACCGACCGCTGTTCTAAGTGATAGATCAGGGTAATCTGCCGTGAAAACTTTTGACTCATTTTGCGTTACAATCCTTAAAATAACATAGGAGTACACCGGTATCACCAACGGCCTGGCAGGATGAAAATATTTTTTTAACCCGCTAAAGCCACGGTGTCACATTTTGGCGTACTTCGCGGTACACTCAATTATATTTATTTTGTCTTCTGTCCTGTTTTTTGTAAATGATCTTACAAAAATTTGTTATCTTAACACGTAACAATATGTTTCGTGATATTTATTCAAATAGAGAAAACTCTTAACTGGTAATAAAATTATGATAATTTATAAGATTTTGAAAAATGATTGAAACCAAGCTCACTCGACCATACTACTGCGCTGCACTCCGCAAGTATTTTACTTCCCTGGCCGAATCTAGGGTGTGTGGTGGCCCACCGGTGACCCTCGGGGTCCGAGCGGTATATAAGCAAAAGGCCCACCGGTGTCAACGTGTTAACAAAACCATTGAATCCAACGTGGTCGAAGTCGCGTGCAACGGTTAGTGATATAATAATGTTACATATTCTCTACAAATATTTAATTATTGTAAGGTTACCGACGTGTCTCGCCTCGACATTTAAAGATAACGTGTGAAAGGCAAACACACGCAGAACTAGGCGATCGCCGATGACTTTCCCTACTTGGAAGCGTATTTATAGTGCGAAATTGGCTTCGATTATACAGATATACAAAGCAGTAAGAAAGTTTTATATGTCCAGTGGAGAAAATCAGTTGCCAGGTTAGGGTCAATGCATAAATCATGTCACAAAGATTTTACGATCTTTTAACTTCCTTCCGACCTTGTCACAGGTAGTCATGTTTTTGAAATCTTGACGTGACATTATATAGTTACCAATTTTATGTTTATAATAATTAAAAGGAAACAAGATTTTCTTTCTTTTTTTAATTTTTTTCAATATTTTTAATTTTGACAATTGACAAGTTTTTGACGCTCCCCTTGCCCGTTGACACGCAATGTCACATTTTGGTGATACTGACGCTTACTTTAACGAATAACATAACTTAAGTATGACCTTGTCAAAATTCCTTGGAACACTCCTCGTGATATGTACAGTTAAAAATTTACAGTGATCCGACATTTCTCTCTAAAATCAAAAGATATCAGCCGATCATTACATTATAAAGTCATTATATTGCACATTTGAAGTAATTTTCACTCATATACAATATTCAAGTTGTTACCTGCAACTTCGTCTATGTCAAATTAGGTGAAATATTTTAGCGTGTTGATAGTTGATAAAAGAATTTCTTAAATCGGACCGGTGGTTCCTGTGATTAGCGCATTCAAGTAAATAAACAAACTGTTCAGCTTTATATTTTAACATAGGGTAATGATGAGGCCATTACTTTCATGCCGGAGCCAGACATAGCTTCCTTTGAATGATTGTTTCAGTGAACATGTAGTGTGGCTAGGAACTTCGTGTAACTGCCTTCGATCAACAAAACAAGTGTATAGGTGATCGAAGGTAACAGCACAAAGTTTTTTAGAACTTTGTGGATTTCAAGGACAAAAATGTACAACATTTTGAGCTATGTCTGGCTCCGGCAATGTCCATAACTCACGAAGATACGATATTTATGACAAAAATATTCCATTGTCATTTCTCAATATGTAACTTGGCGACTTAATCCCATGTAAATCACCAAACGAAATTCAACTATGCTGCAGAAACAGTATTGTCCATTACTTTACGAGCGTTCTTAAACTGAAATATATCATTTACTGCTATTTTGCCAGAATGGACACTGCTGTTCCTGAACGTAATAGACTCATATACTCATCTTTAAATAAAAAAACAAAGTGCGTATTACTCAATTAATAACAATTATATTACTTAACCATGTGACTTTTAACATAGTCTTGGGAAACTTTACCATAATGCCTGTTTAGATAGCTTGTTTTGAAAATAAGAATTCTTTAAATAATCTGTGATACTTACATCAGAAAGTCTATTTAGGTGTAGTGGGTTCAGTCTAAAAATGCGCGCACCTCCACTAATTAATTGCAACGCTTGCTTGTGTGTGTGTGCATCCGTTTTATTGTAAACTCAAACTCAACCGCGCACTTTAAGCCAATGATATTGACAAGCTTGCGTGTTCCACGATTGGTTAAGTTAAAATAAAAACTATCCTATCTCTCAAGTTGGATCAAATTACATATAAATGTATTTTATAAGAGGTAGTGCCACGCTTGTAGCAGAATTGGGCCGGCGCGTCCGGGTACCAGTACCTCTTTCTCAAGTGAGATCGGCGTGAAGTGACGGAAATGCTGACTGCGCAGCCGACGGACCGACGGCTAAACCCTACCGGCTACTGCCTATATGGAGACCTCGATTTTGCATTACGGTAGAACGGCAGTTAGATATTGAAAAGGTCAAACTTAAGCTTACGAGATGTCTAGTATATTATTGTATTTAGGAAACATCATTTACAATACTTAAAGAACTAAACTTAAGACTACCGCAAAGGCCAATTAAGTTTCCACCAAAATTCAGAACAGAGGAGTATACTAAAACATACTTATCATCAGAAAAATCGAAACACCTTGCAAGTTTATGTTTTGTAAGGTTTATCAGAAAAGTGTATATATTTAGGAATATATGTCAAAAAAACGTAAGTGTTTCGATTTTTCTGATGAGAAGTATATAATCATGACTTCCTGACTTGCCCTATATCAAGAACAATTGGGGTCAGTGACAATAAAATTGTCACAGAATCAAAACATACAATTAGGAATTAATTAAATAAATTAATTAATTTCTTTTATAATGAATCTGAACCTAGGCTCAAATAATAGAATAGTATTTAATAGCAACTTTTTTTTATTTTAGTATTTACGCGTTATTAGAAATGTTCTCACGGAATCACATTATTGGGAAAGTAAAACGCGGCCTTAACTAGTCCGCACGAAAATGTCCGCCGCGTGTCCGAAAACAATTGACCCCTATTTTACTACACCCGCGGCGAAACAATGAAAATGCCTCCGCTCCCTTATTAATATGACAGCGCTCGTTCTAATATCTTCATCAGAATATCGGTATTTAATTAAATAAAATTAAATAAAAGAAAAAAATTGGACCTATTTCGAATCTCGTGAGTCTCACTCAAATATTCGTGAAATGTGTTCTACCCATTTTCTGTTCATCCTTTTTCACCAAGTGTCAGACTTGGGCGCAATGTAACATCTAAACCTATGAGGTAGAGGTATAACTATAAAAAAAAGAAATTTCTATCAACGTGATGCTGAACAATTTTCTAAAGTCTTCGGTAACTATCCGTAACCGACGTTGTTATTCTAAAGTTTTCGTTTCGAAGTTTTGAGATTGCATCGACTGTGCCCGCAGGCCGCAGCAATTAAGGGCCATATCGGGCAGGTGGTGGGCGGCGAGGGGGCCCCGGGGGGCGTGCGAGGCCCCCCCATGATCGCTGCTCGCCGCCCCGTGTCTCGACCGCGGTTATTTATTCATTATGCGAGCGTATTGTCAGTGATGGCATCGATGCTGCTTCCTGAACGTGTGAACTTACATGACCGCGCCCTTTTTGAAAAGCTTTTCCCTTTCAGAGCGAATATACTTATTTTGCCCGCATCCCCGCATTGAGAATGACATTTACTGTAATTATAGCTCACACATATATGTATGTGCGTGAAATCGTAACATTGAACACAATGTGCTTAGTTTGTTACCAAGTCTACGGTTGCGATCGACCAAACCCATTTACTTGTGTGTCCCTTATATTTATACTCTTGTGAACAAATACCTTCCTTTACCTATATACACTACAGACTAAATTAAGACGTATTAAGCCTATGCTAGCCTAAACATCAGATCTCAATTGAAGAAGGGCGGATTTAAATCCCCGGTTAAAATAAAGAGCCTCGGATCAGACTCGCTGGGCCATCGTAATCGCTAACCTGAAGCTGTAAAAGCTGAGCTTTTAAAAAAAGCTTAACTGTATCAATAGAAGATTTTTAATATTATTTTGAAAAAAATCACAGATATACTCTTCAATTATTTTTGCATGTATATATTTATATGTAACTTTATAAATGTTAGTTCACTCTATGCGGTAGCGAATCGCATCTCGCCGACCATTTATAATGCAGAACACGTGCCAAGCCTAAACGATACCAGCTTTGAACCCATACTCGACCTGCCTGGATGGATTGTGGAGTCATGTTTAGTTGTAAGTCGTTGTTAACGCCACTTATGACTTGTTGACTACTTAATTTATTCTATGTTTCATTCTTGGGCCCCTCACATGAATTTTGGTAGAGCTGTAACGTTGTTTAATTTTGACTGTCGTAATGTACTCGTGACTGTTATAATTTCGAAGGCCTTTATTAAATTTTACACTTTAACAACACGTCACTACGGCTTAACTCTATACTCTGATAACTGTGTATCGTAGCCGTTATTGTCAAATTGCAATGAACGTATCTTGGTAGAGTCTGTGTTGATTATTTTGCTTCCGTAACATTGTTTAATCGTGTATCCTAAAAATTTTGTTTTATACAATTTTTGCCGCGTTTTTGTCGTAGTTGGTTTTTTTTTTAATTTTTTTATTTATAGAATTATTAATATTCGCTCACCATTTCTTATATAAACTATAATTGTGCCAAATTTTATATTTCTCCGTCGGCGCAATTTTCGTATAACGCTGCCGAAAGATTTTGTTTCACGGTTTAATACATAATAGAATATAATTAACACAATACAGTTCCATACAAGGTGCAATTAAGTTGACAAGTCTGTACACGAGCAAGTGAACGTATCAATTATTCACCGCATCAGTGCGGCCCGGTGTAAATACCTCTTACACCCGGGGCTCCGGGGCAAATGTCGTGCCCCGCCCAGAGGCGAAGCTTGCGATACGCTCCCGTTATGGTCTAGCGGACTTGAATATTAATCGTTCGTTTTTCCTATTAGAATAGTACTTGTCAGCTTGCTTGCTTGCTTGCAAAACTAATCGTTGACTTGACTTAACCTACCTGCCTTAGGTTACCTATGTCCGCCCTAAGTCAAGGATTTCAGAATGGTGCAAGCCCAGAGACAGCTCTTGTCAGATTATTAAAACTAAAATTTGGTTCGACTTGACCCTACCCGCCATAGAGAGTTCGTGGAGGTCTAGTAACAGATTACAGATAGTGTTTTGTTTAAAATTATACACGATAAATTAAAAAAAGTCGCGGACTTATCAAACGGCCCTCCAATTATTTGTTAACGTTTTTAACATTCCCACATATTCTCAAATATACCCTAAAACACTGTTGACTTGACCTGAAAATTCGCTTTCTGTTTGTTGTGTGTATTTTATAACTGGCTGCACGGTAAATATTAAATATTGTCGCGAAGGGTTTTGTTGTAGTTAGCGATTAAATAGATCAGACCTTTGATAGCGTGCTTTCGTGGAATGGAATGTTAAAGTTTTAATAGCTTTTTTGTAATGAAATTTGTTAACAATAACAAACATACACGCCCGACATGTATTATTCATACTTATTGAAATGAATACTGAAAGCACTCTAGCTTTACGTTTAGTAACAGGGGAAACGAGAATACGCGGTGATCATTCACTCATTCACACATCCCTTTTATTCTTCTATAAAAAATAAATAAGATTTGCGGAACAAAAGTAATGTTCAATTTTTAATAATCATAGATTTAATAAAAGCTTTTTATTCACAGATCAATTTAGTGAAATAAGGAAAACTAAAGAACTTAAATATGTATTGTTATTATAATAATTTCATTAAAAATATATAATAAATATCAAAACAAATAACCATTTTTAATAATACTTTCTGAAATTTACATTCTTATTGCAAGTGTTTTATTGCTTTGGTGGACAACAAAACTATTAGGCATACCTTCAAAATAATTTTTCGCATTTTTCTTGAAAACAATAAATAACATAAGAAAAATAGTTCACCTAAAAGCTGACTATTATTATTCACACAGGGCATGCAATTTATATTGTACACGTACATTGGCTGCGGAATATGAAATCGTTAACCATAACCGTAATGTCAACAGTTTAACCCGAGCGATAAAGCTGGAATATATTTGTCTGGTGCGGCGTAGCGCGACCGACGATGCTGGGGCGCTACGAGAGTTGGACTTTCGCGAGACTTACATACTTTTTGGTTTTAAATAACGTGTAATTATCATAATTTATAAATAGTCTTATAAAATTTTGAACCCTTTATAACAACACGGTAGGATAGACTGAAATATGTAAGGTGCCAAACCCTAACACAATCTTGAATAAAAAAATTCTATTAAGAAATAATAATTTAAATATTAGGTCAAGTGTTATTCTAATATGTTTTAACAAGGCTTATTACTATATGTGCAGACATATTAATGAATTATAATGTTTCTTTATTAGTATTAAGTTAACTCGATGTACCGATTGTTTCACTAATAAAAAAAAAGCTCATGGTAATGTAACTTGAATATCAAACAGACCACTAAGCTAAGGCAGCGAGGATAATATAACAGTTTGATTAAATTGAATTTCAAATAAATATATGAACCTGCCTTCCTTTCCGGGATTCATGGGTTCGATTCCCGCCTCGAGTATCTATATGTATATATTTATACAAAAATTTTTTTGTGTATAACCAATCGTTTGTTACTTATAACACAGGCATCAAGCTATCTATCTACCTAAGGAACACACGTCAGTCAAGTGTCATATGGTCCTGTATATATTTCTATTTGTATATGACATGTGTAGATCACAAACGGGGAATCTCTATCCATCTTCCATCACACTGTTAAGGGTTAACGTCACTGAGGTGACTTTAACAAACAAAAAAGCATCCACGAAACATGATAATTTAGTCAGTTTACGAGCGCGAAAACGGTAGCTCCTACTCCACAATAATCCTCATTATTAAGCAGCTCCGTTCCAATTCGGAAGAGATAAAAATCGCTCGTTCGAGGGCTCGCACCGAATTTAGCATCCTCATAAAAGTATTGATGCCCGACCGACGCGGCAGCGCAACTGAAGTAATGTGGCTAGGGTTGTTGATAATAATCATTTTTTATTGCTGATAACCGGGCTTTGTCCTATACTAATTCATTTTGTTTCAATAAAAATGAAATATGCTCGTTTCCTTTCGAATTAAATATGTAAAGCTGCTAATGTAAGCAGATGATATTCATATCAAGTCCTAAACATACATACCTAAAAATAAGAATATTTTTTACATATATAGGTAATACAAATTGGTATTCGCTGATAGTCTATTAGTTTCAGTAATGAAATATTGATATCGGAAAATTAATTCTTTCGCGGTTGTTACAAAAAAACCCAACGTGAGCAGCAACCCTATCGGGAACGATGGTGGCGCGCGATAAATTAGGTGCGAAGTGGCGCGAAGACGGCGATAAGTGGCACGGGCGCGTACCGCCGCGACCCGCTCGCCGCACGCTGATCGATACACCCGCCCGCTGCCTGCCTGCGCCCCGCGCTGCCTAACCTAACTCACCTTAAACACGATACGATGCAGCATCGTATGTGATCCACCATACATGTGATGCGACGTAGCGTCGTGTGTAACCACCCTTACATGGATCCCTGATCCCATTGGACTATCATCGTACCTACTCCATACAAAAGCTTTTGGCGTCGACTACATAGAACACCAATGCGCGATGAGTGTGTACTTAATTCGTACGAACGTGCGATCGAAAATAATATGGTTGTCCGAAGTGTCCTAATTGAAGTTCGATGCGATCGCGCAAATTTACTTCTTATGGCCGATTTATATTAGTCAATCGAATAGTCATTCTACCCCTACTCCATCATACTCTATTCGTCAAAACAGACATAGAGCATTATTTAGTTGTTTTTTCTGCGTTCACAAAGATTCTAACCCTTATGTAAACGCTAAGAACGAACTTTCTTTTAAATTAAAAGATCGAAAAAGAACTCTAGCTTTTTGTTCAATTGGTCTACTATACCTTTAAACATAAATGATCTGATTGTTTGATCGCACATTCATAGGATCTAAGTTCGCTCGCATCGCGCATTCGCGTTCTATTAAGGCCAAATCCCGTAAGTTTTTAAAACAATTATTTTTCCACCGGCCTTTTAGATTTGAGGACATTCAATGCCTTTAAGTCGTATCGATTGAAAATAACATTTCCAGTTTTCTTTAAATTACTAAATATTATGTCGAAATCGCAGGTATGCACTTCAATTTTCTTCGTGTAATAGAAGAATGTAAAATTTCGAATAATAAATTAGCTGCACTCACCCTAACTCGAAATGAAGCCAGAATATGTCTAGACGACGCTACTCGCCGGTAGAGAGTTAATCAGATGATTATCGCAAACGATGTAAGGCTTGCGAATTATCTCAGAATAAGCTCCTTATAATCGGAATAACAATATACAAACAATTCTTACAAATTTCAGTCCGTTCTTTTTCTACCTTTGAGCTATCGAGGCGTTTTATTCGGAGAAGAAACAGCAATATTAGTTATACTTAAAAGTATTTCTTGTCATAACGGTTAGACTATATATTTGTCAATAACGTAATATAATAACGCGAACGTCGCAGCGTTCGTTTTGTAGGCTAATTGTGGACGCAATTAAATCGTTTCTTTTCGTACCTTACCTCAGAGAACGTAATGCTATTTAAACGGTCCCACTTTTTTGCTCGATCGCTCTGGTACTAAATCTAAACTCTGACTCAGCTATAAAGAAACAGAAGGGCTAGCTTCTGTTTCTTTATTTATCATCAACTGTACCATCTGGGGGATGTCGGTTAGTTTTATTATTAGACTTTTATTGGTATAACTTCATTCCAAAAAAAAAGATTTTTAAAAATATAAAACAAAGGGTAAATGGGCCACCTAAGTGACTACCGACGCCCATGGACAACTGCAACACCAGGAGAGGGCTTTTGCAGATGCGTCGCCGGACCTTTAGGAATGAATATGCTCTTTTATTGAAGTTGCTGTGGGACAACCAGAAAGAATAAAGTTTTCATATTTCTAATATATAACATTATATCTCATGCATGTCACGGTACGGGAGCCCATGAGGGGATTTTGCGTAATACTCGGGCGCATCACAAAACCATATAGGGGCAGTCCTTGCACAAAGTAATCTTCCCCCACCAAATGACCAAACTCTTAATGTAGGGGGGTTCGTTATTGGACAGTTATAATACTCTTAGAAAGCCTCGTGTGCGTCAGATTAAAATAAGGTAATTAATTACATGGAAATAAGATTACATTTTCATAATATGACGAATTAAGCGTGACTTAAGATAATTGAAGTGTCATATGTCAAGTTGTAAAAAAACATCACCTAAAAATATTCGAATGCGTTTTTTTTATTTTGAAGGAAATCCTTTAAGGATTACATAAAACATATAATCTGATGATCTTCTCAAGATAATGTAGCTAAAATCTGAACTAGTTCCATAAAACCACGCTCTAAGCGTTATTGAAAACATGACCTTATCTTAACATAATCTTTTTTTTTCGTTTCTGCACCTAATCTACCCTCATGCATGGCATGGGATGGGATACAATATTGAAACTTATTTTAAGGTGTCGTTCGGACAATTATTTTCCGTGTAGCTTCTATTTATTTAATTTCTGTATCGATAGAAAGTTTTACAGTTTACATTCAAAAGTATTGTATTTTTAAATTCCTCTGTGCACAACCATTAATTTGTAACAAGTATGGGAAACACCTTGAAATGTTTGTATCCCTGGTAGTCTTAATAGGAATACAGGGCTTAAAAACTCGCGCGGATCCCAATCGGGTGATATATTAAGTCGTTAGATTTTACTTTCACGTGTCGTCGGCCGCATCGACTGGTTCCACAACTGGTCCGGGCCGGTCCGGCTTGCCCGCGGTCAGTGCGACACCTGATCCGCGCCGCATATGTCTTCCGCGCGCATATGTCGGGGGGTTGTTCAGGGGGACACATTGGGCTGCCGAAGCCCTGTAGCGAATCGTGTATGCGACATAATTATTTTTATGTAGTGTCTCGTTTATCATTGTCGCAACTTAGGTATTGGATCTCTTTAAATCATATGACATTTACGTGATATGAAATAAGGCATTTATATAATACCTAGTAGCTTTTTCCCGCGACATCGTTCGCGTAAAATTAAACTTGCCAGGGCCCTTAGACTTCCTTCTGGCGTTAATTTAAAAATCCGTTCTTAATGTATGTCTACTAATAGTAAACTAGTACCTTGCCAAATATCATCTCTAAATGTCCCGTGGTTTTCGAGATTTCGCTTTTAAAAATCTGTATAAGCACATTATGCAGTTAATTTGACATTACTTAAATTTTTGGTTTAACTTTAATTTATGATATAGTATGTCTGGAGTATAACACCGAGCACAATCACGAGAGATCTACTGTACCGAAAAAGTTTGTAAATCTGTAGAATATAGCAACACATATGCCCATGGTAACCGTGTGCTCCAGTTGGAGTCGTTGACCCACGCCGGCCGCCTGCCATGCCCGCGCCGCGCCTGTCCCGGCTACGACCGCACCACCGCACGACCGCACGCCCTCAGACACGCATCCGAACGAGATGGATGGCTTAATCCCGATTATGTGCTCTGCGATGTAGCGACATTGTTACAAGTCGATTTCTCTCAACTTAAATTCGTTTTTCTTTTAATATCTTTTCCTTGTCGATTCGACGATAAATACATCTTGATATATATCTGTTGATTTATTTTTTCAATTGAATTGTCGCGTCCAAATTGATCGCTTCATCAAAAGAAATCACTAGCTCCTCGGACATGCAGGTGAGGTCACTGTGGATCACTGTGAGTTGTGACGTCGACTGAGTCACATTTCAGGGACAGTGATTTCTTTTAATGTGTATTTAGGTTAGGTTTAAGAACAGAATTGTAAATTATAGAAGTTTCCTTTTTTTTTTCAATTATCTACTTCAGTATCGAATTTATGGAGGTCTCTTCTGCCGGAGCCACGCATAGCTCAAACTATTTGTACATTTTTGTCCTTGAAGACTGCAAAGGTCTACAAAACTTTGCGCAGCGACACAAAGACACTTTTTGCCTCGCACAATTTCTCTGTGGTATCAGTTGCCAGCTTCGGTATTTCCGAACGGATACGACTTAGGGATCTTCAAGAAAAGAGCATAATCATTTCTCAAAGGCCGGCAACGCATCTGCGATCCCCCTGGTGTTGCAGTTGTCTATTGGCGTCGGTAGTCACTTAAGAGTGCCCCTTGCTCGTTTGCCCCTAGTTATATAAAAAAAGAGCCGCTCTTTCTTAAATTATGATAAACATATATAAGAATATTGCAACGAAGTTTTGTGTCGTGTGAGAATTTTTTTTTTTTAATCATACAGTAACGAGAGAGAAAGAAGATGTCGGGTATGCTTTTATATAGATTGATAGCAGTATATAGCGTATGTATAGAGCGTACACACGCCTTCTTAACATTAATACAATCAAACGTTTATATAAGCAAAACATCTGAAAAATGCTATGTAAAGGTATACAAGAAAATAGATTTTTAACATAAAGGTGAAGTGAGTAAAGTGAAGTGAAGAAAATGTGAGGCTATAAATATTTTCTTTGTTACAAAACTGAAAGATAGTACTATAAATATTTTATATATTTGGCTTATATTGGAAAAAACTAGAACATTAGGCATATCTACAAGAATTCTTAGCATTATCTATAATCTATATATAAAAAAGAATCTATTAAATTATTTCTAATATAATGGATGGGGAGGAGGACGGGGAAGGGAACGGGAAAGAGAACGGGAACGGAAACGTGACCGGGACCGGGACCAGAAACGAGACAGGGATGGGGACAGGTCCGAGAATAATATTATATAATAACAGAATGTAAGAAATAGAATGTAACCCAACGTTCGAGCAGAATAATATCTGCCGGATCCGCTAGTTTATTTATAAAAGTATTTCTATTTTTAAGCTCGAAAAATCGTATTGTATTCTTTTTCGGTCGTCTCGTGACAATACACGAACTTGATTAAAACTTCTCCGCGCTGCGTCTATTCGAGCGTTGGATGTTATACCCAACGTATTCCAATCGAGCGAAAGTTAAAAATGCAATATGTTCGATCCACTTTTCATATGCAACAATGGAAATGGCTTTTAAAGACCTTCATACACAGAAAATGCTAGTCATTATCCGTAGCGGAGATATTAAAATATTCATGAGTTGGAAACTAGTTTGGAGAACGTCTATATTAAAAGTTTCATTTCAAAAGTACTTTTTGTGCAAATAAAGTAGCAATAAAGTTTACTGTCTGCTTCATGGTAAGTGCCTATTAATACTTATAAAAACCATTTTAGACAAATGACAAATGTCATGTCAAATATGACATCCCAAACGCTGAACACTACACCGGTTAGGAAACAAGGACCTGGTATAAGCCAGTGTATAGAGATAAACCAAGGTGGAAGAACGGTGGGAACGTAGGTCGATATGTTCAAAACCAACGGAAAGGAAGATCTTCGTGTCTTGGCTACTTGGAGTTGCCCGAGACGGCCGCATCTCGCTTGCAGGTATTCATCGGGAGGTCTATATATAGTGATCATATGTAGAATCTTCGCTAGCGTGAGTTAATCCGTATGGTGATTTTCAGCGTTCGTGCGCCGTCCTTACAGCGCCATCTAGTTTGCTTTGGTAAAATGTGAATAATGTATACAAAATCTAGGCCCATGAACCGACATGATAACTTAATGAAAATTCATCCTTTCATTTTAAGTTTATCGGGATTCAGGAGTTTGCTTAAGTACAAATTTTAAAGTTTTGGAGCTGATTCAATTTTAATGCGTTTTCCGTCTAAAGCTAACTTCTAACAACTGATTCTATTTACGTCAAGATGTCGCCGTAAAAGTTTGCACCAAAATTCCTTGCCGAGATATTCTAGTTAAAATGTTTGGCTTTATGTTTATTTACTATTATTCTCTTAGTGTTATTTTATATAACAACATAACATAACATAAGACAGTTCAATTTAGAAAATACATCACTAACGGAAATTTTTCGAAGACTTTGATTTTAAATATCAATTAAATTAATTCAAGGATTTAATAGTCAAAAATCCATATAACGAGGATACACGAGTAAATTCCATGAGCTAAAATGGGTATTCAAGAAATCAAAAAAAATGTACGATGAAATAATGAATGTATAAAGAGATAAGAGGAAGAAACGAATCAAGGGATTTAGTATTCCGGTGAGATACCGCGTTTAAATTAATCACGGAACTGGTGTACGTAACTGCTATATTCCTTAATTTACAAAATTAGCATGTTCACATCGTAGGTCGTATTATAAGTTTACATTGTTTTATATGAAACAAACGTGCAGAATATTCAATAGAAGGATAATAAATGAGGAACCATCACAAAAATACTACTCAAAGACATGTGAGGCAGAAAAAGCTTGATTATTTATAAATGTGGTCAATTTTTTATTTGTTGTCTATAAAAAAGACAGGTTTAGACGAGCCAGCAATGCTGGGGCCAGTTCTCAGACATGCCAGCGCTAGACTGGCCCGTCTTGCTTAGACGAGGCCAACTATATTCATTTCATTCCTGAAATATTCTTATGGTGAGTACACGTTTTGTGTTTTTAAAAAATGAATTTCCGGACAAATGCAGCGGCGGTTGAAAAATTAACGTAGAAAGAACGTTTCTGCACTATTAAGAGAAAAGTTGATCAGTATTTTAGACGAAGAATACGTAATGGATGGACTGAGGATGAGAAAATGGAAATTTTTATTTTTGTATGCATCGCAACCCACACACCTCTCAAGGACTATGCTCTCTATACAGTTGAACATATTTTAATGTTTGGTCCTCATTCAATTTTCTTGCTATTACGGAATATCCACCAAAAATAAATATGATAAACATTCTATACATATGCGCCAGCGACTGGCGTGATGTTTTTATACACATCCTCACACTGGCGGGGCTTGTGGGGCACGCGGACGCAGGCCACTGGCTTAAAAAATAGACGAGCCCTCTGTTCCCGCCAGTGCCGGCAACCAGCGCTGACTTGTCTTAAAAAAATACGAGGACAATAGTAAGCCAGCGCTGAGTGCCAGTGACACTGAAAGCCAGCGCCTGACTTCGTCTAAACCTAGCTTTATGCACATTGTAGCCGCCGATACATAACGAGATGGCAATGATGTTGAGTGAAAAAAGGTTACACCAAACCAGATGGCGCTGTACTGACGATGACGACCGCAGTACAAACACTGAAAATCTTCATACAAACCAACTCACGCTAGCGAAGTTTCTACTAACAATAACTATATATAGATCTTCTAACAAACAACTGTCGGCGTGGCGTGGCCGCCCCGGGGAACTCCAATTAGCCCGGACACGAAGATCTTCCTTCCCGGTGGTTTTGAGCATATCGACCTACGCTCCCACCATTTATTCCTAGCCGAAAATCTTCCACCCTACCTGCATTTCCACACACATAAATGGGCATTAAAAAGCTTATACATAAAAATGGACTTATACATATAAAGCCTTAAAAGAAGTGTCCTATAACTTAATCTGATCAGGATTTATCCGATACGTTGATTTGATCAAGATTTTATCGCTCTCACCGCCAATATGATGGAACCCACGTCGTAAATAAAAGATGGAAACGGCACAAAATAGGATAATTCTTAGAAGGGTCACGATCAAAAAAGCTGACTGAGATCAATCCGGACGAACCGTAAGCCTGATATGAAATCTATTTATTGCGGTTCAATAAGCGAGGCGGTTTTATTATTTAATCTTTACATCAATATAAATCAGCGCTGCGGAAAAAATTCTGCAACATTACGCTGAGGTGGCGCCCATTTCTTTCATTTGACTGACCCGTTGGCGCAGTGGGCAGTGACCCTGCATTCCGCTCCGGATTTTGGGTTCAATTCCCACCCAGTCATTTTTTTTGCGTGTCGAAAGGAAAAATTTTACCGTCAAAATGATACACTCGCACATATTTTTGAATAAGCGTTTGCGCTTTAACAAATAAGTTAATAAGAAAATCTTAAGGTTTAGATATGTATGTACTTAAATTATATGCAATGTTAAGTCGGTCGAAGGGCCTAAATATAAATAGAATAACAAAAATGCCAAAACCACATCTAGATAACTCAACATTTTGCAAAACGCTATTTAGTTTTATCTAAAATCTTTCGACATGTTCTTCTATTTCGCGAAATTTTGCACTTTAAAGGTAACTTAAATTAATCCATATTTAAATGTGGAATTGAACCTCCCCTTATAACTGTAATCCCCCTATAACAGGGTATTCTTAACACGCATTAATATTATTTTATAATATGTAATATTTTATTACGTGCATTTGGAGTCGTACAAGCGCGTTGTACGAGAATACTTCTATAACGAGTTTTCCTATAACGCGGAATAAATCTACCGTGTTATAGGTTGTAGGGATAAACTGGATTACATAGATTAGGTGCAGAAGCAAGAGAAAGAATATTATATGAAAAAGTTATGTTGTACATAACACGTGGAACGTGATTTTATGTACCGCGTGATGGTTTTAGCTAAATTGCCTTGAGAAAATGGTCAGATTATATTTTTTGCGTAATGCTTAGAGTATTTTCTCTACATTAAAAAAAACTAATCGCGTTCGAATATTTGACAAGCGAGGAGCAAACATATTTTATTACAAATTTGTAACTCTCCTATTTTCTTAATTCAGGCTAAATTTATTAGATAATTGAAACATAAGCTTATCTGCTTGTAATTAACTTGCCTTATCTTAATCTGACGAGCCAGAGTTTTTATAAATATCCTATAGGGGTTCTAAATAACCCCTCTTTATTGAGAGTTCATATTTTGTGGAGGTACATTATAGGGTGTAAGGGTACTTCCCTATATGGTTATCTGACGCACTCGAGCGATGCACAAAATCCAACAACATCACCTACTGTTTTAAAACTATGTCTATTTATTTGTACATAAATAAGATTTTCAAAAATATATTGACAACCTCACTGACCGATTCTAATGCAGTCCTAGTACGCATAGAAGCTTCAAATTTAGAATCCAATTAGATTTTACTTTATGGATCACGGAAAAACTAAATCATTTTGCAATTTTGGTTCAGTTGTACGGATACACAAATTGCATAAATAACTTTGTAATCACCATATAAATATACAAAGTTACATTTGTAGTGAATTAATTAGTGTACCTGTTTATATGCATTATAATGGATAACAGAGAAAAGGTAAGACTGTCGACAAAAAGAAATGAGATGCCATCAAAAATAAAACTTGTAAAAAAACAAGTCTCGCAACTCTTCTGCCGTAAAAAGTTGTGAGATCCCTGTAATGCCGAATCGGTTGATTTATTCAGTCCCTACTTAACGAACTTTCTATCTTAACCCACTCAACGCAGGAGATCACCAGAGGGACCGCAGATGCCTTGCCGGCCTTTGAGAAATGAGTATGCTCTTTTCCTTCCTTTGAATGTTATGGTCTTCTTTTCAGCAGTTTAAAGACTTCTATTACTGGATAAGGAATGTCCTTAAAGTTTTTCATTGACTGCCCTTGAATGAATTGTGTTGTCACAATCTCAGATGCTGACTTTGCAATGTTGGTAATCTACGCAAAATCAAGTAGCGTAAAGTACCACATTTATTTGGAAAAACCTTATGTCAAACTCCTTTGTTCCTGGTAGAGGGGAAGAAAGGTAACATGATTATCTTAGTGGGTTTCTTCCATGTTAACTGGATCTTTGTAGAAAGAAGGAATTTTCGGGTAATACACGGTAAGTATATTATTTACAAGCGATTATACATGTTAATATTTACAATATATAGACGATAAATTGTAATAGGACCTCCTAACAAATTGAAATTCGATGAACCGCGGAATCCAATTTTGTATTGAAACTCAACTCTTTAGCCATAACACCGCCTTTTGTACCTCATTTCTCGACTGTATTATTCTTGTGTTCATATTATTTTGGTGTTTAATAAAGCGTATTAATAAATATTGTAAATAGTTAATATATGTACATTAAATGAAATGAAAATTTATTCAATAGGGCGAACATCTTCTATTAAGTATCAAACCTGTGCCAGAAGTAATTACAATATATAACTTTAGGTTACTAAAGCTATGTACCTATTTTATTCTATCTTATATTCATGCAACGAGTGTGTTTGTGCGTGTGTGACTGTGCACATGTGTGTGTGTGTGTGTGTGCGCGCGCGTGTGTGTTAATTTGTCTTAATCTCGAGCTCTTTAACAAATTTTAGTAAAACTTCAAGTCACTCTAATAAAATATATAATATATTGTTACTGTTCTGTACAGCCCTGTCGCGGAAATGTGTCCCTTCTTGAAGAGGACATCTGGAGGGAACAGCAGTGCAGTGCTCACGACAACATGAACCCGGGCAAGTACAGCCACTACCTGGAGCGCTGGCTGGGCGAGTACAGCGCGCACCAGCTGCACGTCATGGACGGCTCGCTGCTGCGCTCCGAGCCGGCCAGCGCCATGAACGCGCTGCAGAAGTTCCTCAAGATACCCTACCTGGACTACCAGAAACTTCTCAAGTAAGTTCGCTGGTGAAATGTGCTCCTATTGAAATTATATGTGCCCCCTTCGTTAGACTTCATTTTGTGTTGGCATTCGATACCCGAATGCACCACTCAATAAAATCTCGTTAAAGGACAGAACAAAAAAATTGTTTTGCTTGTCATATACTGTAAAAACCTATAAATCCGTATAACTTAAAATAGAATATATACCTATAATATTTCATGATTTATTTTATGATTTTAATCATATAATATACCATGAAAATTGAAGCGCTTATTCACAGACATCTATACTAATATATAAAGCTGAAGAGTTTGTTTGTTTGCTTAAACACGTTAAGAAAAGCGGTTGAAAATTTCGGATTTCGTTGAGGTTTCGTGACGTTGAGTTCGTTTCGGTATTAAATATACATTTATTTAATTGTAAACCGTCACAAAATCTTCTTTTAATTGTTTCTCTGTCATTGCGAAACCCAAGAAAAAATCATTTTGTTTAGTATACTTTTTTCATTAAACTATAAATAGCGTGTTGCAAATCAACGTCAGAACATGTTAATGTATTTGTTATGTCATGTTTGATTATTGTTTGTTCAATAAAACTAACTATTTCATATTCTCCACTTTATTATGTTCCGCTAATTCTGCCGGTGTGTATATATCTAATTTTATTTTTTCTGTACTGAATGTTTTAATAAAACTTTACAATAATATAGTTTATACATCAGAATAACACATAGGCTATATAAAGACATTGTGCGAATTGTCCAAAATTCTGAAATCTGCGAGCTATTCTGGCGTGTGCTGCAAAAACCGTTGAGTTACACGTATATAATGAGGGTAACTGTGGAAAAAAGTGCAGGTACGTAAAGTAGTTGGACCCGATTAATGTCACTTTTTCCTCTGCAATCTGGTACTAGACCGGGGTAAAGCTAGGCAGAAGAATAAATAATATAGTAAGTCATACAAATTATTTCCCAGAAGTGAGTGTTATGAATAAAACACTTTGATAAAGGGTATTTATATTTAACATATGTTTGTACAGTTATTTCATAAACACAGTTTTTCTTAAGTTATTCTCACTATTGAGACGATTTATTCTACTATAGATAAATAGATAGATAAAGCCTTTATTAACTGATCATTCACTTGAATTATACAGTTATGACAATTTAGAAATTTAATGTACAAAAAAATATATATATGTATATGTATGTATTAACTTAGTTCCTCTTGTCAGGTTGTCCTTTGACAGGCGTGAAGTGGCGGCAATGCTGTCACGTCTAGTGATGGTGTTGTTGTTGCGTTTCGTTCGGTTTGTGAGACTTCCCCGAGGAATAAATTGTCAAAAATTGTCGAATGCCAATCCACTAATTTCATAGTTGACATATTGAGGTTCTATTTAAATGTATAAAACTAGCTGTGCCCGCAACTTAGTTCGCGTATTTATTATTTAAAAAAAAGGTTCAACTTTAGCGTGATGATATAGCCTTCCTCGAGAAATGGGCTTTCTAACACTGAAAGAATTTTTTAAATCGGACCAGTAGTTCCCGGGATAAGGGCGTTCAAGCAAGCAAACAAATAAATTCTTTAGCTTTATATATTAAAGTATAGAAATATAGATTGTTTATCAATATTTCTATAAGAGGATTCGGGAATTGAACCGGAGTCAATTAGATGTCATTCCATCATTTTCAACGCCGAGTTTTTTTTAATTTAAAAATGTAGATTATATTAATAATTCTATGAATTATAAAGAATATAAAATAAATAATGTAAATTGGCTGGCCCGTTGGCGCAGTGGGCAGTGACCCTGCCTTCTGCTAATAATAATACGGAACCTGTCTATATAAGCGTGTCGTGACAAGATCTTGTTCACTTTTTATTTTGTTTATAACTTTTCCATTTATTTTCGTATTAAAACCATTCCGTTCTATTTTTCTAGGAATGATTCCGGATCGAATCACTAGTATTTTGATGGTCTCAAAACGTCAGGGGGTGTCAAGCACATCTTATGTAAGTACCAATAATTATTTTTTGCTTTTTATGGTCTTGGTGTTTTTTTTAAGGCTGTTTCAATTAATTATACTAAACGTAATCGTGGCAGAAGCATAGGAAGGCCTATGACCTGAATTAAGTTAACCGACTTCAACAAAGAAGGAGACTTCAAATGTTAATAAGACCTAATAAAAAGACCTTGGCTTGTCAAGAACTATCATAAGATCATTATTAGAAAGGACTGCGAAAGCCGCACTAGTAGGATCATATCAGATTTGGCTAAGTAGGGGAGGGAATACTGACAGTGAAGGTTAGTGTTAGCCTTCTTCCTTGCGTTATGCCGGTCTAGTACCAGGGTTCGCTTAGATTGCGGAGGATGTGACTATAGGAGTTAAGATGACCGACCGCCATCTGACGTCATCTCCAGAATTCCCACAATCTCACGCCTAATATCACTCAGTGACATTTATCGGTAACTCACTGTTTTCCACGTGCCTTCCGAAATACGGAGGAGGACGAATGTTTGGAAACTAGTGTTAATTGGTCACCCATCTATCACCTAATCAACTTAGCGAACAACTCCACTGCCGGCCACTGATTGAGCTATGACCTCCTCAGTAGGTATACGAACATGTTAATGTTAAGCAGATATAAACATATGAACTAAGTATTATTTTTTTTGTTGATTTGAAACATAAATAGGTTAGATATTGTGCGGCTTGTAACGGGCTGCGGTCGTAGCTGTATTTTTATTAACGACACCTAATAACTAATTAAAAATAACGTTACTCTGTGGTCGAGCGGTCGATAAACAATTTGTCGATATGACGTCACCGTTACTCATTCCCCAGTAACGGACGTAGATTTCATAGAATTTCATATGTCTTTACATTTACGTCGAATTCACAAGATAGGTACGAAACCTCGAATCAAAATAATGTACATGTCGTCATTAAGTCTTACTCATGAACTATCTTCTGTCTTTTAAAAAGATCATTATTTTAAGATTCGTAAACCAAGTGCCGGGCGAGGTACCTTTTGGGAAGGAGCGAGTTCGTTGTTTAACAATATCTCCTTTATTTTGATTTTTTTTACAAAAATGTTAAAGGCTAAAGTTGTTGCAAATTTAATTTTCTAACATTATTTCGTGGCATTAAAAAAAAATTGAAGGCGTCGGTATCTATATTGAATTCAATATGGCGACTGACGCGCCGCGGAATTTAGTCTAGTTATTGAATTTAAACTCTTAATGACACCCCCCTAAACATTGTAGCAACAACATTTGTGCCGAGAACTTATTTCCGGTTGAAGTCAAAGCCGATTGAGATAATTCTCTATAAATACGCTATAGTAAATTGAATTAAAACCTTATCTGTGTATACTGAACGTCCGTGAGTAGTTTAGGTATTTTTACCTTGTTCTTTTCCTAATTAAAATTTTATTTTATTTGTGACTATTACGAGGTTAATTTATTTATATTCATATAGCGATATTGTGGTTTTGGTTAAATTAATTAAAGCAACATCGTGTCGCTCAGTTTTGGTAGTAAAGACCGAGTCCTTATCGCTAGCAATTAGCGGCACGACGCACACACGGCCGCGTCGTTACGAACAGTCACTCACACCAATAAACTAGTACTCGTTACGTAATTAGTATTACCATAAAGTGGAAAATGTACGGACGGTTCCTAAATTGTTGTGACCCAAAATTCACACCTACACAGTAAAGCGTTACAAACATATAAATTGAAATAGAATAGTCATTATATAATACATTTGTGTATACAATATTTATGTAATTTAGACTGGTTTATAACTATGAACCAAGATTTTTGCAGCCTTACACTTGTATTTTCGTCTATATTTAAAGGTACATTGCATTTAAGCATTGAATCTGCCTTTTGTACAATCTTTTTAGTAGTTGTGGAATAAATGTGATAGTTTTGAGTTACGTGATTGTATGTTGATTTTGAACAATATCTTGATTTTGCTATTGTTGTGTATATCAAGAATATATGTAAAAAATAATTGTAAAAAGCAAAAAGCTACCAACGTGTGCCTTTCGGGATGGTGTTCCTCTCGGGATGGATGGATAAATGGTTGGCTTACCCCGCCACCCAGTCTCTCATTCTTAAGCACCGAGCTGTATGGGTTAGAGTGAGAGAGGAGAAGACAGCCTAACGCTGCCACTGTTGCTACCGCTGCTGCCAGACAGACTGGCGCCATTACACGTGACGTAACAGTTCACTGTCCCATAAGAAGTTATCACTCCAAAAATACTGTTAACATTGTAATGTAATGTCATTTGGGACTGTCTCGAGAAAATCAGGTCACGTGGTGCCCCTACAGTGTAGAGCGGCGTGTAATATGGACTTGGATGTTGGTATTTTAATGCTGCCATTGTTTACATAAACGACATTTATTTTTGTTACTTTATTGTCATTCAAACGGAATTATCTGAAACAGTTTCCGAGTGATTTTACAGGCTATATGTAAAAGCATACACATATATTATAGGCAGTGTAATATTTACGTCAAGTTCTGTTCAGATACTTTTTAACCAATTACATGATAGATTATGTCCTTCTGTTCGTTATGCTGTTGAGGCTAGAAAACAGGAGGAAAAAAATCCAAAATTTGTACCTACTCGTATTATGCAAAGTTTAACATGACCTTACTTATCGTAGGATGACTTATTTCACAAAGGCCGGCAACGTTTTTACGTTAGTGACAGTGTAATAGTGCATTTGTCCATATTTGTCGGTGCTCGGTAAATACTCAGGTGAACTGTTCTTTCTTTGTTATATTATATTATAATATAATCAACCACCTGATTGTTGTGCAAAGGCCTCTCCCAATCTAGCTGTGTCCGCGATTTCGTCCGCATAAAAATATGTGAAAACATTTTGCGTGATGATATATAGCCTATAGCCTTCCTCGATAAATGGGCTATCTAACACTGAAAGATTTTTTCAGTACTTCCAGAGATTAGCGTGTTCAAGCAAACAAACAAACTCTTCAGCTTTATATATCAGTATAGATTTAAAAAAAAAAATTGAAGGCGTAGTTTGGCTGCCATAGTTTACAAGTCGCGAGGTGTGTGAGCGTAGCGCGCTGGTGTGCGTATTCCGCGAAACAGTAATGAGTCGTGCACTTCCTGCGCCCGACAGTTAACCCACTAACGAGAACACAACAACAGCTCTAAGCCTCCCACTATAACATTATTGCTGCACGAAATACAAAAATCATTTGCTTAGCGACGAATCATCAAGTATTCTAAGAAATTTCGTAACAATTTGACTCGTTACGTATGTATATAGTCGAAGCTTGGAGACCAATGGTAGGAGAATGAACTGAAATCCTTCAGGTGCTCGTTTAAAACGCCAACCTATATGAGCTGTTCTCGTGTTCAACAAAATATACTTTTAGAAACAGGCTTTAGCCTCCCACTGTAATATTATCGTTACACGATACATCAAAATCATTTGCTTAGCGACGAATCATCAAGTATTCTAAAAAATTTCGTAATAATTTGACTATATGTACGACGTATGTAGTCGAAGCTTCGAGACCAATGGTAGGAGAATGGACTTTAATCCTTCAGGTGCTCACTTTAAACGCCAACCTATATGAGCTGTCCTCGTGTTCAACAAAATATACTTTTAGAAACAAGCTTTAGGCCTCCCACTGTAATATTATCGTTACACGATACACAAAAATCATTTGCTTAGCGACGAATCATCAAGTATTCTAAGAAATTTCGTAATAATTTGAATTGTTACTTATGTAATGAGAAAAGTATTTTTAGTTTTAAATAGCCTTGTACATAATTTACGTTGTTGGCGGTTTGTTCTTCAAAATGATTTAGAATTATTCTGCTTGTAACGGATGTACATTGCGTAAACATTTCTCAAAATCCTCGTAAGAATGAATTTACAATCGTTGCTAAGAATGAATACAGTTTATAATTTACCCCTCATTTAATAAATTTTGTCACAAATTTATTCATGAACAATTCATAAACAAATTGTTTACACTGTTTCCTTCCTTCCTTTGGCCCGATTATCTACTGCTGAACAAAGGCTTCCTCCATTGCCTTCCACATCGATTTTGTGCCAATGATATCCGACTGCTTCCCGCTACCTTTACTATATGGTCGTTACACTTTGTAGCAGGTCTTCCAGGTCGTCGTCCACCAGTTCGAGGACGCCATCCCAGAACCTTAAAACTGGTGGATGGTGTTCAGGTATCACCTTCGTATATTATTATAACTTAATAAAACCATATTTATACAAAAACTCGTTGACTGGTCACAAAAATGTATTGGGGACTTAGTAATTCACGCGTTATTTCAAATTAGTTCTTATGTTTTTTCGAAGAAAGAGTGGCTAAATCGTGAACTATTGTATTTAAAAATATAGTGATCCATCGAATGGATGTTTAGATGTTGAAGCCATCCTTATAAATAAAGTAAAACTTGAAATATCGTATTTATTGCCGATTCTCAAAGGCATCTAGTCGGAGCTGATTATTTAATATCCTATTTTAATTTGCGTGCGTTGTCCCGCTGCTGGGCAATTCCTTCCCATTGTTAGGGCCACTCCCTTCTATCCTGAGCTATCCCAATAAATCCTAATATGTCCTTTATTACGTACAATAATTCGTTATTTCGTTCGGTTCCGTTAGGTCGCTTACAGCATCCCCGTGGACAGCAGTATAACGTACGTATAAATATCAAAGGACTTATTAAAAATAGCGCCAGCGTAACATATGGTCGGATCGCGGTTTTTTTTTCCATCTTTTTTCTGCGCTCACTCAAATGCCTTGCCAGCTGCGCCTTAGCGTCACTTTGATAAAAAAAGTTTGTAGCCTAATGCCAATAGTAATAGAACACATCGAATATTTCTTAAATTAAAGTGATATATTTTTTCTAATAAAATATTTATAAATGGAACGGTCAACGAAAATCTCTATAGTAAATTTATTATAATACCCATCTATTTGGAGAGTGTATGTGGTCTTGTGTCGAAAAACTACTTTCATGTGACTTTTTGACACCTTTTAAGAGCTAAAAAAGAGAGAGGAAAAAAAAGAAAAACCTAAAAAAGCGATCATGCTCTCTAAAGCCAAAATAAACAGGCAAAATTGAATAATATATAAAGGCGTTACAAACAACCAAACAGTCTCATTTTATAATATTTGTAGGATTGTACTTTGTCCGCTCCAATAAAATCTGATACATAAAACGTTAATGTTCAATTTTATTATGTTTTTAATTTCTAAGTAGACACCTACTTTTTTAGTTTACTTAAAGTTGATTAAAAAACTTTTATCTACTAGATGTATTAATATTTTGTGATATAATGATAATTTCTTTGTTGTATAATTATGTGATATATTATTGTACACTTATAATTTAATAGACACCTAAATGTGCGTGTATTAATTAATATTAATGATTAA
The DNA here is from genome assembly GCA_024363005.1 of Charaxes varanes. Lineage (NCBI taxonomy): Eukaryota > Metazoa > Arthropoda > Insecta > Lepidoptera > Nymphalidae > Charaxes > Charaxes varanes. Next base: position 6,967,056 of record JANCMC010021608.1, read on the forward strand.
AGACTAACGTGAACGTTCATGATAGCACCTAGATCAAACCTAGTGGTTTTTACTAGCAATTATTTATTAACTTAATATTATGAAATAATTCCTATAACCTATAATAAATAAATAATAACTATATATTAAGTATTCCTAGTCAAGATAAAAACACACATGGCAAGACAGAATTATACGTATGCAAAAACAGTAACCAAATGCCCACCATTACATGAAAATCTTTATATAAGTAAGTTGTTTTTTTCTGTATATATTTCGTCATTTAGAGGTTTTGAAGGTGTTTGAAATATGAATTCTTATCATAGTACAATACAATGTCGTTTCTCGTTCTTGAGCGCTTAGATATTTTATACTACCCGACAGATTTTAATACGGTTTTCTTGATGAAACTATGATAAAAGCAGTGAATCAAAGGGTAGGTTTATATTTATTATAAAAGCACACCATACATTGCACCCGCGCGAAACCGGAGCGAGTCTTTAGTAGATTTTATCTATACTTTATATATAAAGCTGAAGAGTTTGCTTGTTTACTTGAACGGGCTAATGGCAGGAAATCCTGGTCCGATTTGGGAAAATCTTTCATTATTAGATAGCTCATTTATCGAGGAAGGCTATAGACTATATATCATCACGCTAAATGTTTTCACTCAATTTTACGCGGACGCAGTTGCGGGCACAGCTAGTTAAAAATAAAGCTGCTAACTACATCAACGAGCCAGTCAATTTAAAAGCAATACACACACCTGTCTACAAATGTACGGTTTATTATGTGGAACTTTTTCTTTGCATTGTTAGAATTTACTTCCTTTGAGCAATTTTTTATCGAGTTAACGGAAACTAGTAATTTTTATTTCATAAAAGTTAATTATGAAAGTATTTACGTATAACGTATTTTCCTTTCAAAGTTATGAAACAGTTAAATACTTTTATCTTACATACATATGTATAATAGTTTTTGTACAAAAATACCTACCGAAAGACAAGATAGTGATATTGAGCTAATATATTTTGGCGCCTGGGAGGAGTTACAAAGCGCTATTGGCATCTTTTATGATTTGTCCAAGGCTTTCGACTGTGTTCAGCATCAACAATTAGCCAGAAAACTTAGTTACTACTGCATTAATGATGTGGCTTTAGAGTTGCTGAGTTTCTGTTTGGGTACTATTAGATTGTGTTTAAGCATTAATTTCCAAATATTACAATGTTGTTGTACAAAGAATTAAGATTTCGATAATGTTTCCGGCCATTGACTCCGCTCGGGTTACTCAAGGTCAATACCATATTAAATTCGTTGACTTATTTCTTAACATAAAAACAGTTTTGATCTCTGTCTACACTAATTATCTTCTGAAATAACTACACAAATATATATAAAAAAGAAATGGTTTACTGTAAAGTTGGTTTACGGTCGACAATTTTACGTGATAACACTAAACGCTTAGGCCGCGATCTGCTCATATATCGCTTATTCCGCGCTCTCGCTTGCACGCTTGGGTCAGGCGGAACGTGACAATGTATCACGCTTTTTCGTGCGTACAACTGGCGTTCATCGATGCATAAGACGTTATTATGTCAAAAATAACCGTATCTGATAACGCTGCATAATAATTTCCGGCCAATCTAGTCATTCGGTGAACATTACCTTTGGCAATACCATAGTTGAACCACTAGGCAAGCACAGATCGTGTTGTAAAACCGGGTACGGCAGATGCCGCGCTTTTCTATAACGGGATGTTTCTTATTTTAATTTCATTCTCATTGTTTTATTCTCTGGGTATTTCTTTAGCTCCAGGTCGGTTTTTTTAAATCCAAAATCATCATGCAGTTACATAATTATAACCATTGGTCAAGTCCACGGTTACAATTATTAATCTTGATAAACACGATATACGTATTTCCTTTAACTTGACACAACACCGAACGCTGATAATTCCTGCAAATATCTCTTCATTCACATCTTTATTTTTAGAAAAATCCGCCATGAAGACTCCATCAAGTGATATCTCAAATTCAAATGATATTTTATTCAAGTAGACTTTTACAAGCTCTTTCATCTCATGACACTTGTGTTCATGTTGATAATTTATTGCCATCTAGCTTATTCCGATATATTTATTAAACCGACTTAATTTTTTTTGCGAAATTTCGACTCATGAATGCTACAATCAGCCTCCGCCAACGAAATATCACTCATTAGAGTGCAAACAACAATTTCGAAGCACCTGTTTAAAATCATACAGCTTCAAATAAAATATCTAAGATGTACTAAAACTTAATGGGTATTTCCTTATTGGCACGACCCCCGGAACAGGAGGCAGGGTCACTGCCAGTCGTTTTAATTTTAATATTCGCTTTTACTGAAACATCTACTCATTGTTGTGCCATATTCCTATTTTAAACAGTTGATCTGTGTTGTTGCACTGCATGCACAGATAAGTTGTGTCAAAGGTTTTTATTTGATTTGTTTTTTTTTCTTCTTTGATAATAAAGTTATTATCAAATTTTTCTTTATTACTGCTGTTGTTTGTTTTTTTGTTTGTTTTAAATTTAAGTAAAATTCGTTTATATACATTTAGAGATTTTACTCTCTGTATGTATTGTTTCATATTTTTTTCTCTGTATGCAGTAATAAACTGTCGGTTTACAGGTTACTTCTCCGCAAAGAGGGCGTGAATCTCCGTACATCCGCAGAGTTGGAGATCGTAAAGTCCACACGCGATATTCCCACCGTAACACGTCGTAAACACGCTCGATTAGACGCAAGAAAATACCTATATATGCATGATAAATATACATACACATATTCAACAAATCGGTTTTACTTTCCGCAATCTTTTAATTACACAATCAGACGTCATCTGAAACGACTTCATTACTAGAGAACGTAAACATACAAGGAAAATTAATTAAAAAAAGTTTTATTTTACTTTATTTTAAGGCTTATGCAGTACTAGCGGACCCGGAAGCGGCTAACCTGCCCGAAAGTTGGGTAACTTACTATTTACTACATTCTATTATCCTATATTATTGTCCCCGTACACTTTTCCTTTTCCGTTCCATAACGGTTCACTATTTTGGCGTTAGTGGCTTAAACATGAAAAATAGGTATATGCCGTCTTGGTCTTTTTTGTAGAACTATTTAAGATAAATATTTCCTTCATACACTATATACATGTAACTCTAACAGTTTTTGCAACGCACGCCCACTTGTATCCAGTAGGTATTAACGCAAAAAGGATTATCTTTAATAGAGATAAATCACTATTCACGGGGATAAAAAAATAGCTGATAGCTCGACGAGCCTTATGTCCGAAATACGTCATGGTTTGTATCCTGTCCCTAGATTTAAGACACTAAGGAGAAAATATTTATACTTAGCTAGAAGGGAAATGAGAATATGTAAACGAAACATAGTATTGTATTTCTATGATAGGAAGATTACGTAAACAATTTTTATATCAATTGCATTACAAAGTAATCTTTTTTTTTTTATAAAATAATATGAGGAATACTTTTTAGGTGTGTCTAATATTCCCTTTTTCCCCTCCTACTAAGCTTAAATTAAAAGCTTGTATATGAAGCTTAAATTAAAAGCTTGTATAGGAGTGGGTGCGACAATACGCCAACGCCGGTGGGGTTTGAACCAATTTCGCTTGAATTATTCGTCTAAGTTTACTTTGTCAGCAGTACCCACCTAACGTGCGTGCGTGCGTGCGTGCGTGCGTGCGTGCGTGCGTGCGTGCGTGCGTGCGTGCGTGCGTGCGTGCGTGCGTGCTACCAAACATACCAAACATGGCTAAGCACGGAGGAAAGCGTTTTTATTGACTTTTGATGAGATAATTTTGTATTTTAAAGTTTTTTAGTTATTATTCATGTATCGTTAAGGTAATTTATAATATTCTAGTGACAAGATAGTGTACCTACCTTAATTATAAAGCAATTAATCAGGACTGTATCACTTACTAACTTCATACGAATGATGCCATTTCTCCCAATCAAACTATGTTAACTATTATTGTAATAGTCCAGTTGAACAGTGCAAAATTGCAATGTTGTAAATTGTATGTTTGCTCAAGCTAAGGCTGATAATCCGTTGTGGTATTAAGTATACCTAACCACTGAACCGAATGCGATGGCCATGCGATACTTAAGACTAAAAACTAAACTAAATACAAAATCGACTTTCGATAAATTGAAAGACTAAATAATATCTCTTCTCGGCTTGAAATGCTAATAAGATCTCTTCTCGACATGACTGAAATGGTTGTTGAAAATCAGCTTTAAAAGGATGCATATTAATTAATTATTTTTAATTATAACAGTAAACTTAAAATAATTTTATGTACATAATGACAATTTTAATGATGTATCCAAGGTGCATTACACAAAAACTCAACATGTAGCTCTTTGTCTTAAAGTATCATAATTCTTCTTCATCTTCTTCCTAGCGTTATCCCGGTTGAGTACCAGGGTCCGCTTAGATTACAGAGGATTTAACTGCGGGGCGAGTTAAGATGACCGATTGCCATCTGACGTCATCCTTGGAACCCCCACGATCTCTACAACCTTATGACTAATATCGCAGTGACATTAATCGCGTTCCACTGTTTTACGTGCCTTCCGAAACACGGAGGAGATCGGATATCAAATATAAACCAGCGCTAGAATGGGTCACCCAGTCGCAGCCTGAGCAACTTAACCTAGCGATCGACTCAAATGCCGACCACTGATTAGACCACGACCATCTCAATAAAGTATTATAATTATGTACACTTAATAATAATAGATCCTAATTGACCCAGAGTGCGTAGTCTCTTTTGATTAAAAAGAATTTTATATCGCGTTTGTTTTTCTAATATCTATAAAAATGGTGCTTTTACTAAACATTAAAATCACGCTGTTATAGCTTTGTATCGCATCATATCGTTGTTGGATAAAAGGCTTAACATTTAAGTCCTTTTGTTTTACTCCAGGCACGTTAAACAGCGAAACAACACGAACCCATTCTAGTGTTTATGTTTATTAAACGTTATGTCCGAGTTTACTACTGAATAAACGCCATCGTTTTGAATCCTGCTGTTGGCATTTTTCTATTTTATAAACGGAATGCAAATTTTATCACAATCCCTTTAAGATTAATCATACTTCGTTTACACAAGAGAACATTAAGAAACGAACATAGCTTATCGTTTAGCTCTCCTCTTACTGTATGAGCTTTTCCTCGCCCACTGCTGGGTATAATCGACTCATGATTTAAATATACCATACCATTTTGTTGTGGCAATAAAAAATAAAGAATAAACAGTAAAGAATACAGAATGTCGACTGAACAATGAAGAATGAACATTGAAGAATGAAGAGTGAAGAATGAAGAATGAATAATGAAGAATGAAGAATGAAGAATGAGGAATGAAGAATGAAGAATGAAGACTGAAGAATGAAAAAGGAACAATTAAGAATGCAGAATAAAGAATAACAGTCCCTCTGTTTCTGCCACTCTCCCTTATTGCATGCAACTTGCATCCAGCCACCTCCCACCATTCTTTCGATGTCATCAACATGTTGTGCCAATCATTTCAACCCAATCTAGGCCACCACTCAGTAAGGGGTCATCCCTTAATTACGTCACACGAATTTTACGATTTTTTACTCTCCACGACCTAGTCACATTTACGACACCACCTCCACCTTGGTGTGACATCACACGTTTTTTTCATTTTATGCATGTGTTAAAAAGAAATAAAAGAACAGCAGATTCAGTTTTTGAAATGAACGCTTCTTTAAAATTGCTTCCATAAAGTGGCAATTCAAAAATCGAATGATAGCAAAATTTGGGATACAATTTGGTGTTCCAGCTTCATATCTATCAGTGCTATCCAAAATTCAATTACACCAATGGATAGCTAAAGGATCAACGAATTTATCACGCTACATAAGGTCGGACAATGGACATATATTGCGCGGCGTAGAGGGGGGAAGCGCCGCCATTTTGAAGTCATTTTTCTGCATATCCGTGAAAGAGCCATACCCCTTCCTTTTTCAAATTTTTTTAACGTTTTTAATTTTGTCAATAGACATCACAAAGCTTTTTACCCGCCTCCTGTCCGCTGTCGCATAATGTCATATTTTGCTGATACTCTATCCTATGGCTTTAACATTTAACAACTAGGTTTCACTTTCGAGCGATCACGTGGCACTATTGTGTTTTCTGCAAACATGTAACAGAATTAAAGTTCCGACCGCAAGCAACCCTTTGCATATTTCATTTAACGAAACAACACTCGTAATGTACTGCGGTCACGAGCAACATCAAATCTACAAGTTGCAAACTATTGAAACGTGTTTATTTAACTAGTCACATTGTTTGTTTAGTGGGCTTTAATTGTTTAAGACGTGACATTGTTTGGACTAACAGCGGCAGCTGAATTTCAGCATCGGATATCATATCAGAACTCAAAATTCCACCCACTTCATCTTGATTGTCAATATTCAATAATCGTACGAGTTGCAAAGAATTGCCTGCGTCGCACAAGTTCTCTGTGGAACGAGTTGCTAACTCCAATATTTTCGTACTGATATTATGATCGAGCAAGAATGAGATGTAGGAATAACTTGGATCGGTATAATAAAGATTGGCAACACATAGCTCTAGACCAAACCACATGGAAAGAGGGTAGGGAGATATATGCCCTGCATTGGGAAAAATACGCACTAAATAATAATAATTATGAGTTACGGACAAAAACGTAGGATATTAGTGTAACTGCAAAATTCTCGAAGTTTCTGCGTCAATTTTCTATTACACTTATGTAAAGAATTTTAAATTAAGTAATGCTTTAAACTTTTTTTTGTGCTTTTGTTGAGTTTGAAATTTTCGCCTTAATTTATAAGTGAAGGACTCAAAAACTTTTCAGTTTTCAAACTTTCGTTTGGTAACGCAGTTTTTTGTTACCAAACTCTTCCTTAATTAAGTTAAAGCTGATTAAAAAATCGGTGCAGTTGTGTGCTGTGGTGGCAGACTTGGTGGTTCAGCTTCCGGGTTACAGCATAGCAAAAATTTTCTAGGAACCACTCAAAATATTTTAATTTGCGATATTATCCTATTTTTAGGATGAGATTTCGATCACGTTAATAACTTGCCACAAGTGATATAATGTTAGCAGTTTACATATTTCGCATTTATCTTAATGACCTTATGTAAGCACCGATTTAGGAGGGAATAGAATCCAAACTGAAACATACAATCAACTTCTTTAACTTTTAGTGAATGTGTAGAATCCACTTCGATTCGACTGTCTGTTTTGTTTTGAACCTGACAGGCATTATCTTGTTTAAACGTTTGCAACCAATGAAAAAAATATTCTTCCAACATCATCCTTGATCATCTCCCCCAGGACAGAAAAGCCCACAAAATCATTGTAATCATTGCAGAGCTGCATACATTCAGCATCCAGCCATTTCAAAGCAGTTTAATGACATAGCACGTATTACTAAATTATAATTCTTATATGTAATGGTAGAGCACCGACCATAAATTTGTAATGACATCACAAAAAAATGTGGTGACTGTGAAATTAAAAGAAATCTTATGAAAAGTATGACTTGTGACCCAGGTGTAGGTTTAGGAGCGCGTTTTTTATAGTGATCACTAATACTCACCTTCACTGCTAGTGTTCCCTCCCCTGCCTAGCCAAATCTGGTATGATCCTACTAAAACTGGAACTACTGGTCCGATTTAAAATCTTTTTCAGAGACAGATAGCTCTTTTTTCGAGGAAGGCTATAAACTATGTAATCATCACACTAAAATTGAATCTATTTTTTTTACTTAATTGTACTCTGGTGAAGTTGCAGACTCAGCTAGTATACACTAAAATTCAAAATTCTTTATTCATATAGACTTTCACTAGCGCGTGTGAATCACATAGTATAATTATGTTTGTTTTTAAATCATTATTTAATAATATGGAGACAAAATTCGTGATTTAAAAGTTAAGTTTACATGTGTGTGTATTATAACACAAAGATTTGTTATTATACAGAGGAAATTTATTGGGTTGAAAATTTATTGGCTGACTCCTTGCAGTGGGCAGTATATAAGTAATTTAATATATAATTAAGAGTAATAATTCTTATTCTTACTCTAAAGTCTTATTAAGAGTAAAGTATCTTTGTTACTTATTTAAGATGTTGCCCTTATATCTTCGAATGCCTCAGCGAAACATATTGCACGATATGTAAATATCTAAGTAATAGGAGCAAAGAAACTACTGACGGCTTAGCACGGACATTCTCGATAGTTTTACTTACTTTTACGGTCAAAGCCGAACGTCAAAAGAAAGGGTAATGCTACCGTTTGCCTTAGTTGCTAAATATTGCTAGCGTGAATGAAATCGGAACTCGCACGTATCGAATCCTCAACGTTTCGGCCCTGTAAGTCGTATAAAATGAAAGAATGAACCTTCATTTGACGTTTCGTTTCGAACGTAACAGTATCGAGAATCTTCATGGTTGGGTTAAACACGCGCCAAGTCGTAGACGACAAATTCTTGTTAGCCTCTCATACGAGTAATTTACTAATTGACTGTGACATTTAGGTGTCCATTAGTGTTTGAGCAACAACCATAATATGCATATTATACAAATAGAAACAGCTAATAATATTTTATGCGTGTCGGTTTTTAACTGCAGAAATCAAACAATAAAATACTCATATCATGCTAAGTACAGAATAAAGATTGTTAAAAAGTACAGGAAACTTCATAGTTTAAACTAAATAGATATTTCATAAAAACAATGGACCAAAATGGAATATTTCATAGAAGTAATTTAACTATTGATTCTATATTATATTTTATATCTGTCAAGAAAAGTACAAATAAACTTATGGACTCGGTATTCTAGTAATGCAACTGGCACTTTTGTCACTAAGAAAAACCGCATGCTAGTTTGGCCCTTTTTAAGTAAAACATCTAATTGCGAAATCAACCTACATTTCAGGTTTCACCTATTTTAAGTATCAGCGACACAACTAAGAGTTAATATACACATGCAATGTAATGTTTCAGTGATGTACGTGTAAGAAAAATGATGGTTTTTATAAGTTTGGTCCACATGCGATTATGACCTTTTAATTATTATCTTGCGTTCTATATTTCCGTTTTGAGAATTAATGTATATGTAGTTCTTTATATATCTATTTTGAGAGATGATAGTTGCGTAGAGGCGGTTTGCTTTAAAGTGATTATTGTCTAGGAGTGATATACCTAAAATTTCAAAAATAATTAAATTTTGCTATTGCATTCAAAGAGCCGGATTTTTTCTCTGCTCAAATCCTAATCTGTCTATTATAGTCGTGTAACTTTGTCCAGGACAAAATTGGCTTTAAATTTCTGAAGGAAAACATACGTACCAGCGAGTTATAGATGTGTTAATCAGTTGCGTCAGTAACTCAATGTTTTGTTTTAATGTAGTTTGTGATATTTCGGGTCTGTTTTCGTTTTATCTTGTTTCTTAATTCGCAATTCATCGCTTGGTTCATTTTATGGTTGTATAATTTTTACAAGTTATGATTTTAAATTATTCTGAACGAAATTGGACAACAGCTTTTGAAGTTATTTAACAAATACGTTTATAGCTTATCAGATAGGGAGGCCTTCTATATACGCGTGTCTTGACACGCTCTTGACCATTTTTAGTTGTAGGGGAAACAAGATTATTGGACATATCTAAAAGGTTTTCCATTTTTCTTAATTCTTATTCTCACTCTTCATTTGATTTGAAATTTACGAGAGTTCTTTACGTCTGATTTCTTTCATCTTTATTCTGCTGATCTAAAATGCACGATTTCGAATTTTTTGCTATTTTTGTATTCTTTTCATTCTATTTTGAATTTACCCATTTACAAATGTCTCTCGATGATATTAGCAATATCTACTACAAAGAAATTCATATGAATTTTTCCTTTGCGTTTCGCATTTATAACAAATCACTAGTCAAACTTTTGCTCAATGTGCAACAAGCGGTTAGAGTTTAGCAAAGCATGCTAAAATATTATCAATTGCACGGCACTTAAGCTTGTTTTATATCAAAACTGTATTTAAAAAATTCCAGTTTATATAATGATTTTAAATAACATAACTAAGCAAAACAAAAAAAAAAAAAAAAGGAATAGCCAATTACACATATTAATCAAATATTACTGATATTATTTCCATTTTTTTTTTTAGAATATTAGCATTTTTTTGGTATGTCTATTACTCCTGTTATCCTCCATTCTAATAAGCTTATATTAAATTAAATTATCATTTAAATACTAAAAGCTTGTGTTAGATGTGGGTGCGACAATACCCCTGAAGGCTGGTTTAACCAGGTTTGTTGCAGATTTCACTCTATCCCTTCTCTTGTTGAACCATTTAGGCACAAAGTATATATTTATTACCATAATATTTTTATGCTAGCTACATTCTAACAATAAGAATAACCGATCATTTGTGAAATCATGAACGAGACCAACCACCATACATAAAGAAATAAAAACAACGAAAAAGGAAAAAATAATAAAGTCTCTGACGTCATCTCTGGAACCCTCACAATCTCTACAATCTCACGACTAGTATCATTCAGTGACATTAATCGGGAACAGTTGTTTTACGTTCCTATATATATATACAAACATATCGCATTCTTTATAGGTATCTATTTTTCAATAAAATCATGTCACTGTGAGATTCGGAAATTTTCTCGAAGATCATACACGGGCAAGAGTTATGGTAGAAAAAAAAATAAGTGCTTTTTCACAACTTAAACTATTGAAATTACTAACTTGAATATACTAGCTGTTTCCTACGGCTTTGCATGCGTAAAATTAATCCTGCGCGAGCCCTTAGACGTCCCATATTTGTTTTCAATTAACAAATTAGGGAGTTAACAACAACCAGCAACAGAAACCTTGTGAGTGTGTGTGTGTGTATTTACATACTTTATTTATTTATTAATAATAGATATGCCAACAGTATAGTTAAAAAACAATTTTACAAATCGTTTCAGTGGACTTAAAAATCAGATACACCAAACTTATTTAAGCTTGTGCCAAAAAATAACCACTTGAACACTCACCTATGGAAGTAAAAGACGTACGAAAGAATGAAAATTAAAACAATTAACACGTACAAACACCTGCGCATGCGATTTCATACTAATTTTTATTCACACTTGCTTACAAGTTTGACATTGGCGACTGGCGAATTGCCATATCGTGGGATATCAGATTTGCATTAATATTGTGCGTCTGTTTTTAACTCGTTATTCACTTTTTCACAAAAATGTATTAAAGATTCTTTGATTCAGGGGAATCAGTATTCGATGCTTTCTTGTTCTAATTTATTTCGTGTTACACAAAAATTAAAAAGAAAATCTATTGCGAGAAATCGGTAATTATAAGTATTGCATGAGAATTCATGCTTCTGTACTATTTCTACGTAAAATTGAAGCGTGTCATATGAGAAACGTGAAATAAATGCAGGCACTATAAGGTTCTTCATTTTTATAATCGAGGAAGACTATAGTATAGGTTATATATCATGACGCTAAAATTGTGTCTATTCTTTTACCTAATTTTACGCGGACGTATAACTTGATTATAGAAAATATACACTCGGATGCAATGAATTCGCACACGAGAAAATTGTTTTGTAAAATATTTTATTTTTTTTTACTTAAAGAAATATATATTTTTTAATATGGGATTAAAGGTCACACCAATATCTATCCGGTTAATGATCTTTAATCTCAAATTTAAAAAATGTACATTTTTTTAAATAGAAAAAAAATAAAAACATTTGATAAAAAAATGCTCTCATGTGCGATTGATTACATTGCATCCGAGTGTAATAAGTAGACAAAAATATATACCTAGTTGTTGTTCTCAAAGATTCGATAATGATAATAGCTGGACCACGGTCGGAGCGGTCACTAGTTATACAAAAATTCCCTATAAAACCCATAAAATTACTTTTGGACCGTTGGAATTCGATCACACGACGCACAAGATCCGCTTATACCGTAGAGGATGTGGCTGTGGGGCGAGTTAAGATAACCGATTGCCATCTGACGTCATCCTCGGAACCCCCACGATCTCAACAACCTTACGACTAATATGACATAATGATATTTTGTATTTCTAAATAACTAGTATACTCCAACTTCGTCTGCGTAAAATAATTCTTGTGAGAACCTTCCTTAATCTGACTCTATCAAAATATCCGTTCTTAGCGGACGTTTACTAACCACAAACTCCCTCCTTGCCAAATTTCATATCTGTACGTCCCGCTGTTTTGGAGATTTCGTGTTTAATAACCTTTCGCTTTTATACATTATATAGATTATTTATAATTAATTAATTGTTAATGTAGATAATTTTACTTTATTTTATTTTAAATTAATTGCACTTTATCTGCATTAACAAGTGATCATTTGTTAATGTAGATAAATTGCAATGTCCAACCTTACTGAATAACCTCAGGGACATTTACGAAGACTAAAACTATCATTTTCACATCAGTCTCGTAGGATTATCATTTTTATAAAAAATACGGTACACGATGAAATTTGCATCTCCTGCATTTTGTATATGATCTAACAAAATCAGTATAGAGTCTGAGCATACATCACATATTTACATTATTTCCACTCTCAAAACAACTATTTTTAAGTTTTACTTACGCTGATCAGAAGTCACCTTTGTTACTAGTATTGTTGTTAACTGTAAACATTCTGTTATAGAATAAACCATTTTCATTTTCAACTACTACCATGCAGAGATAAAAATTGAAAATTATACGTTACGCGTCTTGTACGATCTTTAAAATACTTTATTAACATACTCTTTAATTAGAGGTGGCGCCACGCTTGCAATCCTTTTGGCCCGCAGCCAGCGGCACCGGTACGGCTTTCCCACATAAGGTCGGCGCAAAGTGGCCATACCGTCACTCGAAGTGACGGTCTTGCTGTCGCGTTTCGTTCGGTTCGCGAGTCTTCCCGGTGGCCTAACCTCGTCCCATCGTAATGGTACAGCAATTTCGCGCAAGCGAGGACGCAGTGGTGCGAAGGGCCCCGTCACCTGAAGAACTCGCTGAGGAAGGTGTGGTAGACGAGCGGCGTGTAGAGCGAGAAGTAGAGCCACGTGGTGGCGTCCAGCACGCACAGGCCGGCCGCGGCGCCGCGCCACGCCAGCAGCGCCGCGCCCGCCGCCTGCGCCGCGTCCAGCAGCGCCAGCAGCGCCACGTACGAGTAGAACGACAGCTTGCCTGCGCGCGCCCGACCCGTCAGTGCGTTCTTTTTGGCTATACGCGTGCGAAGCACGTTCGGGCGTGTCGCCCCTCAAAAGAGCGAACTTCAATAAAGCGTCTTTTGAATACAAATTTCGTTATTGACGTATGCAAAGTAATTTAATCTGTCTCTGCACGATCTCAAAAGCGTCAAAGGTCGAGTTCGTGGCAGCATTAAGCTGTTTTCTGTTAAGATAAGCCGAATTTTAGCCAATAAATTTAAAACACATCGTTTTTATACTACGAAAAATATACAACACGAATTGGAAGAAGACACCGAAAAGTCTGTAAGACTTTAATCCTTCAACAACGGAGGTGTATAGTTTTAGAGAGGGGTGCTTCAATGAGCCCTTGTAAGACTTCCCTACGCTAACAATAGACTCAAATTAAGAATATACAAAGCAACCAAGAACGTGTTAAAACGCTATATATACGATACGCGATAAAGATATTTGTAAAATAACTCCAAAAGTTATTGGCCAATTTCGCTCAAAATAATTTACCGAATGAGCTTTTACCATGCCCCGCTTGATAATAGTACCCATAATAAAAAGCTTTGCATAGAACTTTGCTTTTATTTTAAAAGAACTATCCAACGATACCTCATACAATAGGGTTAAATGAAAAAGAAAATCAGCTCCATTTCACGTATACGAGAACCACCCTCAAAATGTAAAATTATTCTAAAATGCCAAAAAGAAAATCTATACACAGTACAAAACTGTACTGCATATAAATTTTACATCTGATTTGATGTGATTCATCTGACGAATGGACAGAGCGAAACTATAAGTGATCCTCGTAACACTACGGAAACCTAAGAAAAAAAAGATTTAAATATAGCAGAATTGACAAACCTATACTTTCAAAAGGACGCACAAATTTTGACAACTACTACATTAGCCATTGCAAGTCTTAAACAAAAATATTGTTGCTATATTTATCAAAAATTTAAAAAACTAACAGCAACGTTTAATTTTATAATACTAAGTATAAAAACAGTTTCGATGAAAAACAGGTGTAGCTAAAAATCAAGTTACATGGCCTTAACTTAGATTAGATACTTTTTGTCAAACAAGTGAAAGTGTCTAAAAAAATATAATTATGTAAGTGTAACAATATTTTAATTTAGTGTTTCAACTTCAACTATGTACTAAAAACAAATGCTGTAAATATCATTTTATTTTATTCATGTCCAAGGTTTTTTTTGCACAGGCACACAAAAGAATTAAAGGATTTCAATATTTAATGGGTTCTCATAAAACCAGTGCTGGCCAGAGGTAAATTTTAAGAAGGAGCTAGTTCCAATTATGGTGCCCTCTTACTTGCCTTGTTTATATTTTTAATATATAATATATTTTAAAAAATCTCATATTAAGAGTCGCTCCCTGGGACTCTTTGCCTAAAACAGCCATTCACTTTGCCTATGGCAGAGGCGGCCCTGCATTGAACCTTATCCTTCGTTTTAAACTTTATTTCCACAACTACCATGCTAATGCCATCTCACAAAATAACTCTGCAAATTTGTTTCATTGCTTATGGAAATTGATGTTTTATTTTATCACTACAAATATTTGCATTGCAAGGGGTGGAAAGGGGCCACAAGAAACTAAAGACTTAAAACATTCAAGAATTAGTATTCCCCCAAAAAAAAGTAACAAAAAGGCCTGACACTGTCTTTGAAAAAAATAACAGACATCTGAACGAATGCATATAAAGCATACATAAATGGTGCACTTACTTGGCAAGGCTAGATAATCCCTAAGGGGTATCCACGGCAACACTAATATTATAAAATAAATTACAGCAAACACCAGCGACGAAGTAAACCAAAATATCATCCCTCCATGTCCAAACAAGTCATACTCTCTGGTGTCAATGTGAAACATGTCATTGGGGATCATAAACTCTAGTGTGCCCTGAGCTGCGGTGAAAGCAAGAGATATCAGTGATGTTGCCAGCAATACATATCGGATGCTGCTACGACTGTCCATGTGACCTGTAAATCAATAAATGTATATAAAATTATAACTTTAAAAGGCACAACATATACACTAACCCATAACTAATCCTAAATTTTCTATACATTTAAGTGGAACCCTAATTATTTAGGTGTAAGCAAAGTAGCCAATGTTATTTCTTGTAAAATCTGCTATTGCTGATTTTACAAGGAATAACATCGGCTGGCAGATATGCCAGTGAAAGTCCTTTCCATAACAGGAGTTTCAGAGATTACCTGGAACAAACAGACAGACAGACAAACAAAAATATTTAAATTCCGTTTTGCTATACGTTTTGCATGCATATGCAATTAGTAAAAAAAAAATCGATATTACAAGCAGACACTTCGATTTTCTTTATTTCTATAGATATGTTATTTATGACCAAAAAAGTAAATCACAAACAGTCCTGGTGGCCAAAGAATAGAATGTAAACAAGAAACATTAATATTTCATTGTGAAAATAATTAACGAACATCCCTACAAACATACAACTCATGACAAACATATGCTATCTTTAGTGATTTTATATAAGGATATTTGTTTACTGTAAGGATTTTATAGAAACAGTTTAAATAATAAATTCTATATATTAAACTTACCAAAAGCTAATCCAAATATAACAACACTCATTTCTGTTGCAAGTAGAAAAAAGCGTACAGTGACCCATAAAATTTTGTCTATTGTTCCTCCAAGTGGCATTGCCGCATTTACTGTCATTGATACTATACATCTTATTAAGCTGATGATAACGTTTCCCCAAACTAATGAGTAGAATGTCAAAAATATTGGACTGCTAGTTGCACGTAATTTCAACTGGGCTTTATTGAACCTTACCACCAGGAAAAGCACGAAGAGAGCATTTGGTATCAATATTATCAAATCCCAAATGCGAACTCTGCAAAAAAACAACAGTGTCACGACGAAAACAACTACACAAGGGCATTTACATCCGAGTGATTTAATTACCTTGAATTGTTCATCTCATAATACAAAACATATTTACAGAACGATTCTTCATTAACAGGTGGCAAGTCTGAACCGTTCATAACATCCATGGTTTTACGTTTTAAGTCTAAGCCATTTAAAGTTACGAAATTATTTTGAAACCGTTCCGTAGTTCTTCGAGCGACATGACCAAAGAACGTCAATATGCGTTGCGAACAGATTTTGGATAAGCGCTGAGCGTTAAGACCTCAATCTAATTAAACTTAAAACTAAATATCTAAAATGACAATTAGATATATCCCTAGCGTGAAAGGGCGTGCACGTCAGTTTTATACCGAGTGTGTGAAAGATCACCGACGCTCTTCCATGATTTTCAGTGCATGCCCGGTGTAGTCACTGACGAGTGCGGCAGAAAAAAGTTAAATTAAAAAAAAACCGGAACATTAAATTAATAATAATAAATTAAAACAAAAACTTTGGAAAAGCAGTGTTATAGAGCATTGGCATGGCATAGTTATGTAAGAAGTATATGTAAATATATGTAAATTTATTTACATGTACTTATATAAATAAATATTATAATTTATGACAAAATAATACATTCATAAATAAATGTGAACAAATAATAATAAACATATGATTAATAAGAGTACATATGGTGTAAGTAAGGAAATTCCTCATGTTAATGATTCCATGTTACCGCAACAAACTAGTTATCAAATAATAACCCTTATTAAGATTTTACCAGAACCGTAATTATAGATTCACTGTTATTATCGACCTAAGATCTAGAACTGAAATCACATTGTACATAAGTTGAAACAACATATTTCTCAAATATGCGTAGAAATAGTGACATTTCATTTGAAAAAAACAAATACGCGAAGATTGCTATTTATGAATATTCTTTAAGAATAAAAACGCGTCCGCAAAGTTGTATAAAATTTCGTTATTGTCTTGTTTTTAAAGTTCGAAGACTCAATTTATATAGAACAAAAATGATTCAGAAAATGGCGTCACCATTTCATTATATTTATAGCGTATAAAATTGGAGGGAAACCGCATTAGTTAAGACTGTTGTTTATACATATTTTTAATAATTTGTGGTATTTATCGAAAATTTATATTTCTATAGAATTTTTATTTATTACCTTAAACCTAATAAAAGTCTACACTTTCACAATTAAGCTCTACATATTCCCCTAATTTACTAAATGTCGAAAGTTGAATACTAACGTTAATAGTTCGTTTTAGAGTGCAAGGGAGCTTGAAATTTCTAAGCTAGCAAAATAGCACCAACATTGAGCAAGTTAGAGCTTAAATTAATTTATCTTCCAACAATGCAGCAATGTTATGATTACTCACTACATAACTGATCAGAAAGGACGCCATTTCTGTTTAGAACTTTGGTTCTAAACAGAACAGGACAGTGCAGTAATGTTGATGTATGATATTTCAGTACTGCACTGTTTTTTAAATTTTCTTATAAATTTATCAATGAGGTTCAATGTATCCCATTAAGTTTAATATAAAATGTATGCATTGTATCAAAAAGATACTGGCTGAAAATAAAATCGACATTTATGTGAAAGAAAATTAGATTACGCACCTGGCTTAAGTGAGTACTTAGTGCACTCATCTTAATACATAAAAAAATGAAAATCAATACATGATAGCGATCACTATTAACAACCAAATTTTACAATAACGTAAAGAACAATTTGTACACTAAAATGATTTTATTACTCAAAATAGAATATATACAATATTAGAATATTTATGTAAATTAATTTCCTCATATTTCATTGACCATCCGTCAAACCTATCTCCTCTTTGAACCCCTCCATTTGGCGGGAACTTTCTTAAGCGATAGTCAAAATGCGCCGACCAATCAAATGTCATCTGGTGTTGCTAACATTAGTGATGTTCTTATTTTTCTGTGTTTATAAGCGTCGTTCGTTTGGAAAATTCCATGACGAAATAGCAATGCAAGCTTTGACTTTGGTAGCCATCACGAGTGATCTACCAAAAAACAGAGTGCTGAAAAACTCTTAAAAATTCACCGTATACTTGAAAAACCCTTACATATTTATATGACTAATATTAATTATTATTTAACCAATTCATTTGCAGCAAGCATGACAAGAATAATTTTACGTGAACGAAGTCGCGGCAACCAGCTAGTACTATTCATAACAATAAAGCGGCGATGCCAATTTTATGGTCTTTATTTTTTATGATATCTCTGTATCGAATAACTATTCAAACAACAAACAAAAAAAAATAAAGTTATGACATTTCCTCTTACAAACTTCTCTTCGTACAGAACGCCATCGATGATAAATGATAAAAAATAAAAATGGCCAAGAGCGTGTCAAGACACGCACAGAGAGGTTCCGTATCTGATACGCTATAACCGTATTTGTTAAATGACTTCACAAGTTGTTGTCCGCTTTCGTTCAAAATATTTTTCCTAGTGAGTTTTTAGCATGTTCTATCAACACGGAAAATTTCAATTATCTATGTCTAATAGTTCCATTCGTCTGACTTGTTATTGTCTTGTAACTCCTGATTTGTGCCTTTATTATGATTTTTCAATAAACATTTATCCGTGAAACATGACAAGTCACTTTCAAGTGTTATCTACGAAAGATATATGTTGTGTTATATAATATAATAATTAATAAAAATGTGATATTGTACAATTATGATAGTTTTTATTTGACAACCTTTTTATTTTAAATCTCTCCTAACATCAGCCATCTGATTGTAAAAGTCTCAACGAAATCGGTATAGTCCTTTTGCAGATATTTAATCACTCACATGCAGACAAAAATTATAAAAAAATATTATGGTATAGGTAACTTACATTTAGTAATATAATTTTGTTTTAACTTCTTCCTAGGGATATCCCAGTCTAGTGCCAGGACACGCTTAGATTGCAGAGGATGTGGCTGTAGGGCGAGTTAAGATGACCGATTGTCATCTGAAGTCATCCTCGGAACCCCCACGATCTCTACAACTTTACGAATAATATCACAAAGTGATATTTTTAAAGAATTTTATTTTAACGAAAATTTTATTTATTAGACTGCTCACCCTAAGCATGAAACCTTAAGAAAGAGCCTGAATATCTGAGTATATTTAAATATACAAGAAACGATCGGAGTTCCTCAGTCACACTAAACCTCAAAAACGAAATTTAAATTCTGTTTGTTTTGTATCATTCACTTTATTTTAGTGTATTAGTAGTTTAAAATCATCAATAACAATGGAAAACTAAAAAGAATAATTTAAAAATATCAAACATGCAGATTTGGTCACTCTGAATGTCCGTAATAAACCATTTGATTGACGTTCTGTGTAAAATTATTATTTCATAAAACATTGGGCCAGGGTCATGTTTTATGGAAAAGAGATAAAGGAGACTATTTACTTAGCTTATAGCAGACGAGCCAAAATGACAACGTTAGCCGGGTCCGCTAGTAATATACATATAAAAATTATTGGAATCTAGAACGAATAAATAATAGTTTTATTTTTTTACAGATTGGCTGAGCGAACTTGTATATTTCTTCATACCCGTGTTTGTATTGGTGTTATGTAACGTAGTGCTGTTCTCATTATGGAAACTACGAAAATCCAAAGGCATCGGAGTCGAACCTAAACAGAACGTTTTGTCGATATGAAAAGTGCTCTACCTCTGTTAATGCACCTTTTTATCGATCAGGAATCTTCATCGAACATTAAAGTGTTATAAATAAACTTTAATACCGCAAAATCATGAGAGCGATTTCATTTAAAGAAGATATTTTTCTTAAAATGAAATCGCTCTCATGAATTTGCGGTATTAAAGTTTATTTAAATATTATGCCATGTTTCTCTTGAACTAATAATACAAATTTATCGCAGTTCTATAAAAGATAGACCAGCTTTTATTTTATTACTAGCTGTTTGTCTCGACTTCGTCCGCCTAAAATTGCGACAGCTCTTAGCCCTCCTTGATTTGAGCCCTTCCGAACAATTCTTTCTTAGCGGATGTCTACTAATTATAGACTAAACACTTGTCAAATTTCATCATTGTACGTCCCACGATTTTCGAAATTTCGTATTAGGTAAATTTTACAAGCTTTGAAAATGGATAAAAAGTTGCTTTATGACATTTAGAATTGAGTTTAGGGTTTCGTAGTCATACAATTAATCCTTATAGTATCGCTCTGTCCGTCTATCGTTCCGTCCACCCACAAGGTGGTCTCGATCCTAGGTTTTCCAAACTATTTGATATAGAGACTTAGAATTTTCTGTACTAAAAATTACTTGGAAAATTGTTTTGTAACGAAATTGGACAACAAATTTATAAGTTATTTAACAAATACCTTTATCGCGTATCAGATACGGAACCCTTCTATATAAGCGTGTCTTGACACGTTCTTCGGCACTAGTATAATAATAATATTATACTGAATAAATTAAAAGAAACTTTTTGGCCGGCCCGTTAACTTTGGCTGGCCCGTTGGCGCAGTGGGCAGTGACTCTGCTTTCTGCTCCGGGGGTCGTGGGTTCGGTTCCCACCTCGTGTCTGGGTGTATTATCCATATGTGTGTAAGTATGTAAGGAAATTTGGTCAAACATTAAGTACCTATTTTTATTAATAATTATAGATATTGAGGATGACGTCAGATGGCAATAGGCCATTTTAACTAAGCCCACAGACAGCCACATCCTCTGCGATCTAAGCAGACCCTAGTACTGGACCGGGATAACGCTAAGAAGAAATAGTTTAAAGAGGATTAATTTCACTATATCAACATGATAATCATGACTAGAGAATCCATTCCCTTAAAATAAATTTAATGAATATAGTACTTAATATAAATAAAATCAATTTACTTAATACAATATTTCTCATAATCCACTTCATCGCAAGTGCCGTCCATTTATTAAAATCACTAACAACACAGAGTATTGACATTTTCGACCGTAATTTGTATCTATTCAAAAAGAAAAATACATTCCTTAATTTTTTGTTAATTACATTTTCTTAATTAGTATACAAACCTATACTTTATATGTTAAAATATTAGAGTTTAAATTTGTTTTTTCGCGCTAAATGTAGAGAGAAAATTGCTAAATCAACAGAAGATCCTCCCCTAGTTGATACCCGCCACTTCGTCCGCGTAAACTTACGTGAAAAATTTTAGCATGGTAGTATATGTATAGCATATAGCCTACCTTGATAAATGGGCTATCTAACACTGAAAGAATTTTTCTTAGTAGTTCTTGAGATTAGCGCGTTCAAGTAAACAAACAAATAACCTCTTCACCTTTGTATAGAAATATAGATTGGTCCTGTAATTTACAATAATATTTTATTTTCTAGATATATAATAAAAGGCGATTCTGGAACGAAAACTAAAGATCTGTATAGAAATAGGTATAGCCAAATATGTTAATTAAGAAGAAGCTAGGTAAGAAATTAAAAAAATAACTTATCAATTTCAATTAATCAGGCTAAACCCACAGTGAGTAAGAAAGTCAAAAATGTATCGTGTCAAATTTATTCGGATCAGAGTTTTACGTTGGGTCATGAGTCTGACCTTTGAAATTTTAATAGCGGTACATTAGGTCTCCGCAAAAACACGTCCCGGCCGCCCTCTGGAATAAACATTTTTTGTTGATGGGCGGTAAATAATAATTTTTTAAGGGAAACCCGAAATATGGGATCCTAAGTCATTTTTGATAAAGGTTTTTCTAATGGGCTACTGGTGACTAATGGACTAGGACATTATTTCTGTTTTAAGAAATTAAAAACTTTTTGTGATCTATTTCTTTGCCAAGCGACGTACATTTTCTTAGCGGACTGAAAAATATCTCGCTTGTTGAAACTGCGATTCGATCTGCGAAAAATATACTTTATATTATCCAAGTCAAACATTATACAGGTGATAAAGAAAAATCATGTTTTTATTCGTTACTAAGTTTGTTTATTTTTTTGTTAAGTCTAGCATTGGTGTGCGTGTGGTTTTATTTTAATTATTTAACATGTTAATATTGCATATTATAAAAAAACATTAGCATTCGCACACCTTCCTCTTTATGGACTACGATCGTGCCAAAGTTATATACCTTCCACGTTCGAGCAATTTTCGTAAAGCGGTACCTAAAGTTTTCGCTTCATCTGTTAATATACAAATTTGCATTTTACTACATGGCTATATTAAGTTCCCAATAAGTGAACTATGTGATACATGAGAGAAATAAATTCTTTAAACCGATCTCACGTCGATATCTATCTCATAATATCAGTGGAATAGCGCAGAAGTATCCTTTTGTAATACTAGAACGTTAACAGGATGTTGTTTTGTTTACAAATACACAGAGCCAATATCTATGTATTCCTTTATTCCCTCAAAAGCACAACAGCGATATCAAGCAATCTAAACAGAAATCCCACTTCGACGCGATGCGGTGCAGATTAATATTGCAAGCAGACCCGCAGGTGCAAACGAAGCTAAATTGAAAATAGCTTACGATGTCTAAATCTTGTTCTAGCAAAACGATACAGGAGCAAACCGATTTGAGTTACGATTATTTATAGTTATACTGAAACATACTGTTATTGCCCCTTAGGATTTATAATGCCGGAGCCAGACATAGCTCAAATTGTTTGTATATATTTGTCCTTGAAATCTACAAAGTTCTGCGAAAGTTTGTGAAGTTACACAAAGTCCCCGGCCACACTACATGATCACTGAAATGATCATTCAAATGAAGCTATCTCTGACTCCGGTAAAATAAAAATCCAAATATCGCTTTTTTTTTAAAATAAAACCTTTGTCAGTTCTCTTTTCATAAAACATTTAAAATAGGTAACTCTTGTAGGCGGTTCTCTTACGATCAAAATTTTTGGAAAATGTTATTTCTATGAAAATATTAATCTAATTAAAATATTACTATTCCCATACCACTCTTTATATCAATTACAATTGTGCCAAATTTCCTACTACTCTGTTCGCGCAAATTGGTACCTAAAATTTTCGCTCCGAAATATTGATATATAGAAATATATTAAAAATCGCATCGTACTCGCATCGAAATGGTTAAAAGGAGATTTGGCGTGCAACCATGTCGCAATTACATACCCGCAGCGAATGGTAAAGATGAGCCAACTGTGTAGCAATAATAAACCGACCGTTATTGACTAATATGACTCAATGACATTAATCGGGACACACTATTCTACGTTCCTTTTGAAATACGGAGGGGTCGGATATTTGAAAACCAGTGCTAGAATGAGTCACCCATTTATCACCCTTGTTGTCGAAAACTGTTTAACCTAGCGATTAATTCACATGCCGGCCACTGATTAGACTATGACCACCTCTGTGCAAGCATTATTAGTGTTTATATGATTTCTTTTACTTAATTTCGGTACCTAGTTTCACTGTTACTTCCATTGCTTAGTGAGTTCACGGAATCAAGATTTATCTTTAAAATGGTATTGCATACCATTTTAAAGATACATCTTTTAAAGATAATACCATTTTAAAGATAAAACAAAGAACATCTTTTGGTATAAAGAAAATATTTAAAGCAGTAGAAGCGGAAAAATTATTGACGCGGAAGTAATCAGAAAATCCTTTTCCGACGTTTGGTAATCTTTACGTCTAACTCGATTTCTTGGGGAAAATATCTTACTTATTAAAATATGTTTAAGGATTAATTCTGTTAACAGAAGAAGAAAAAATTGAAGATGAATATGAGTCCTAGACTTATGGGTTTTTCAAACTATGGAACCAATTGTCAAGCCACATTACTGTCACTTATCCACAGACGCACACACACACCCTCACACATAAATACGCGCACACACACACACATTTTACACGCTATTAAAAGGGTATAATGTTAATTTCATATTTTTTAAAACGGTTACGAATTGCATAAGATCGTCACAAATAAAAACGCTCTACTCCAGATGTCGGCATTCTTTAGGCAGGCAAGGGCCACATTGTTAAGAAACTAGATGTAAGCGGACCACACTTGTAAAATTATTTATTTGGAAATAATTGTTTAGTTCTCTATTCATGTAGGTATACATTGTAGGTGATATTAAAAATGCTAAATTATAGTACAATACTACTAAACTCGTGTAATATAATTGAGTCACTATTATTTATTTATTAGAAATAAATTGCAATTTACAGAACAGCCGCGGGCCACTAAGAAAGGGGTCACGGCACGGTCCACATGTGGCCCGCGGGACATGCATTGTCGACCGGCTGTTGTATTCTTATGGAATTGCTTGTATATTACAACCTCACCAGCGTGTTGACCAATCGTGGACCGTTCCTAGTCAAGGGATTTCTCTTTAAATTTCATTTTCATCAATTTTCAATTGTTTATAATGAACACATAAACATCGTTTTCCGTTTTTCTCATTTAATATCAACGTCATAATTAATATCTAGATATTTTCAAGTTAATTAAATGTTAATAAAAGTTATTAAATATATATACGTGAAGCAAAAACTTAGTACCTGTAGTATCCCCTGAACGTAAATATTATTAAATATTTACTGTAATTATAAATTACCAAATAGGTGTATGCACGCGTCATAATCACACTGACCACAATGTACTTATATAGTTGTTTCCCCATCAACGGTCGTAACACAATTCTCTCGCATAACCGATTGTCTCTGTATTTGTACTCTAATGAACAACTACCCTCCATGTATACACTACAGTACCATTTTACGAAAATTGCGAGGACGGAGGAGTGTTAAACTTGGCATAATAGTAGTTCATATAGAGGAAGGTCTGCAAATGCTAATACTGTTTTTATGATATGTTTTATTTTATTAATATATTAAAATATTATTAAAATAAAACCTCACACACCCCAATACCAAATGACTTACACACACATGTATGGGAGGATGTCAAAGTGTAATCGTGACAACACGATGGTCAACTAATTGTCAAACTCAATTCTTCGTCGAAGAATTACTCTTTATAAACCGACTTCAAAAAAGGAGGAGGGGCCTCAATTCGACTGTATTTTTTTATTTTTGCTACCTAAAGACTTCTGACTGGGTAAGCCGATTTTGATGATTTGTTTTTTAGTTAAAAGCTGGTGCTCTCCGTGTGGTCCCAATTCAATTTGGTGCCGTTGTGACAATTTGAAGTTGGTCTTTTTTTGTTAAAAGTTTATGACCTTGAGCCCTTCATATTCATTTGCGACTGAGTTTGAGAAAGAAACATATATATTTTTTGAAGTAATTAGAATTTAAAACACAAATCGCCGATGTGGACGCCGATTGGACTGGACGTGTCTGCCGCATGTCGGATGATCTCTGGGCCAAAGTCGCCACATTATGGACCCCAGATCGGAAACGATATCGCGGCAGACCAAGAATTTATGAGTAAGGGCAAATTAACACAATTTCAATTATAATCTATTTGTATCTGATTATTACGGACAGAACCTGTATAAGATTGATTTTTGAGCAATAGGAAAAATAAAAGAAAAGCTAAGGCAAATAATCAGATCCGTCATCTTTCTCTGTCAGTTGAAGTTTGTCTATTTGATATGGGTAATCTCCGAAATCATTAAATCTAAAAAACATTTGGCGGAATTTTCACTGACAGATAGATGATTTTATAAGGAATAATATGATAGCTTCTTTATTTTTATTGAAAGGTTTGAATTTAATCGCAAATAACGCCGCGGGTGACAAATTAGTGTTGTATCACTGCTTTATGTCAGACGGGTTCGCTATCAAAATGAGCAAGGGGACTCCAAGAATGTTGCCAATTTGATTTACGTAATTTTTTATGTAACTAATGTGAATTATGCATAATTATGTGAAATGAGACTTTTAAATAAAATAATTTGCACAACAGTTATTCTCAAAAATGTATTAATATGTAACCCAATAAAAGATTTTTGATAGCATTTTGGAAATATTAATTTACCAACTTTCGAGGCATAGATTGGACTCTGGAGAACACAGGCTAATTTTTGTGGAGAAAATGAAATTTAAAAGGGGTGAAAGAGGGATTGAGGTTTGTATAAAAGTCGCACCTTAAAACTAGTAAGTATATAATTTTAAAAATTCTGAGGACGTAATTACAATGCATTTCACAAATCAATATACTACCGATTAGTACATAAAATATATACAACAAATGAGAATAGGAACAATTTGTAGACTTCATTGTATATTTTATTCGTTCATTGTATAAGTACGAAAATATTTTTTCGGGTAAACGAAATAAAAACAACGCTTGTTACCAACAAGCACTGAAAATAATAGAAATTGAGAGTTGATTGCCTTCCGCGTTACATAGCGATTTCCTTTGTTTTTTAAAGGTAAGATCTTGACGGTCTCAAAGATCCCCCCCCCTGTATAATTAGTAATTACCTTCCTTAATTTAACTTCTTATCAAATAAAAACTGGTTTAAGAGTTGAAAAGGGATTAAGTACCGTGGTATACCGAAGGCGTTGTAAAAATAATAAAAAAAATAGTACGCAAATCTAAAGATTTGTGGCCGAATTTCGACCACCAGGCTATCTATTAGTTCCATAAATAATTGCTGTAATAACAAGAAGTAATAACATTTAAAGACTCGCAATCATTCAGTTGGTATCTGAACGGAGTATAGGCTTCCCTGTAGGCGCAATACATACTCGTTTAATTTATTGCGCGGGCAACGCCCACGGGCGTCGGGCTCATTAGGACAACATCGCTTCCCGGGGACTTATACCAAACTTTAATGCTAATCACACGCAATACATCGACGAATTGGGAGATATCTATATATCTACACGCATAAATAATATATGTGATAATTTACAACGCCTAGACATTGACGTTTTACACGATACATTAAGTTCCCATAAAAAATGTTAGACTTGATTAATTAACGCTTTTATTCATCTTTGTCCCATCCCATCCTTGTTCTTATTTATTAATTAAGTTGTCTACCTTAGGAACAGACGTCCGTGTGTCATATAGTCCTATATATTTATTTATTTATTTATTATTATAAATAACCATATTGCAAATAACCAAATCACCAATTACCACATAACACTACAATTACTGTTTGAAATTTTGACTACTATGTTTATATTGTCAATAGTTTATTGCCATACTAAGTTAAAAGAAAATGACAGGGTAGTATAAGGCTCAAATAGAATTTGAGCAACATCATTTTTTTTGAGGACATCATATAAAACGACTAAGGAATTTAAAGCAAATCGTTAGCGGAAATCTAAGATGAGCAGAAAATCTAAAATTGTGGTTGTCTTTGGTTTTTTGTTTAGCTGTTCGGTGGTTTTCAGGTTGCATCAATTTTTCATCATATCCATTCGCAAAGTAAGCAAAGCAGTTTTTGTTTTAATGGATGTCATCGATTTCCGCGTTCTATCGCATGATTTTATCAATTAATTATATGCAATTTTAACTATATCTCGATAGCTCCCACGTAAATTGTCGTAACCCCAAATTCCCCGCTTTACAGTTCGCAAAACGCTCTCGTTAGGAACATGTTAATTGAAATAAAATCGAAATTTTTGTAGACAAATACATATTCAATAATGTCGATTACATATACACAATATATTAAGTAGCGACGAATATATTACAATTTAGTTAGTTCTTTGTAACACTCCACTGAAAAGGTACGACAATTTACGTGGGAGCAATTGATATGTTTTTAGAAACCTTCATTTCGTTCTTAATCTTTAGTATTTCAGCAATACACGATTTTAAAAACTATCTCAGAAGTCAGGGCTGCTTAATGTAGTGATAATTGTATGGTTTTTACAATAAAGAAATTTATTATTATTAATCAATGCCATTGTCGCGACGGTGTTGGCTTCCCCCTTTTTTTGTGCGTCTTCCGAAACATCGGGGAGTCAATAATCAGTGTTAGAATGTGTCACCGATCTATCAACCAGAGCAACATTTGCTATACAAAATATGTGGGTTTGCATAATTGACTGTTTACTAAATACTCTACTGGCGGTTTCCACTCTAAGGAACCTGTATCGTGGAGGCCGTGAAGTGATTACCTTAAATGCCAGCATAGGACTAGGTGAGTTTAGAGAATTAATCTATTGCATTGTTGCTATTATAAAACTAATTAATGGAAAGATAAGTAAACAAAGTAAAATCCTCTAGGATATCTGGGATAAAAGTTTTTAGAGGTTTATTTATATAAAGTACTGGCGGACTCAGCAGACGCTGACCTGCCCGAACATTTGCTTATTTACTATTGAATTCATTCGATTATCTCATACTAGTATTCCCGTTCCCGTTTCCATTTCAATTCCCGTTTCTGTTCCAGGTCCCGGTACCATCATGTTCCCGTTTCCGTTCCCGTCCCCGTCCCCATCACATGGTCAAGTATATTTTTAAATTTTCCACGCAATTTTCTTAATTTATTCTTCCGGCTCAGAAACCCAAAGTGAGTTTTGGCCTCCGACAGGAATTTGCGCCACTTGTTTCGGTCCTGCGCCGTCTCTTATAATATTAAAAAATGTTAAAAATACTGATTATCAAAACGTATTCCTAGAAAATCAGAAACTTAAGTCTACAAAGGAAACAGCCCAGGTCAATTATCAATGAGCTAGTTGGCCCGGTATTATAGCCTCAGTATAAGTTAAAAAGAAACGAACAACGAATCGTCAGAGGTGTCGGTAACGGTGACGTTAAAATCAAAGTCAAGCGTTTGATGACGATGACGCGAGTTCCATGATTTTTTATTCGCCTAAATCACACACAGTACACATACAGCTCATGAAAGGCGTTCGGCGACGATGACGTGGATTCTACGGTATTTTCCCATCTCAAAAATGGCAACCGAAATCCATCCAACCAAAGAAAGACAGACAGACATAACATTTTTTGTGTATTTAACAAACAGTCTATAATGATAAAAAAATTCTGATTTAATTGGTGCTAGCAATATTCTGCAGATGCTAAATTTGTAGTCACTAAAGCATTGTCCGGATCTATTGGATTACGAAGATTAGGTGAAGATACGA
This sequence comes from Charaxes varanes, assembly GCA_024363005.1. Taxonomy (NCBI): domain Eukaryota; kingdom Metazoa; phylum Arthropoda; class Insecta; order Lepidoptera; family Nymphalidae; genus Charaxes; species Charaxes varanes. Next base: position 6,996,394 of record JANCMC010021608.1, read on the forward strand.
AAAAGTTTCTGTAAAGGTAAGGGCATGTTGTCAATAACGCATGAAAGGTGGTTTTTTAGAACCCGTGATGGTTTTAACTACATTGCCCTGAGAAAATCGTCAGATCATATGTTTTCCGTAATCCATAAAGGATGTCATTCAAAATATATTTAAAAATAGTCGTGCTCGATTATTTCTTGGCGATGTTTTTTTACAACTTTGCGTCTCTCCCATTTTCTTAGGTCACGTTTAATTCGTCAGGTTATTGAAACGTAAACTTATCTCCATGTAATTAACTTACCTTATCTTAATGTGACGCGTTTGAATTTTTGTAGAGGTCCAATAACGAACCCCCCTATATCAAGAGTTCATATTTGGTGGGGGTACATTATAGGATGCAAGGATTCGCCCTAACGTCTTGCCAAATTTCATGGTCGCATGCTTCATCTGAGTAAGATATATTTGGCTGTCGACGACCAGATAGGCCGAGGAAGAGGTGGCGAGACGACTTGGATGCCTTTGCGGGAAAGAAATGGATTCAACTGGGTCAGGAAAGGAAGGTGTGGTTGGAAAAGGCGGAAACCTTTGCCCATCCGCGGGACAGTATAGGCTATTTAAAAAAAAAAGATATTTATACGTTTGTAAAAATAGTGTGTTTAAAAATAATCTTCAGTGTTTATAAAAGCCAAAGGTCACCTAAGACAAAATCTCGAAAACCGCCGGACGCACAATGATGAAATTTCGCAAAGAGGTAGTTTATAGTAGTAGTTAGAGCTGACTGAAATCCGCAAGGTAGCCGGTTCAAACCCCGCCGCCGTTGGGGTATTGTCGCACCCATTGTACATATTTTAATTTTTAATCATTTTACCAAATTAAATAAAATTACATTTAAATCCACCTTCAAATATAGTTCGACGCTTTAAGTAAACTGCGGCTTTACAAGTATTTCACAAACACCGAGTCAAATTTTGCCAATTTTTTTTGTCCCATAATATTACTCAATTCAACAAGAGAATAATGTTAGTCAATTTAACTTGAGCATAATGTAACTCAATTTAACATGAGAATAATGTTACTCAGTTCAACTTGAGAATAATGCTACTCAAGTCACCTTGAGTAGCATTATCCTCAAATCAATTTTCAGTTGATGATGTTTTCAGAGGATTTCAGTTGTCAGATCGATGAGAGAAATGAGTAGTTTGGAAAATGCAAAGTGCACGCCTCATAACGCTAATCTAAGAAGATTAGTTTTATATTAATCTTATAATCTATAATAATACATAAAGCTGAAGAGTTTGTTTGTTTTGCTTGAACGCGCTAATTTCAGGAACTACTGGTTAGATTTGAAAAACTCTTTCAGTGTTAGATAGGCCATTTATCGTGGAAGGCTACAGGCCAAATCCGAAAAATAGTCAACTAGCCTATTGACACTATTGAATACTTTTGCAAAATATAATGATAATTTCGATGTAACAGGGAGGCTTTCGTTATAACGAACGACGTTTTAAAGAGTTTACACTGTGAGTTAGAATACTGTAAGACAAGACCAGTTGAAATATCTACTGGTTTGGTAAAGGAAAACATCAAATTTCGTTCAATATCGCTAATTAGGTTACAGCACTAGCGCATTCGGTTTCTTTTGACAGTGTGACCACAGTATAATTTATGTCATATTATTTGCAAACAGCAAATGTTTTGATCGTGCTTATATTCAACTAATGCTTTTCTAATTATGATAAGTAATTAAAACAAAGCTTCGTTTTAGATAACTTTTTAATGTAGCTAATTAAACATTGCAACTACATCTCGATAGTAATTCTATTTAATAATATCGCAATAACAATGCAACAATAAAGCATTGATTGACAAGGAGATTTTCTTAGCACAATATTAGGCTGGCCTTCTGGTCGTGCAGATGTCCATGGGCGCCGGTAGGCACTTCGGTGCCTGCTGCCGGCTCGTCTGCCCCTTGTAACATAAAAAAAACCCTCTGTTTTGAGCTTTTAAAAATTTTAACAACAAATTTTCTACCCTCGATATTTTCTGTAGCTCTGTCGATGTTTTTTAGAATAGTTGAAAAGAATATTTAGACAGGATGCCCACATAAACTACATTTACTTATTATTTTCCCTTAATGATCCTTTTTTTAAATTTTTTTTTAGTATGTATTTCCTAATTGTCACACCTGCCTTATATACTATATAATAACTAAGTGGAAGCTTAATTGGCTTATAGATTACTTTATACTTAATTTTAGACTAATTTAAAATCGTGCTGTTTGTGTCCCAAATAGAAATAAAATAAAATTAATATTTACTTAATGGTGCTTCTGCAGTAATTTAGTCTATGGTCAAAGTTATAATTCCGTTGTCGCCCGAAGGTGTTTGGCCACGACTCCCAGGTCGTGGGTTCGATTCCCGTCTCGAGTTTGGGTATATTATCTATATGTATATAAGTAAAAAAATATTTGTGTATAACAGGCGTCTGTTACCTTTAACACAGGCATTAAGTTGTCTACCTAAGGAACAGACGTTCGCGTGTCATATAGTCCTGTATATATTTATTTATCTATAATACTTTTCAAACAATTATTTCCGATCAAAAATTAAGATTTAACACAAAGGTTATCTTTAAGTATAATAGCGAAAGATCACCTAAGACGAAATCTCGAAAACCGCGGGACGTACAATGATGAAATTTAGTTCACAGTTAGTAGACATCCGCTGAGAAAGGATGTTTCTATAGGACCAGATTAAGGCTGTGTTAAGGGTTCTCGCTGAAGAAGCCAGTCACAGGATGCTCACGTTAAACTGCCAATAGGAGCAGATGGAAATATCTCTCTAAAAACGCGGTGCATCTTCATAGTGTTCCATGACCACGACGTTTACGGCGTACACTAGTGTCGGCCTCCTTTTAATAATTAAGGTTGTTTTTAATTGCGGTACGCTACATTATTACACAACGATACCTGATCCAGATGTTATATTGTGCTTGTAAGTACAGTCCGTGAAGATCGGTGTTTTATTGCCCCGCCAATATAACCCTGTTACGGCACCGATCCCCAACAGTTATGACCGTCTTCATTGACATGTAATCAGCACCTATGTCTATAAGTTCAATGGCCATCTGGTGGTGCATTTTTCCAATGTAGACCATCTTTTATAATAAGGTAAATTGCTTGCTCGTCTGCCCCTTGTAATATAAAAAAATATTACAGAAGACCATCTTTTCCACTCTAAATCAGACGGAAAATATGATGTTGTAAATTTAAAGCTGATTCATCGCATTGAGGTAACAGACTATAACAGAAGAGTTTCCACTTATTGGGTCGTTAGGATATAATTTCATCTCGTGTTTACGACGCAGTAAAAAGTTCTATCCAAATGTAAGTTTGAGGGATCCCTCTAACGTGTACACGAACATACAGGTCCACTGCCCGTGTTACCTTCCCTGCACAGCCAGTTTCAATCTGATCTCAATCTATGATATCCTTCTATTAGTCTTCATCATGATGATGGTGATCAATCTTATTTCTTTGACCATCTCTAAGGTTGCTAATAGATGGCGCTTTATAAATTACATCCTCCTACATATTTTATATTGCCATGTCTGTTGTTATAAGTGTTTTGTTATATTTTTAATGGCTGTTTGCAGTATTTATTTATATTCTTATTTCTTTCTAATGTGGAAGTATCCATGTACAAATTGGTTGCCACCATTTGCTAGCATTGGTAGTTATTGCTTGAAGAAACAGGAAATTAAGAGAATCAGATATTGCGTATTCTGAGGGAAATCCCGAACACCAATTCAATCTATTATTTTTCACAATATTGAATATTTATAGATAAGTGAATGAATACGTATGTTAATTAAATAGAAATTTAAATTAATGCAAATATTTGCTACTAATATTTACTTGTGTATTTCCTAATATATGATTAATAAACATGCTATGACTACGCTCACCATTTGACAAGCTGTCTGCCTGTATAGCTGGTTTTCAGCCGAGGCTCAAAGAAAGGAATTTGTTGCCTATTCGTCATAATATTGTGTAGTTACTATCTTTATTATTTCAGAACATATATGTATAAGGGACCTTTAAGAAAAGAGTAGTAAAAAGCATACTAATTTTTTAAAGACCGGCAACGCATCTGTGAATCTGGTATATAAAAATAAAATAGTATGAAGAACTTGACACTACATATAGGATCATAGTTTATGTGTAAACTACATTTGCCTGACTCTAGGTCCCATTAAGATCCCGCAAACGAGATTAAAGAGTGGGCGAAATGAAACAAGATTGATTTTCCTCCATTTTGAATACACCCGCTATGTATTTAATCACGAGTACACTGAACAAATTGGAAAATCTTACGTCTGGTTTTTTATAGGTATGTTTCCAGCCTTTACTAAGTTTTTCGTTCCTGAAGTAAAAAAAAAACAAAAACTAAGATACGCAAAACGAAGTTCCCAATATTCTCGCCTTGCGTTCAAGCAAGTATAAATTTTTACACATCCATTCAATAAGTCCTTTAATCATCTAATAAGATGTCGAAATTAATTACGTCGTAAAGTATCTATACACAGGTGACTGGTGAGACATTTAGAATACTTAAAGAGAAAATTAGACGAAATGTGGCCTTACTCTGTGTGGTTGATTTACTATTCGAAAAAAAAGTCCGCAAATGCCTCTCCCAGCGTAAATAACTGGCCAGTTATAAAAAAGGTGTAATTACGGCTGTCAGTCGAAATTAAACACGATGTCTGTAACAAAAAAAAATGATAATTCAGTTCATTTTGATTTATGTTTGTCTATACTTATTAAACAAATTAGTGATTCGAATGAGTGAAAGTGCCTCTGTAAAGGCGTTCCCTTTTCGTCTGATATACTGGTTGCAGTTTAAAACGGAACGAGGTCCAGTATACTGATATCCCCATTCAATTTTTACATTTTCACTTTTAAAATTGAAAAAAAAAACCACGATTTGTCTTTACACATAATTTTTATTAATATAATACTGTTAAATTTTTAAATCCAACAGTTAATTTTTTTAATGTTACAGTTTATAACAAGAGACGCTCTGTTTTTGATTGATCACGAGAGCTCGAAAGCGCCAGTGCTTACAGTACAAAACTGGCGACTCTTTACGACGTCGTATATTTCTATAGGGTCTGCGGCAGTATACTGGTAGTTTATAATGGAACGATTTCATCACCAGTATGAGCACTGAGCAGTGCTCGCGATGTATATCGGAACATACCCTATATTTCTACATCCTAGCGTTATCCCGGTTAAGTACCAGGGTCCGCTTAGATTGCAGAGGATTTGGCTGTGGGGCGAGTTAAGATGACACAAGTATTTACAATATTCTTACGCCGTCGTACATTATAAAGGAGCGTCTAAGAATAGCTGTATGAATAGCTGATAGCATTGTCGAGATCTCCTTCCTATCACTCATTTGCCGAGCACCTCGGTTATGACAATGTTACTTACTAAAGAACACATAGACAGCGAAATTCATCTTCGTAGTGCGCGAGACGCTCATGTATGTTGTATCGGGTTAACGGACGGATATACAATCAATCTAACAAAAGAATCAGCGCTTTTAAATTTATTTAATCCTTCAATGCAAGATTCATTTTAAGGTTAATTTAGAGAATAATAGATCTCGTTAAAGATACCCGCACATTTGACCCTCACGATGCGAGCAAGCCAAGTTCCGCACTGTAATTTATTTTATGTTAATAAATTTATTTTTTTAATACAAACCCTCCTGTTTTTCTACTTCAATTAGTGAGTATTAAGTGAGGTAAAGAAATGAACTTTATTTTTAACTACCCTTTTTAGAAAACCTAAAAATCTTCAAAAACCTTTACCACTAGTAATAAATAAGAAAAAGAATTATGTATCACCTGAGAACAATAGGTGATACTCAAACACATATTCTAAACAATCATTAATTAAATTTTATACCCGGGTAAACGCCAGTCGGTGCACTACGTCGGTCAAAGGACTTCTTCTTTAATTGTAATTAAATTTACTATTTGTTCTCCAGAACATCAAAAGAAAATCAAAACAAAAAAAGAATTTTTAAAATCGGTTCACGAATGACGGATAAATTTGTGTACATACATTAAAAAAAACATATAACTTCCTCCTTTTTTTTAATTTAAACTAAAATAAAGAAGCTTTTTTTTACAAATAAGTGTAACGAATTTGTAGCTTTAGTAGATACAATTTCCCTCAATTAATACTCTCTAAAGATTTAAACAGAAAAGTCAAAAAACTCTATCTTGGTAAGAAAAGCGATACATAAATTAAGAGACTTGAAAACTTACCCTATACACCTCATAGAACCAACAGACAGATCCGATGTCAACAACGCAGGTCAGACGGTCAGGAAACGTCAGCTATTTGAATCTTCCGGCCTCGGCTGCGGTAGGTAGAAGCAACTGGTGTTTAGCTACCCTATGCCTACCTATGTACGTGCTTAAGGCTACTAATAGACAGTGTTACAAAGCAAGTGATTACACTGACAAATATACACGTAAACAATAAATCTACAGTATATAAATGGTTGGAGAGTTAGAGGAGGTCGGGGCCTAACCAATGCTAGGAAGAAGAAGATCTACAATATGTAAGTGGCTGCTTCTATTAGCTGCTTAGTTAATCTATCTATATATAATATAAAAATGAATCCCTATTTCCCTTGGTCACGGCATCACGCGTGAGCTGGACTGATTTCGCTAATTCTTTTTTTGTTGCGTTTGTTATTGTCAGGGGGAAGTTCTTATGAAAGAAAGAATTAAGAAAAGGAAAATTTAAGAATATTTAAGAAAGAAAGAAGAATACTTTATATGATAATGTGACGGCATATAAAATTATTTCTAATCTAACCTTAGCTAAAAGAAATAGGAATAATATTATAGGATAATATAATGCAGTAATTAGTAAGTAACCCAACGTCTGGATAGGAGAGCGTCTGCCGGGTCCGCTGGTATGTAATAAAACAGTTTTAATGAATAAATAATAAGAATCACTGGTCTTTAATATGACATGTCCTATTTTGATCAAGAAACCTATCAAAAACCATTTAAATTTCGATTCAATACCGCTAATAAAAATAGCTTGCTTTCTCAGATGAAAATTTAAATCATTTTCATCAAAGAAAGCAAGCTGTTTTAATCTAAAAATATCCCAGAGTCCACGTCATAATATTTATCGTGAATACTCACTAACTAAACGATTTTAAAAGAAGGAAAACTTCAGCTCGGAATATTGTTTGCGATTGAAATAATCAAATAAAAGGAGTTCAATTTGAGAAACTACGAGCAGAAAATACTAGAATGATGAACATAGCTCTTGTGAAGGGAATCTATTTTTCCTTTATTCGCATTGTTATAGGAAAACAGTCTTTGCAGTGCTGAGATAAAGGTTATATTTCCGCCACCGGCGTATTCTCTTGTCACTAAACATACGGTGTGTCGTAAAGAAACACTGGAGATGCAAAACACGCCGACGAAGGATGGCAGCTACGTGCTGTTACACCTTCTCGCACAAATAACTGCAAAACTTTACTCTATATTCTATTGCAAAATTTACAATTTATTGAACATAATGCATAATGGTGGGGCTTTGATTTATTACGAATTTTATTAACGTTACTGAACCAACTCGGCAAAGCAAGCTCTGAACAAACTTACAAGTAGGAATAAAACACCACCGGAATATCATTATATGACTGTGGTTACGAAAAAGTACATATATAGAAAGACTTCAAAATCTCAGTCTATAAGTCATGAAGTTTTCTATTAAGCCAAATTAAAAAAGAATGTGGTAATAGAATCTATAAGCTAATAAAAAACAGAAAAAAAATTATCCCGTCCCTAGCACTAGCATCTAGTATCAATTATCTTTAATTAATTCTACAAATGATTGACAACGGTCTATAATAAATAACTTTCCTTAGCTTGGGAAGGAATCGAGTCATCTCCAAAAGATTTGTTTTAATAATATTTCGTATACTCTTACTTAACTTCTCTCTTCTTAATTGAGCGTCAACTTGGGTGACAGTTTAGTCCAGCGAAGTGGGGATCAGACGAATC
>JANCMC010021608.1:7004578-7026969 GCA_024363005.1 Charaxes varanes
GTGAGGTGTAACTAGGAAACAGTATTAAAGCTTCGAACTTTTACGAGCTTTTTAATAAAAACCGTTTCATGTACCGAAAAGATAGAACGGAAAATGTTGCCAAATATTAGCGACGAGGAAATTTTAAGGAAAACACCCTTTTTTATATAAAATTCAGTATATACAGAACTTTTAATTCATTTGCATAATTTTTGTCCCAAAAGTTGTGTAGAAAAAATCGTTCTTTACTGATATCACCGCCTTTTGTGGCTCTTTTGTCGACTGTATTCTTTTTATGTGCTAATTTCTATTGTGGTATGCATGAATGTATATAAATAAATAATTCACAACAATATATCCGAACCTGTTAGTATAATCATAATGATGAAAAACGATTTTTCCTGCCCTTTCTACAACTCAATAAGCCGGTGTTTGAATAATACCTATTAAAGGTTTCAGAAAAATGTAAGAAATGAATTGATGGTACATCTCGGCCGAAGTCTGAATGTACACGAAAGATTGTCATGTAAACTGCCTAAATAAGTTTGATAAACTCTGTGTCACCTGATCTTTCTCTGTTTAATAAGAAACTATTTATAATTTCTGATTTTTGGGTAATTGTCGGGGAGCCCAAGAGCGTGTCAGAAGATTATACAGGCGAATCGTAGCATCCTGTAATGTACGCCCACCAAATATGAACTCTTAATATAGGGGGGTTCGTTATTTAACCCTTACAAAAACTCGAACGCGTCCTACTGAAAAATATAAATTAATTACATGTAGATAACTTTACAATTCAATAATCTGACGAATTAAGCGTGACATAAGAAAATGGGAGAGTCACAAAAAACATCGCCAACAAATACTCGAGCGCCATTGATATTTTTTTAAACCGAATGAAGTCCTTTAAGTGTTACGGAAAATATATAATCTGACGATTTTCTCAAAGCAATGTAGTGAATACCATCACGGGCTCCATAAAGCCCCGTTCTAGGCATTATTGTCAACATGTCCATACCTTAAATTGTCCTTTTTTTTAATCTGCATATATTTCATCTTAAGTAAAGAAGGGAAATTCCTTTAAAATTAAAGGGAATAGACTTCATCCAAATTTTGAATTCACTGATAAATATCTATGAAAAAACAAATGCACACTCCTGGTATAAGGTAATGGCCAAACACGTCCTCAAATGTGAATTTTACCATTGAGCGCGCGATTTTTTCAAACAACAAAGTCTCTGTTTGCCTAATTGCAAAATATCACCTAGATCTATCTCACCTACAATCTGACTCTGGGGTCACGTCAGTGAACCGCCAAAACGAGCTAAGCGAAGCGGGCACTAAGCCTTTCTAGAAACGCTTCATAGTTTTTATGAGCCTTCTTAACTGGATAAGGTATTTAGTTGAAAACATAAGTAACATTTTTCAGGGGTTTTCTGGCGTACGTTCCTCTAAAATATTTGTCTACTTCTCGGTAATGCTACTCATTCTTGGATAAAAGGTATTCTTTGTCCTTACCTATATTTTTGTTTTAATGTGCATGCTAAATTTAATGAAGATGCTGCGCAGCCATTTTTTTTTTTTTTTTATTACAATGGCCCGTTGTAAAAAAAAAAAACGTAAAATGAGTAAATTCAGTGTGACTATGTTTTGCTGTTTATCTTTTAGGATTTCGATTTTATGATTCTGTTTGAAGATAAACTCAAAGCTTCCCCTATGTCTACGCTGTTCTTTTTGTTCTGTAAATGTCATTGTTTCCCTTAACTCAGAAGGTACCAATTAACACTAATAAATTTGTTAATCTGCGTATTTTATAGTAGCAAATAATTCTGTTGGAAACATAATCTTTATATATATAATTCTGCTGTACATGTGTACGTCACTAAACTCCTTCTAAAAGGCTGGACAGATTTAAACGATTTTTTCTGTATGCGTTTGGATGGCGCCTTGGATGGTTTATATTCACAAATCATTCCGGCAGATGGCGTTGCAGTCGGTATCTAGGTTCTTTATCTATACTAATATGTGGACGGAAACGTGTCGGGCAAGGGAACGAGAAAACCGCAGCCAAACAACACTATGCGAGTGGCAGTCCTGCTGCTAAAATGCTATTCTAAATTGCCTTTGAAAGGGAACGCATATGAAGGTTCGCAGATGTGTTGCTAGCCTTTATGAGATCTTACGGTCTTCTAGTGATACGTAATATAAGTCAATATCAGGTGGAGATGAAATTTCTCATATGATTTTCAGATAATTCCGCTATAAAAATGTGACTCTTATTTTTAGTGTTTCATGCGACCGCGTCACTAAAGTGGAAAACTTCTGGGAACTAGGGATGTAAGCGGGAGAGATATCGACACTTGCGATTTACGACTGCGTTGATATATTTATTTTGGTCATTTTAGTTTTTGTCTTGTTCCTTATTCCTATTACTAAAAAAAGTTATAAAGAATAGCTTAACTGCCAGTGATCGGTTGGCCCGTTGGCGCAGTGGGCAGTGACCCTGCCTTCTGCTCCGGGGGTCGTGGGTTCGATTCCCACCTCGAGTCGCAGAATGAACGAAACGAAACAAAAGGGAGAATATAATTAAAATAGTTAGTTTAAATTTAAATAAATAATCATTAAAATAAAAAATATATATATATAATAATGTGCAAATTCATACTTAAAGTTTAATAAAAAAAAGTAAACTAAATAAAATGCATTTTCTTAGATTTCGCAATTTAAAAAAAAATAGGTGAAAATTGTAATTTATTTTTTGACAATTCAAACTAATCTATACTCTATACTAATATACATATAAAGCTGAAGAGTTTGTTTCCTTGAACGCGCCAATCTCAGAAACAACAGGTGCGATTTGAAAAATTCTTTCAGTGTTAGATAGCCCATTTATTGAGTAAGGCTAAAAATCATCACTCAAATTGAATCTTTTATTTTCACCTAAATTTATGCGGACAAAGTCGCGGGGACATCTAGTTTATTTATATTCTGCCTTTTTTGTGTTCCGCTAATAATGCCGGTCTACCTAAGGGCTAGAGGAGGTACTAGCTGGTGCCCGTGACTCCATTGGCGTTAGATTTTGTTCAATTTGGAAGATTTTCTTCTTTTATCAAAATAAGATTTGTAACAAATACATCGGTTATAATTATTTGCATAAAAATTAACTTCGACATCAAAGATTAGTGCTGTTTTAATACTTCTGTTTTTTTATGTAACCGTATAAACCACACTATGGTCTATTGACTATTCGATTCGTCTTGAGACAGAAGGTAAACAAACGTGCAAGTGTTTCCCAACCTTTTTGTAATAATTTTTAATCACACAATGAATACCGAGAATTGAATATTAAGTACAGATTTTATTATTTAACTCGCTGTCTCGACTGTATCACACCAGTATGTAGTATGTATAATTATAATATACAGTTGTAAAGAAAATATTTAATTAGCATACCTATTAACGTTCCTTTAATTAAATTAAAAGTTTTTTCACTATGTATTGCATCAAAAAAAATTCAAAAAATCATTGAAATGTTTCGTGCTAGAATGGGTCACCCATCTATCACCCGGTTGCAGCCAGAGCAACTTAACTTAGTGATCGACTCAAATGCCAACTACTGATTAGGCCACGACCTCCTCAAATACGTTTAATACGTTCGCTTCCTGTCGTTTATTTGAGTTTCCCACAACTTTTAAAAGGCTCAATCGATTTTCATGAAACATGTATAAGTCACCTTTAATACAAAAAAAGTTAATTGAAATCGCTTCATCTGTTCGGGAGCTATGATGCCACAGACAGACAGACACGTCAAACTTATGACAGCCCTCTTTTTGCGTCGGGGGTTAAAAATTTCACTTAATAATGACGAAGTGCTGATATACGTAGTAGAAGTATTCCGCAAAATACATTTTGCTTGCCAAATATTATTTATTGTCGGGACCCTCATCACAAAGAAAATTGGAAACAGGCTCCGATAACCGTGACTAAATTCATTTCCGGCTTCGATTACGCCTCCACTTATATTATTTTTGATATTAAGTCCTTCAAACAAGTCCTGCAAAAATATTGCTCTTACAAGGATCACGAACAGTTTGCTCTCCAAACACCGAACTGATAACATTGTTCGCGACTAATTGTGTTGATTTTACGACGCTTTGGAACAATTCGGGGATTTGGTGGAAGTGGAAAGGTTTTGTATTTTTTTAATATATAAAAATCCCTATTTACCTTGGTCAATGTATCACGCCTGAACGTCTGGACCGATTATGCTGATTCTTCATTTGTTGTGCCTGTTATTGTCAGGAGAAAATTTTGTGTGAAAGAAAACTTAAGAAAACTGCGCGGAAAATTAGAAGATTTATGAATACTTAACCACCACATTCAATTATTTCTAACGTAGTGGTTTTGACAATTTAAACTTTTTAATCTAACCTCATGGCGTTTGACATAACATTGACAGAATATCGTCTTTTAAATCAGATGCTTCGGTCAAAGTCATCTATATATAAAAATAAGTTTCCAAATATGGCTCTATCGAAAAATAGTTTCTTAGCGGATGTCCATTAACTAGAAACTACCTCCTTGCCAAATTTTATCATAGTACGTCCCGCGATTTTCGAAATGTCTTATTAAGGAACCTTTTGCTTTTATATTTATAGATATATTATGATTGAATGTACATTAAACCATGCCATGCGTTAAGTAAATCTTATTGTCTCAAGGGGCAACCGATATTTTTTTAAGGTTAAAAATTTATTTCTATTTGATTGAATTCTATTGTATTATATAGATAAATTACATTAACAATAATTACAATTTCATATTTTTCATTTCTACATTTTAGCCTTACTGTAATTTTGCAAAGCAAGATGCGTGAAATCTATGTTTTCTATATGAGTATTTGATTTTAATTTTCAGCTTCGGGCAGTACCATAAAGGAAGGGCCAAGTCCAGCTGGTGGTGTTGAATACAGAGGGCGCAGTCAGGCGACGCCACGTGTAATGGGTTGTTCAGTGCAACAAGTGTTACAAGTTTTTAGGTTGGAGACGCCCTTTGAGTATCGGCAATGTAATATAGAAAAGTAAATTGATAAGCTTAATTTTGAATACTAAGCAAAATATATGGCAATATCTTTTTATGAGGTTTATATTTTAGTAACAAAATTTTATGATCCACATATTTCTAATTATTTGGCAGTTTTTCATAAGATTGGAGTTTTAATTAACCGAAAAATAAACTTGGGTCTTGAGTACATTGTATTGTATGCAGCAAAAGCGTAACTCGCATCTTATAATTTGGGCAAATGTTCAAGTTAATAATTAAAAGAGATAGTAGTTGAGCCATTTCGTTGTGTATGCAGATGCCAAGAAACGTTCTCTTTGCACAATAATTTCTAGGGAACACAATACAAGAATAATTATATATTTTTAAGAAACAAGATTTAATTTAAGAAGGAAGCTGTGGTATGGCTGTTTTTTATTGGAATTGGGGGACATACGACACGCTCGATCGTTTGTAGGTGTCCAATAGGTTTTTGCAGGATTTAATTCAGTGGCAAAAGTAATACACGCGTTCACACGTGCATTCGGTTTCTATCGTGTCTTGAAACCGAATGTTTCTGTTGAAACTGAACCAATGAATTCGGCTTCCGTTTCAAAAACCAATCCGACAGCGACCTACACACGACGCCGAGTCAACGCAGCGTTAGGCGTGATCTGTATTCTTAAATAATCTTTCGCTTTTCCTGTATTTCATTTAGGCCTTCCCTTAAATAAGGGGAATATAACAAAACAAACAGAATTGAAATCAATCCACCGGTTTTTGAGTTTAGACGAGACTAACGAAGAGTTATTGATTTTATGTATTTAATAGTGTATTTTAAATACAGTACGTTTATTGACTTTTGTAACCCGTAACTGAATTGACAAAAGCGCGTATCCATTTCTTAAAGGCCACCAACCACATGTGTAAAATGACATCTTTATGTGCAACTAGCTTTAGGTCAACGATACAGGACTATATGACACACGGACGTCTGTTCTTAAAGTAGACAACTTAATGCCTGTGTTATAGGTAACAGCCTGTTATACACAAATATTTTTTTTTGTAGAAATATATAAACATATACATATTTATAATACATCCAGACTCGAGGTGGGAATCGAACCCGCGACCTCCGGTGCGGAAGGCGGGGTTACTGCCCACTGCACCAACGGGCCAGCCAAGGCATTACAGGCTAATTAAAAAAAAAACATAAAACGTGTGGTTGAAGTCTTTAAAAGGAAATGTTATTATGTCAAATTATTTTGATTGTCAAAATGTGTCAAATGTAACTGTAACGTAATAATAAATTTCAACAGATGTACATATCGACACCTCCTACGTAAATTGTTGTAACCTCAAATTCCCAAGTTCACAGTAGAGCGTTACAAACATGTAAATAGAAATAGAATCGTCTTTATATAACACATTTGTGTATACAATTATATATTCAATAATGACTGACTTTAAGGCTAATTCCGAAACTATCTTCAGTTTTACTTTCTTCACTTCAATTTACACTTCGCAACTTTCTTCAGGCAAGAATGTGTATCGCTAATCTATTCTATCTAAAAATCTGTTTTTAATATTTTTTGCTGTCTAATAGACACAGCAAATTTCCGAACAAAATGGACCAAATTGACGCGACTTCTCTGGCAGGTATAAGTAGTTACAAGGGCTAAGATAGGCTAATTTAATTCTAGCAAAAGATTATAATTACAAAATTATAAACTGCACGCGGACGAAGTTACGGGTCGTAACAAGTTAAGAATATAATCCAAGCATTCAAGGTCTAACGAAAACAAAGTAGTATGAAGTAAGCGACGCAGCGCTTATAAAAGAATGCTTTTAATTTTTCTCCAAAAGCATTTAATAAAGTGACTGGCCCGTTGGCGCAGTGGGCAGTGACACTGCCTTCTGCTCCAGGGGTCGTGGGTTCGATTCCCACCTCGAGTTTCCGAAACACGGAGAAGGTCGGATATGAAATATAAACCAGTTATAGAATGGGTCACCCATCTATCACCCGGTCGCAACAATAGCAACTTAACCTAGCGATTAACTGAAATGCCGACCACTGATTAGTCCACGACCTCCTCATTTTCTGTCCTTATTTATATTAATGTTTATTTACACTGGTTATCTTATTACAATAGTTCTCATTCTCTCATCTCTTATTTGGAACATAAATTTTACAAACAAGCTAATTGCACAAAAATAGTCACTTAGTGTAAGAGCTAAAACGGCAACTATATAGGTATGGGTTTTTCAACTAATATTTGTATATACTAGACATCGCCAGCTAGTCGAACCTCGGCCACAAATCTTTACATCTATACAATTTTATAAATATCTTTGTACAACTACGTTGTTATATTTAATTGATAGAATCAGGCGTTACTTTGCGGAAATCCATGACATGCATGAGAAGCTAAACTACTTTGCTTTAATCATAAAAGAATATTATTTAAAATTTATGTAGTAATGACGATGATATTTGTAAGGGGGTTTAACAACCCCCCCCCCCCCCCTCCGCCCCATACAGAACCTAATACATATTTAACTGCTCCCGCTTTTAATTATATAAAACTATTTAAAGGTTTTGTACGTTTAAACAACGGAATGTTCGTGCCTTACAAAAAAATCAAAAATGTTATTTATACGTTACAAATATCCACTGAGTGACTTGTTTATATTTTTTTAAGCCTGTATTTCAACTGTATATTTTTTTCTGTATGTATGTTACGCGATTACTCTGCCATTTCACAACCTATTTTGATGATTCTCTTTTTTTTGGAAGATTACTTACTTCAGAGATGGTTCCCTATAAATTTTATCGAAATCAGTTCATTGCTTTTTGATAAATTATTAAAATTCTAATATTTGAATACATGTACATCGTTATCATTGTTTACTTTCAACCAAAAATTTCGATACCATCGTTGTTATATGTCTATATATGTATATATATATGATGTATATATATATAAAGGAACTACTGGTCCGATTTGAAAAATTCTTTCAGCGTTAGATAGCTAATTTATGGAGGAAGGCTATAAGCTAAATATCATCACGCTAAAATTGAATCTATTAATTTTTACCTAATTTTACGCGGAAGAAGTCGCGGGCTCAGCTAGTTTGTCATAAATGCGGTATAACAATGTAGATATACTTGATTCCAGCTCATTTAAGTAACTTAAAGTATGCAAATTATTGTTGCTATAAGTCAAATCTTTATAATATTAACTAGTTATAGAACGTGTCTTCGTGTATGGATTCTGTCAATCTATATATGTATTTGTTCGTGCAGCAAAAAATTTCGGTATCATTTTTTTTTTTAAATTCGCGTGCAGAATTCTATGGATATGAGTCGTGCATAATTAATTAAGACAGAGATACCACAGTTGAGAATAGTTGAACGAACTTAGTTCACAAACAACAAACGTCAATGGTATTGACTAGAAATGTAGAAGTGAAAGCTTCGGAAGGTGTGCATTTATAAACTGCACGCACTTTATTAGTAGTATTAATCTAGTATTGTTACTAGCTACGTATCTCCGTAACTTCGTCTGTGTAAGTTTAGGTAAAAACAATAAGCTGTATTATTCTGATGTATAAGCTATATTTTTTTAAACTTTGATTAAAATCCATTCAGTATTTTTTGTGTGAAAGAGTAACAAACTTCCATGCAAATAAACTTTTACGTATATAATGTTATGTAAGAAGAATATGAAGTATAGAAATGTGTATAAATAAAAATTAATGTCATTTTTTTAATACCGAATTTTGCAGGCTAAGTTGTAATATAATACCATTTTTGCTTATTAATGTGAATAAAAAAAAACCAAAGAGTAAATTAAATAAACTTTGTTAACACATAACAGGTAAGACGCTTTTGGCCAAAGCGATCGCTAACGAGTGCCAGGCCAACTTCCTCGTCTCTTGAGGGATTTGCGATGGGATGGATGTCTATTTGTCGAAATATCACATGCTTACCAAGTAAATTTATTTGTATTTTATTTATTTTTATTAATCGCCGACAAAATACGCACAAATATAATCAAGAAATAAATGTTCATTAAATTAAACATAAAATGTGGTATCTCAATTATAAGCGATGACTGCATGCATAGAAAGCAACAAAGATATTAATATATAAAAATTGTTGTTAACAAATTTAAAAAATTACGCAAAAGAGCAGTCTTTTAAACAGTTACACAATCTAATTATAAAAACGGTTTTTAAACTCACGGGTATGTTATATCGGGATTGCCGGACTAGTTTCGAACCCGTCCGGGGTTCTTCCTCATGAGAAGTCAGCAGAAGCAGTTCCCGCCGCGACACCGCTTCGTAGCGAGCTCATGACCTCAGCATTGTTTGGATGTACTGTATACATTCTCCCAATTGCATCTGTTTTGAAAATGCCTGTACAAAATATCGCCCGATTCTTGTTATTGCATTATTTTCGGTTTGTTAAACTCTGTTACGGCGTGTTAATTGAAACCGACGATTTTTAGGGAGTTATATATGTTTTTGTTGTTTCTGCTGAAATTTTTATATGTATAAAAATAAGTAGTGATTTTTATAAATTACTTAATGAGTTGGAAGTGACACGATTCTTAACGTGAATAGTGACAATGTTCATATAAGATTAAGTCAAGTCTCTTAATAATAAGGGGTCATACATAAATTATGTCACACGTTAAAGAGGGGGGAGAGTATCACTAAAATGTGACATCGCATAACAATGGGCAGGAGTGGTGGGTGGGGAGCAAAAGCTGCGTGACGTCACATGTTAAAATATATTATTTTGTCTCGTCTTAACATGCGTCATAACATAATTACAGAACAATCCCGCGAAGCAAGTACGGCAAGGTATTAACAGAGGGAGAGCTTTATGTATAAAACTCTTCATTCGAGATTTACGGGATCGATTTACGTTTTTAAACGTTTTTTTTTTGTTTATACATGTGTATCCGTGTACGTACATACATATATGCTTTTTCAAGTGTTAAAAATAGTTCAAACGTCTGTTATGTAAGATAAGATTAAATTTACGTAGATATTATATATAGCTTTATAGACGTGGATAAGGCACAAAGCATTTTCCCGCATGATATTTACCTTATATAGGGTTTTTATTTTTGTGCGAAACCTTAACCAGTCACGTCCAAACTGGTTCAGCCGTTTCGGAGATTACCCGGAACAAACAGACAGACAAAAATGTTTTAACTTGTTTTTTGGTAGATATCTGATATATTACAGTCGAATGCAATTAGTAAAAGAATTTAGGACACTTTTTTTTTTTTTCAGACACTTCAATACTTTAATACATTTGATATACTTTATTTGTTTCCGAGGAAATGGTCGCGTAATTTACAAGAAGGCTGCAAGGGATGGAAGGATGAGAGCTAAAATGTTAACTTTGCCACCTCGTATTTCTGCCCCTCGCGGGTATAGTATAGATAAAACTAATTAAAAAAAAACGTGTGTTAGAGTACACTTTGCAGCGCTCGTGTGCCTATACTATTTACTTTAGGAAAAAAGAGTGGAAAAATAAATTGTAGATAATCGTCTCTAGTTTTATTTAGTATGTAACTGTTTTTATCGTGAAATGAGTCGGAAAGGAGATATTGCCAACAAAACAGTTTTTGGGCGCAATTTTTTCAATATGGTGGCGTGGGAGCACAAATATGAGGTGGCAAAGTCGAAATTCGGGACGAGCACATGAAAATTTATTGAATTGCCAATTTTTTAAAGTCCCGCAAAACTTTCCAGATAACCGCTATTTTTCATACCAAATGACTGAGCTGTAAGGACAAATTTAACTTTGAACTTTATCGTTAAGACACTATTAAAGCGTCTTCCCTTCTCATGTAAAATTTCAATTATCAGTTTTAGTATATTTTTCATTTGACGTCAATATATGTATTAAAATTAAATTTTACGGCGGATCATAATGACGGTAATAACACGTGACGACGTTGTTTCCCCCTTTTGAAAGACCTCTCCGGTTGGTACTGGAAGTTAGACACGACCTTTGTTTATCTGTTACAGTAAGTTTAAATGCCGTTGCTAAGATTTTCATAACAATCGCATATACCGATACCTCTCACGTAAATTGTTGTAACCTCAAATTTCCAACTTCACAGTAAAGCGTTACAAACATGTAAATTGAAATAAAATCGTCATTATATAATACTTTTGTATATACAATTATATATGCAATAACGAAGATTACATTATTGTATACAATAATATATTAAAATGTCAAATTGCAATTTAGTTATTTGTAACGCTCTACTCTTAAAGCTTGGAATTTAGGGTTACAGCAACTTGGGAGGTATCGAATAACGGTTTTTGTACAATTGCAATAGAGTAGTACTTGTAGAACTTACAGTTCCCGATTAGAAAACAATGTAATTCTAAATTTTGATTAAGTATGTGCGTGACAAATTTTCGAATATCTCAATATCACGATCACCGATTTCGATGATTCTTTTTTTAATAGAAAGATTGTACTTTAAGGGTACTTTGACGAGATTTTGGTTTTTCTTAGGAGTAAATTAACGACGCTCGGCCGAATGTTTTATAGGCTCTCCGGATATTTGAGTCATCTACCGTAACGTGGTTATGATCAAGTAATAGCTGTCGTAGTCGAATATAATTATCAATATAACTCCTTAACGGCTGACAGTTCGCCTCAACTGTACAAAGTTGTACGTCGACTTGAGACTAAATTTGTTTTCACTAATAGAAGCCCACAAACAGACTTTCACCATATTGTACGTCGATTTGAGACTAATTTTTTTTTGCACTAATAGAAAACCACAAACAGACTTTCACGGAAATGTCTATTTACGGCAAAAAAATTAAAGTTAGAAATTTCTTTGTAATTTTAAGCAGCTTTGAATATCAATTTTCGCCTTTTATATAATTATTAGAAATTTAAATAAAAGTAAACATTAAATCGATCTTAACGAGTATCCAAGAAATCCTCTTGAAACAGGATTGGTGAGAACGTTGGGACGGGAGCGGAGCGTAACGGACGTGTCGTCTTAAACTTAGTTATTTTTTTAACCCCCGAAGCAAAAAGAGAGGTGTTATAAATTTTGATGACGATGTCAGTGTTTGTGCGATGTCTGTCTGTGGTATCGTAGCTCTCAAACGGATGGACCGATTTCGATGGGGGTTTTTCTCATTTGAAAGCCTTGTTGCCTTGCGGTGGTTCCTACCTATGTTTGGTGAAAATTCGTTCAGCATCTTCAATTAGGGCCGGAAGGACGACATAATAAAGGCAGTGCGTGTGCGTCAACAGGTCGACACGAGTGGCGTAGTGGATGTAGACTCGCGCAGACTATGTTAACGAACGCCTCACTTACATAAATCGTCACTTCTTTCACAAGGCGAGAGATCTTGCTAAGCAGCACGGTTGGCGCTATACATGGACGCGTGGAGGAC
Source organism: Charaxes varanes (assembly GCA_024363005.1). Lineage (NCBI taxonomy): Eukaryota > Metazoa > Arthropoda > Insecta > Lepidoptera > Nymphalidae > Charaxes > Charaxes varanes. Next base: position 7,017,056 of record JANCMC010021608.1, read on the forward strand.
GCATATATGCCCGCAAAGAGATTGGAGGTTCCGTTCACCGTTTACGCTCTGAAAAAGATCTGCAAGGACGTTCTTGCCTAGTGGTTGTGGCACCACCACCGCTGAACTAAAAAGCAAAAAATAAGTAGTACTTTCATACGATTTAGTAGACTCTTACTTATGTGTTGAAGTCAGTGCCATCTGCATCAATTTAGCGCAGCACCTATTTGCCATTGTATCGACTTCAGCTGATCAGTAAGTGTCTACTAAGTTGTATGGTATGAAAGTACTATTAATTCTTTTATAAGCACTTATGAACGTTGTGTGTATAATATTATTATTTTTGAATCCTTTAATATTTACAACTTAAAAGCTAATTTTACAAGGGCTTCCAGCACCCTGCACTAAGAAGAGCCCGCAACAAATTCATTTTTTGGTGGTATCACCATTTTCACAACAATTCATATTTGGTGAATGAATTGGGCGGGTTTGCTCTATTCAAAGCAACATGACGTTCTGGTAGTTTTTAACTTATGTTTTTGTCTTTTTTAGAGTTACGTAGTAGTACAAGGATCGCTTATAATTTCGCTCTGTCCGTCCGTCCGTCTATCCGTCTATCTGGCCGTAAGGTGCCCCCCCCCCTCCATATCATTTCCTAACTATTAGACGTAGAGACTAGAAATTTTCCATGTTGATAGAACATGCCAGAAACTCATTAGGAAAATTATTTTCAACGAAATCGGACATCAACTTTTGATGTTATTTAACAAATACGTTTGTAGCGTATCAGTTACGGAACCCTTCTATATAAGCGTTACTTGACACGCTCTTGGCCATTTTTTTTAAATTACATACAAACACGTTAATCATCTAGTCATATGTTTATAATAGCACGATTTACGGACGGACGCACGTGCATAAATAGTCTTATATTATCTTGACCAGTCAAGGATCAAGGGAGTCGTTGCCTTGAATTGGAGTCAGTCACAATTATTAGTCATAGCCCCCAGTCTGGGTGCTTAAATGTTAATAAACAATCTTTATGTACTATATGACACACGGACGTCTGTTCTAAGGTAGACAACTTAATGCATGTGTTATAGGTAGCAACCGCCTGTTATACACAAATATATATATATTTTTAGAAATATATAAATATATACGTATGAATAATACACCCAGACTCGAGGTGGGAATCGAACACACGACCCCTGAAGCAGAAGGCAGGGTCACTGCCCACTGCGCCAGCGGGCCAGGATCTGTACGGATTACGGTACCATATGGTACGGTCATACACATTTAATAAAATAATTTATTTTCAACGTTACGTACAGAAACTTCATTATTTTATGCAATTGTAAAGATTTTTCTTGTATTTTAGTAAATTACTTTCGCTAAAGTATATGCAATCTACCCATTAGGGGTCAACGCTCGTTAAAGCGGGGTGAGAGGAGGAAGGTTATCGGAGTATCACCAAAATATGACATTGACTAGGGCAGGTGACAAGGGGCAGAGGGGGTTAAAACACTTTACTTGACATTTGAAAATCGAAATTATTTTATCCCTTTTTTTTATCCTACTAATTAAATTAATTATAATTATCTAATTTTCTTGACATCTTCCGACTTTAATATATTATAAAATTATACTAATATAAAATAATTTCGATACAAAATTTATCCATTAAAATTGCAACCCCCTAACGGGGCATCATGTACAATTATAATCATGTGCAATTAAATAAATGAATATGAATAAAAGCTGTGTGACCTCACACAGCAAAATTTAATTTTTTTGGTGTTTATTCACTAATTGCATAAAATAATTTAAAGAAACTGCTATACTCTTGATTATTCGACGTCACACCAAGGGGGATGGTATGTCGGAAATGTGACAACGTGTGACAAGGACGGGGGAGGGGTTAAAAAATTGTAAAATTCGTGTGACGTTATTACTTATATTACAACAAGATATATTGATGGATAAAGGAAATATTTTTATTTATATTAAATTTTAGTTAAAAATTTAATTGTATTAAATATTTTAATTACAAATACTAGCTACCCGCTCCGGCTTCACACAGATGCAAAGTAGATATTCATGTATTATCTTAATATGTATAAATTACGCGTCACGTTGTTTGTCTGCGATTGACTCATAAAGTACTAAACCGATTTTAAACACATTTGCACACCGTGCGCAGTTTGATACAACTTGAGAGATAGAATAGTATTTATTTTAAATTAACAAAATCATTGAATTCATTCGGGCGAAGTTGCGAGTTACACCTTGTACGTATAAAAACCTTCCCCATGAAGCACTTGGTATATTGGTGGAAACCAAATCAAAAGAGGTATGCATATAAGAATGGGAACAGAGTTTGTTTTATACTATGTAAAGATAAACCATTTATTTCAGAGTTTTCGGCAGCGCGTGTTCGGATTTTTCTGAATGTGAATGTAACGAAGAAAGGAATCACGGCAGAACAAAGAAGAAGCCGTAAGTTTTGGACAGTAAAATAATCGATTATACTATTAAGTAATATTTAAGAACATTATAGTATTGTTCTTAATAACTGTTGTGCCACCGCATGATTTGTAGATGTCTTTTAAAAAACGCGCACGCGTGCTTTCCACGTTCAAACGAAACTTTATAAATATGATTTGCATTTCATGTTAAATAAATTAATATATACAGGACCATATGGGTTATATTATATCAAAAAGCCTCTACCTAAGGTAGACAATTTAATGCCTGTGTTAGAGCTAAAGACGCCTGTAATACACGAATATTTTTTTGTAGAAATATATAAATACATACAGATAATACACCCAGACTCGAGGCGGGAATCGAACCCACGACCCAGCCATTCTTTTTGAGCTGCAGCAACCATTGTTTCGACGTGTAACCAACTAAAAGTGTAAAAAAATATGATGAATATTACAGATGCTACATATTTACTAATATATAAAGCTGAAGAACTTGTTTGCTTGCTTGAACTCAGGAATCTCAAGAACTACTGGTTTAATTTGAAAAATTCTTCTTTCGGTGTTAGATGGCTCATTTATCGAGGAAGCTATAGCTATATAGTACTACGCTAAAATTAAATATTCTTTTAAACCTGATTTTACGCAGACGAAGTCGCGCGCACAGCTAGTTATGAAAAAATTTGAACAGATTAAGAAAATGGAGATTTTTTGGTATTATGAAAATATTGTAACTAATAGGTACAGTATATATATATAGAAGTTTTTAATAAATTGATTAAGGTACAAGGTAAATTTAAACACATGGGAATTTTAAAGCAGTATCAAAACTGTACCTGTACACACCTTATATCATGAATAGACTCCATTACAGAACGTTCAAAAACAGATGAATATCTCTAGACGATGTAAAGTTTCCCGCCATTGCTTCGAACATACGAGCTATTAACCGCACCCACCTAAAAAAACGTATCTTTTTAAATAATGCCGGGGCCAGACATAGCACAAAGTGTTTGCACATTTTTGTCCTTGAAGACTACAAAGTTCTGCAATCTATGCGCAGCTATACAAAGTCCCCGGCTACACTACATGATCATTGAAATGAACATTCAAATGAAGCTATGTCTGGCTCCAACATAAGGCAATGATGCTAATTTTTCGTCTACTGCTTCGCTTGCGCTGACGATGGTTTCATGTCAGCAGACTGAGTTGATATGACGGAACAGTGGGACAGTATCTCGTATGAAAAATTTTACAATTATCGGACTTGAAGCTTCGTGCTTTGACAAACAAATATGTTGCTGGTACGTGTTGTTAAGAGTCGTTAACAACTCTTATAAATATTTATTGAACTGTAAACTTTACGTTAAAATGCTTGAAAGGAACTTTCGGCTCTGAAAGGAAAATGTAGTACCAAAAGCCGGCATTTAGGCAGCCCGGTACTTTCCAGAATTCCTAAATTACATTTACAAATTCTTTACATTTTTACGTAGGGAACTTCAGTAATATATAATAAGCCGAACTAGTAGGATTATACCAGATTTGGCTTGGCAGGGGAGGGAACACTGGCAGTGAAAGTGTGTGAGTTTATACCTAGTATAGGTAGAAGCGAGGAGTATAACAACAAAATCCCTGTACAACCTACTAGAAGAGTTACTAGCAGTCGCTGTCCTGCCCGAATGTTGCGTAACGATCTTATTATATAATAACCGATCCTGTTCTGTTCCCGTTCCCTCCCGTTCCCTCCCGTTCCGTTCCCGTTCCGTTCCCGTTCCCGTTCCCGTTTATTGTCAAAAGTTCTAAACTTACATTAGAAATATATTTAAACGGTGGTATTCTTAAATTTTGTAATTTTCCACGCGTTATAAGCAAGTAAACGCGAGCGAGATAGTACTATTCCCGTCCTGATCTATCTCGCTCGCTACGTCTGTACTTGTACCAGGCCCGTTTAGTCAAGTCGACGAGGTCGGATACGGACGTCGTCGTCATGATGCTCCCCTGTGTTATCTGTCCGCAACAGTATTAGTAAGTAAGTTATTGGTAATAAGTAGAATAAGTTAACGTAGAGTTACATAGTTATTATAATATTAGTGTCTCACGTATCTCATCTCCGCTGTATTTACAAATTGCTGTAATTGATGCTACTCTATGAGCTCCATGTTGTTAGATATATTTTCATTGTAAAATTAGGTATAGTTTCGTTGTAAATTCCCTTCTGGAATAATCATAACGATTATATGACATGTAAAAATTAAAACCAAATAAAGTATCTGGCACAGGTTAGAGGGACTACATTAAAAAAAAAATACTCTGATACATACCACTTGCGTGTATCTACTTATGTACCACAAAATTTGTACATTTTTGACCTTGAAGTCCACAAAGTTCTATAAAACTTTGTGAAGTTACACAAAGTCACCGGCCACACTACATGATCATTGAAATGAAACTATGTCTTACTCCAGCATAAAGTCATGATTGTCATGTTGGCAATGCTCATAGACTTTTAAAGCAGATTACAACGAACCTTTTACTAAAAATAAGTCAATACATCTCCTTTTATAATTTAAATTATCATTATAACTAAAACTATGTTAAAGCGAAAGGTCACTTAACACGAAATCTAAAATAAACTGGCCAAATGCGTGTCAAGACACGCTTATATAGAAGGGTTCCGTATGTGATACGCTATTAACGTAATTGTTAAATAATTTCACTAAAGTTGTTGTCCGATTTCGTTCAGAATAATTTTCCTTGTGAATTTTTAGCAGCGAAACGCGACAACAATACCAACAGTTGACGTGACAGCATTGACGCCACTTCACGCCGATCTTATGTGAGAAATTATGCAATGCTGTCACGTCAAGTGATGGTGTTGTTGTCGCGTTTCGTTCGGTTTGTGAGACTTCCCGGTGGCCTAAACTCATCATTAATAGCCGGTAGCGCATGTGCTAGCCTCCTGGTCGTGCAGCTGTCCATGGGCGTCGGTAGTCACTTAGCCCCTTGCGATAATAACAAAAAAGAGTTCCAATTGTCATAACTTGATTAATTGAAATGGGACCGCACAATAAGCACCAGCTTGAAAAATAAAAAAAGAATCATCAAAATCGATTCACCCAGTCGAAAGTTATATGGTAACATACATAAAAAGTTTCGACTGGGTCGATTTTGGTACATTTAATTTTCAAATGGTCGTCTTACTTGTAGTTTTGGTCAAAGAGCAATTTTATTGGTTCCGTTTTGGTGTACTTATCCGGAAGGCGGGAGCCGGGTGGCATTTTTGACAACTCCTTCATAATTCCCATTATAGTGTTCTCGAGCTGTGCCAATTTTGGTACCATCGCGTTGTAGAGTGGCTTGTGAATAAATTACGCCATTAAGTGGAACACAACTTGTTAAAAAGCCTGAGGATATCACCCAGCGTTATTTAGTCGCGATACTTCAATGTGTTATGACTGTAAATCAAGTCATGATATTCTGGGGCTACATCAAAGTAGTTTTAATAGTTTAATATGTCAGATGATAAAGCAAATACAATGCAGATTTTTCAAAGCAGAAAGGCAGAAAGTTTCAAATCAAATCGCAAGACACATAGTAAACTCTGTAGTATAATATTACATTTATACGTCTAATACTAAGGTATTTAATTTGGCAGTATAATAGAATGATTTTGCACGAGAGTGGACCATAAATCAAATAAATCTACACAATGTATCTCTGGTTTTTAAAACCAACATAAATTCCTCACTAATGTTTATTTAGTCCATTTTTTCACATTTTCATAATGGATGCATTTGCATCGAGCTTTCGTGGATGACTTTAAAACACGCTTTAAAACGAAATGCGAGAACAATACCATCACTTGACGTGACAGTATTGCCGCCACTTCACGCCGATCTTATGTGAGAAAGAGGTACTGGTACTCGGACGCGCCGGCTTTATTCGGCTGCAGACCAAAAGAATTGCACACGTGGCGCTAACTCTAATTAAAAATGCAATTTAAGACTAATGTACTAATTAAGACTGGTTTAATTGGCTAGTAGAAATAATCAAGTTACCATAACTTCTTTTAATTCTTTTCTTCATTTTATATTTTTGTTTTATTTTTATTATGTATATAGTTTTCTTCTTATTATTTAAATTTAAGTGTATTGTAAATATCTTTAATTAATTGTGTTAATATTGTTAATGTATGTATACTTACTTAAAAGTGATTATTAATATACCAATAAAAATATATAATAAGTATTCAGTTACCATAAATAACCAATATTTGTTTTTTGACATAACACTCACCTCTGCCATGTATCTGCCGGGCTGAAAAACAATAAAAAGAACACCATAGGCATTTATTCTTTTATTATTTCTGTTTTGTATAACGTGGATGGAATTTTGTCAACATATTTTTACATACTCATCTTTATAACATTTAAACAATACAAACCTTTTTCTCGAGGAGGTCGTAGCTTAATCAGTGGCTGGCATTTAAGTCGATCGCTGGGTTAAGCTGTACTTACGCAGCCGGGTGATAAATGCGTGATCCATTCCAACACTAATTTAAAATATTCGCCCTCCCCCGTCTTTCGGAAGGCACGTAAGACAGTGGATCTCGATTAATGTCACTAAGTGATTTTAGTCGTGAGATCGTGGGGATTTCGGGATGACGTCAGGCGGCCGTGGGTCATCTTAACTCGTTCCTACGATCTAAGCGGACTCTGGTGCTAGATCGGGACAACGCTAGGTAGAGAAAGAAAATTTACCTATATTTAAGTTAATAATTATTTTTCAGGAAAAGAATTGTTTGTGGCGAATGCAGGGGACTCTTCTTTATTTTTGGCTACCCTTACCCCTGGTCTAAACGGATTATTATTAAAATTTTCACTGCAGTATTGTGCAGAAAAATTTTTCTGCCTTCTAAATAGATATAAATAAAGATAGATAGAAGAAAAGAACCTAGATAACTTAATCGCGAATTAGCTCGGTGTCTAAATTAGACTTCAAAGCTTATTACCTTAAAGGATACACTAGGCAAAGTTCCCTAGGACATATTGGCTGTATGGGCCAAAGTTTTATTAAATTAATACAGACGAAGGCGCCTTTAAAGACTAATGTATACATATGTATTGCATATGAATAGTACAATACTTGCATTACTATAAATATTTATACGCACTTTGTCAATGCCAAAGTAACTGTCACTGTAAATCTATATCCATTTGTTTCGCTTAAACTGCTGACACAAACAAATCTTTTGAGGACTCAATAGGACACGTACTTACTACGATTTCTACATATTCAAATTTATTTTGCTTGTATGTACGGCCAGTCTCGCGTTTTATGAAAAATGCGTAAAGGAGGTTGGTTAGCTGGCTAATAGTGGACGAGCCAAAATTTGGACAAGAGACCGTCTGCCAGGTTGGCAAATTTTTTTATAAAAACATTTACATATTTTACCGATACAAAATTAGACAAAGACCTGTATAGTCAGCATTTTGGGTTCTTCAGCGACTTCCATACTATACCTGCTTGATCTATTGATATATACTTCCATTTTAATCAGTCCTTTCATCCTGGGCCTGGAAAAGGCTTTTAAAGTTATTAGTCATAAATTTCTACTTTAAGACCATTTACTAGTAAATACTTTTATCACCATTAATCTTATAAGAAGTGCGTGCATTCTTAGACTGTACGCACTAGAGTGCGTACTGTTTAAAACTGCACACCCCTCCAAAGTATTCATTCTACATGCAAAATAGCGTGTAGATGCAAACACACAAGCTTGTCAATATTATTGGCTTACAGTGCGGTTGAGTTAGAGCTTACAATAAAAACGACCTTGACCTTGAAATATAAAAAAAACCATTTTTAACAAGTGTGTTCTCTATTCCTATTACAGACATTGCACCAAATGTGCCCTGGTTCATTGAAAATAACATTGCGCGCGTTGCAAAGAGGTTCTCAATTGGAACTTCCGCAATGTCTCAAGATGGAGTACCGCCTCGCCTGCCGGGCCACCGAAAACAACGACTTTCCTGAAGGTGAGTTTAGTGCGTACAGTCTAAAAATGTACGCCCCTTCAAAGTATTAATCTATGCATAGAAGCTCATTAATGTCATTTTTGGCTTTATAGTCATCAAATAGACGCATAAGTACAGTCAACATATCTATTGGCCATTGAGGTTTTCACACTTGAAAATAAGGTAATTTAGTGGAGGTGACTTTACACACTCATAACTTTGCCCACTATATGTATATAATATAGATTATATAATATAGACTTCTTTATCAGCCCATACTGTCCCACTGCTGAGAAATGGCCTCCCCCCTCTCAAACCATTATTTTCTATACTGGGCCATTTGAAGCCACATCTTTCCTGCAAAGGCGTCCAAATCATCTCACCACACCTTCCTCTAGCTGGTCGTAAAGTATACACTTACAAATAAAAATCCTTGAATAACCACAGATACTATTGTAAATATTTCTCCGTTTAGTGCAATTTAATTATCAAGAAGAAAATCAAGGAGTTACTCATCACATTGTGGTTGTTAATTAGACATTATTGTAAAATTTGAAGCGTTTTTATATGTGTAATTTTTTTTATACAGGTGTTCGAGCCCTGCTTATCGATAAGGATAACAAACCACAATGGAATCCAAAAACTCTAGCTGAGGCAGATGACGAGTATGTGGAGAGTTACTTCAAAATGTTACCCCAAGAGAAGGAACTCAAATTCTTTGATGCCAAACTCTAAATGCCAAACTTTCAATAATCATGAAATAAACTCTTCATTTAGTTGAAAATAAAACTAAAAGGAGAGTCTGATTCATAACTACTGTTTAATTATTTCGTTTTGTTGGCAATGTTGTTAATGTTTGCCATATTAAAACACTGGCAATTTTTTTTACATTGCTAGCAATTTTTTGTACCATTTGCAGACCTTGTTAAAATAATGAAAAGAATAATTAAACACATAATAACCTAGTTAATGTTGGCATTTTTAGAGAAAGTGGCATTTACTTAAAAGTACTATTTAAACTTTTTAAAACTTGCTTTATTTTTTAAGCAAAGCCATATTAATATATCATATAGTCTAGTCAAGGTGTTGATAATGGTGAAAAATAGTGTTGCTATGGTCATAAAAATAATGATTGACAAAAGAGATTCAATCTGGAATGATGTGTGATAAAAAAAAAGGTAATTCGTTTTCGGCAAATGTCTTCAAAACTATAAATAATTAAGTATTAATAAATAAATAATAAAAGCTACTTAAAGATGAGGAACTTTCCACTATTTTCAACTTCTTGACTAGACCAATAGATGTAGCCTGTTTCACTCAATAAATGAAATTGAATAGTACTTGAATCATATGTTAAGTGTATTTTTTTATGGAATTGTTTAGGAATTATTAGGGAAAATGGGATTTATACAAGTGCGGCAGATTTTTTTTT
>JANCMC010021608.1:7027069-7140954 GCA_024363005.1 Charaxes varanes
TGAAGTATCTGAAATAAATAAGAATTTACAAAAAGTCAGGAAAGTAGGGATTTTAAGACAATAAATACCATGATTATATTCGTAAGTATGTAAAATGAATTAATGTTATTCAATAACAGCTTTTCTATAACGTAATAAAGAAGATAAACATGCAATGACACCAATATTTCTATATACATTTTTATATAATAACTAAGAGTAATTGTTTAAAAAAAGCCTTAACTTATATAAATTACATAAAAACATGAATTGCTTGCTGCCTGTTATCAAACATATGTTATAGTTTTTGATAGATATGTAAAATCAGAGCCATTATTTTTACATTTTGTACCTATTTGTATCACATAATATTAAGGGTAAACATTTGAAAATTATATTATACTATGTATACATCATTGAATTATGAGACTGTTAAATCATTATAATAGTGTTTTATTTTAATCTATAGTATCTTTTTCAACTTTCAAGTTGTCTTAAGCATCAATATCATATCGGTAGTAAGTCCGAACTGGATTCATGAAGATATATTGTTCGATTTTGACGTCGCATAGATTCACAACTACAATGTAGCGACGCGTCGCTACTGTCGCTAGTCGCTTATGAATCTGAAAATTCTTGATTAAAGTTTTGTGCTTAGTTGAGTGGAAGCTGCTATAGTGGACACACCTAAGTATTTAAAAGTATATATAATAAACATGTACAGGATTATATGACACACACACGTCTGTTCCTAAGGTAGACAACTTAATCCCTGTGTGCTATAGGTAACGCCTGTTATACAGAAATATTTATTTTGTATATATAAAGATAACACACCCACACTCGAGGCGGGGATCGAGCCCACGACCCCCGGAGCGGAAGGCAGAGTCACTGCCAACTGCGCCAACGGGCCAGTCAAAAGTATGTAATCAGGTTTTACTGACATCAATTCTCATAGATGGACAAACTGCTTACATGGATACGTACTTTGAAATCTCAAGAGCCAAAAGTCCAAGCACAATCTAAACCTTCTATACAGAAAATTAGTGTGTTTCTGATATTGTTTACGTGGGTGAAAAGCAGATTCAAGAAGAGAACGGTTCAAGAATAGAACACAAGTTCTATTCATGAACGAAGGCCGGAGATTATTAAACTTTATAGTTTTATACTCTTTGAACATTTGACAATTGACATTGACATGTTGACAATAATAATTATTAATGTAATTTTTATTTCGAATACTTGTATTAAACTACTATAAATAAACAATTAAATTGAATTGTAATAAATTCAATTTTTTCCTAAATTTTATTAAATAACACCGTCTTTTCCCTGGCGGCATATATAAGTTGCAGTCTCCTACACCAGCAGCTGTAGCTTGGTAAAGTAATCTGGACTTGAAATTGCAAAGTCTATGCAGGATGCCATGCAATCATGAATAACTATAAAAACGCTTCAAATTGCAGTTACATTTAAATTAATGAATTGAAAAATTATGCGACATTAAGTTTGAAATATCAATGCACTAGGGCTATAAAATATATTAAAAGTTTTAATAATGCGAACATACACAAGAAAAAATATACGAAATGAATATATAGAGCCAATCGAAAGCGTGCTCGAGCTGTGTAGATTATGCCTGGAAGAAGCCAAAGAAAGCGTACCTATATTTGTAAACGACAGCGATATGATGTGTGTTCGTGCGCAGAGGGTTACATATTAATGGAAGACCACTCCAGCTGTAAGCCTATATCTTGTAAGTATTGTGTCCATTATCAATGAATGCGTACTTGTCTTTGGAGATATCTAGTAATGTTTTTTTTTATTATTATACTACGAGACGCCATGATCGTTGAAACTAGATTAACTTCATATAGTCGCTTAATGCCTGAGCCAGACATAGCTCAAAGTAGTTGTAAATTTTTGTCTTTGAAGACTACAAAGTACTACAAAACTTTGTGCAGCTACACAAAGTCCCCGACCACACTGCATGATCATTGTAATGATCATTCAAATGAAGCTATGTCTGGCCCCGGCATAAAACTACGTAAGTTCATACGTACCCGATTGATCGTTTCACTTTCTTTTCCAAATTTTTACTCATAACCTGTTAATTTTATGAAAAAAATTCTAGCAATAATTTGAGGCATGCCTATAAATTTTTTTTACCACTTAAGCCAATCGTTTTCCTAATGAGTTTGTAGCATGTCCTATCAACATGGACAATTTCAAATCTCTACGTCTAATAGTTTGGAAATGCTAGGGGGGAGCCACCACCTTACGGGCAGACAGACGGACGGACACGGCGAAATTATAAGGGTTCCTTGTAGTACTACGGAACCCTAAAAACCGTAACCAAGTTGAGTCCAGTATTTAAGCGCAGAAAAATCGACAACAATGTAGCAATGGAAAGAGGCTTAAAATTGTACACAATTCTCGACTCCCGGATTTTTCAAGCCCCAATGCACGCGTTTAATTCAAACTGGGACAAACTGCGAATAATTGGCTCAAAAAAATCCACATGTTACATCCGAAAAAAAGGTGTGTTTTTGCTTACTGTAGTCGCGAATTCCGTTTTGCAATGTGTTGACAACGATGTTTTTACTAGCACTTGCGTTTCAATTTTTTATTTCCAATAAAATATATACCGTTCACAGTCGCGTATACTATGAGAGTTGACTGCCCTCTGCGCCAACGGGCCAGTCAAATAGAAGAATCCATTCTTAGCATATTTCTACTAACTATAAACAACCTTTTTTGTCAAATTTCATCTTTGTGCGTCTGGTGGTTTTCGAGATTTCCTGACAGACGACCTTTCTCTTTACATATGTCACGTGAATAAATTGACTTAATATGTTTTCGCAATCAGGCTGTACTTTATTCTGAATAAACTTAATCAATTATATTGATTATTCGACGACGCCTTAAAATAAACGGCCAAGAGCGTGTCAAGACAGGCTTATATAGAAGGGTTCCGTATCTGACGCGCTATAAAAGTATTGTTAAATAACTTCAAAAGTTGTTCTCCGATATCGTTCAAAATAATTTTCCTAACGAATTTTTAGTATGTTCTATCACAACGTGGAAAATTTCAAGTTTCTACGTCTAATAGTTTGGAAATGCTAGGGGGAGGGACCACCTTCGGGGCAGGCAGACGAACGGCCGGAGCGAAACCACAACTAGGCGTGACAGCATTGCCGCCACTTCACGCCGATCTCATGTGAGAAAGAGGTACTGGTACCCAATGAATTATTTCAATATATCCAATACTGAGATAAAGCTTTTTTATCTTTTAACAAAAACCTTATTTTGGTCAAAGAGACGAACAAATAGTAAAATATCACTATAATAACATTTCAATAAAAGTAATTCATTAACTATTATTAAACTACATAATTTGTTTAGTTTACTTGATGTATTCGTCTTTTATTATGAAGTGTATTAATGTAAGATTATTAGTAAATGTAATAATTTAAAAAAAAATGAATGACAGAAAACCATCACGCATGCGCATTACTAAAATCTAATTTCAAAATGAAATGTTTTTTAGTATGTGGCCTGATATCTCTACATTATAAAAAAAACTTGTTTACTCTTGTCCCTTCTTCCTAATCATTTAGAATCATCTCTTCATTCGAAAACATCCGGTAAAAATTTATTTCGGCACATACACTATATGCGTGTAATCCTAACGGTTTATGCAGCGTACGCTAGAATAGCTCGCAGATGGCTGAATTCCTCCTCCTTTCTTGACATTTATCGTTAAATTTTGGACAATCACACAACATCTTTATAATAGCCTGTGTTATCCGATGTACATATAAACTATATTACTGTAAAGTTTCATTAAAATCGATTCGGTAGTTTTTCCGTGAAAGACCGCCAAACATACATCCATACACCTATGTGTACAAACTTTCGCGTTTAGAATATTTCAAGTCAAGTCAAGTCAAGATACACATATTATAATTTCTTGTAAACAACTCTTAATAGTACTATTTAGTTAAGTACCTAATATTAGTTATATTTGTAACCTAAACTAACAATCCTCCAGAGCACTCTATTTATTATACTGTTTCGAAAGGTCTTTGTTTCAGTTTAATATGAGTATACAATTATTTAAATGCATTTAGTTTAGTTTGCTCGAATGTATTCGTACTGGTTGTCAATTTGGATGAAGAGGCGAACAAGAAATTGGTTTGCCACGTCGTTTCGTCGTGTCGGCGAATGTCGTTTGCACGTCAATTAGATAAGAGGCTCATTTTTGCTTGTTATGCATTACGTTAACTTCTAAAAATGACCCTTAGCAAAATTTTCTTTGAGTAAGAACTGTCAACCAAAATGGTAAAGCACTTTCTTGTACGACTATACTTTCTTTTATGTTTGTTATCTCAGAATTTGTTATTCGACTGGGTGAACCGATGTTGATGATTCTCTTTTTATTTAAAACCTGGGGCTTCCCCTGTGATTCCATTTTAATTTAGTCCAATTATGACACTTTAAAAGTGTTTTTTTTTTTTTTTTGGTAAAATTTATATTATTTTTATATACACTTCGTAGGTATGCCTTGTCTTAGGAGAGGGGGCACACCCTTTTATTAGCTCGCTTTAATATGGTTTTTTCTAGGATTTTCCGGACATGACATTAAATTAAGATACTATAAAGCTTCTTTTTAGGACTACAGATCCCTAAAAAGACAAGGCTTGTGTATTGATTGTGTAGTATATCACAGAATATGCGTGTAGGATGTGGAGATGCGTTTAGTTTCTCCATTATCTCGTGTCTTAACTTCTCCTAGAAGTACTATTATTACCGTGTAGGTTTGACCATCGTTCGATGGAGAAAGGGATTTAGTATAAAACTATATGTTGGCAACACTGAGTGCTTCATGATTGGTCGGCGCGTTTTTCATCTGCTTCAGGAAGCTCCCGCCAAAAAGAAGTTAAAAGAGAGGTTTTGACGGATGGTCAATGAAATATGAGTAATTTAATTTAAATATATATTCTAATATTGTTTCTGTTATAGTTTGAGTAATAATGACGTCTTAGTGTACCAATTTTTCTTTATGTTAAATAAAAGTATGGAAGCGAGCTGGATAAAGTTTACATATACAAAATGGACCTTCTCATGTACCTTGGTTTAGAACAAATATAAGGTAAATAAATGAAGGTAAACGATGATATAAGAATAAATATAGAAATAAATATACTCATCCTTCAATTTATAAAATGTCGATAATGGACACCTAGTTCCGCAACCAGATTTCTCTATCCAGGAACTAAAATAAATCTGTGAAAGTGAAAGCTCGAACATGTCTGTATGTACTAAACATCTGTATGTACAGAGGTTTCGGAAACGGTAACCGTGACGCGGGTTCAATGATTTGGCTCCCATATCAAAAAATAGACCACTAAAAAACTTTTTACTTCAATAATAAAAATTTAAATTCTAATAGCGTATCCTTACTTGCAGTGTTATTGATAAAGTCACTAATGCCAACAGCTCAAATACTCAGAAAAAAAAATATTTTAGTAATATTCCACTCAGCAGCAAAGTTTACGAGCTCACCTAACATTGCAATCTGAGAAGAACCCGCAACCAACTCAATCGACTAGAATGTACATCAGCAGCAGCAGCCGTTGGACAATAAAGTCTACAATGGAATGTAGATACGTCATACAAGTGACAGTTACTGCTTAAATGTGAATACTAGTGATAAGACGCAACTCTGTTCGCTGCTCAGTTTAATTTTTTGAACGTGGTTTTATTAGCTATGAAACTGAATCTCTTTTATGTAATTTTCACGAACTAGTCTGATTGACTTGAAATTTTGACTGATTGTGAATATAATATTATTACACAAGTTATATTCTTGCACATTCTAATCTGTTTGTATGAGAAAAATCTATGTTACGAACTCAAAGGCGGATACTTTAATTTTACTTATGGACTAGCTGTCCAGTTATTCATGACTCCGTTGGAGTTACATTTATTGCTTTTGTTAAATTTCGCGAGGTTTAACTTTTTTATGCCGAACAAAAAATATTTTAATAAATTCCTTAGAAGCCGGCAACGCACTACCAGCCTCTCTGGTGCTGCAGGTGTCCATGGGCGACGCTGATCATCTGAATCATCTGATTTTGCACCTCCAAAAGACAAAAAAGGACTTATGGGATCACTTCGTTGTCCGTTTGTCCGTCTGTTTGTCTGCCTGTCAAGACCCTTTTTTCCTAGGAACGTCTAGAGATATAAAATTGAAATTAATGCAAACTACTGAGCTCTGTGAATTCTTGAAGATGTATAAACATCTATCCTCTAAGTATACGCTATCATAAGAAATGGCCATTTAATATTATAACATAACAAAACATCCTCTGCAATCTCAGGGGACGACAGACGAAGAAAAATATACATAAATATGATCATCATCTATCCTTTGAAATAATGTTACTTATAGTAAAATGAATACATTTCTGTGTAAATCGTTGGGCATTAATGTGTATGTTTTAGGTGGCGTGTAGGTATTATTTTAATAATTTCATGTATTAATAATGCATATTTTATAAAAATATTAGTATTCGCACAACATCGTCTCTATATATGTATTAAAATTGTGCCAAATTTCATACTTTTTAAAAGAATTTCTGATTCCTTTGAAAAGTATGGCTTTACCAAACGATTTGCGTGGAATTTCTTGCATCGTCCTTAAGCATTCTTCTCTGGTTATATGGCATGGTACTATACGAGTATACATATATTATGACGAAGGTTAAATGGACAAACTGATCACGTGCGTAAACTGTCCATGATTCTTACTACTAGGTGAACTGTCTTCCGATTGCTCCTGTATCACTTAAAAAAGTCAAATCAGGTATAGAATTGATTTTAGTGACAGATATAGATGTTTAATTATTTTGTAATACCGGAGCCATACATAGTTTCATGTCAATGATCATTCATGTAGTGTTGCCGGGGACTTTGTGTAACTGCGCAAAGGTTTGTAGTACTTTGTAGTCTTTAAGGATAAAAATGTACAAACACTTTGAGCTATGTCTGGCTCCGGCATAAGTCTTGGTTATTTGAAACAAATTATGTTATATCGAGCCTATAAATTTTTTGATGTTGGATATATCAATCCAGTAAGAGCGATATTATTAAGAGTTGTTATTCTTCAATGGTATATCATCAGGATCATGTGCTTATTTGTTGTAGATTTGTAGTGGTTTTGCCTTATTAAGCAGACATGAAATTTAAGTTTTAAAATAATATGATAGGTGTCATATATTTAATATACATATTTTTTTTTACAAATTCTACGTTTTAATTTCATGGCATTGCGAATTATGCGACTGTTAAATTTGCACATTCTTTGCAAGTGATTGAGTCTATAAAAATATTGCGCTCACGTGTCGAATTTTAATGAATGTTGTATCCACGATTACTAAAAAATATATGAATATTACAAAATCATTACATGAAAGAATAGAAGCACGTGAATTTAGCTTAGACGATAGCTACATACTGATTTTACAGCAATTTGACGAAATGAATTTGCGGATTTTTAGGCAAAGTAATTAATTTTTTCCTGCTTGGCGTAGATTTTCTAAAAGTAACGCCTGATTCATTCGTTCAAGCAAACCACTCGTTTACCATACGTCGATAGAGCAATCGAGTAGAGCAAAATAGTCGAGTGCACTAGGCTGGGCCGCTATTTGTCGAGACTTTAGCTAAATTTGATGACGGAGGGCGCGCCCCACATAAGTGTCAAATAGTTGTTCGGTGGCCACAAATTGAGCGGGCCGAAAGTATAACATAATTTTCCTTATTTCACTGTATACGCTGTATCGTGGTAGTTTATTTGTGGCCACAAATCGAGCGGGCCAAAAGCATAACATTATTTTGCTTGTTTGACTGTATACGCAATATTTTGATAGTTTATTTGTGGCCACACAACGAGCGAGCCAAAAATAAAACATTATTTTGCAAGTTTTCTGGCTTATACCTATGTTGTATGTCCAACTAGGCTTAAAATTCCAATTCGACTGCATAATTACGAACGTATAGTAAAGCTGAGATATACTACAGGGACTATCCAAATTTGGGATGGGAGCGGCAGAATGGATTTGTGGCCACACTCAAAGCAATGCAATATTTGGCCTTATACAAAGTCAAACAGACGTTGGAATATATTGATTATGTTTAATCTCTAAAGAATAACGGCCAATCGATCATATGGCACAATTTGTTTCGTACGTCAAAAATTCCATTAGCTTATTCAAAAATATTGCGTGGTTCTGAGCGTAAGTTTGCATGTAATATGTTCACGATATACTGCGTCGTATATATTTACCTCTATATATATTCTGATTTATTATGATATGTATAGATAATGAGTATAGAATTTGACACAATTATAGTTCATATGGAGAAGCGTGTGCGAATGCAAATATTTTAGTATAATATGCAATATTGGTATATTAAATTATTAGAATAAAACCACACGCAAACTGATACAAAACGATTTACGTGATTTACACACACCTGTGGCAAAGTTATACAACCTATTACACTAAGATCATGTCAAAGCTACTGCTATAGTCCACCTATAGCTTATAGCTTTAAATAAGCATATAGTATGCAAATCTAAAGATTTGTGGCTGAATATCGACCACCAGGCGATCTCTATTTTAATTAAAGCGTTTATTTTTGTGTTCCTGTTTGAATACTAGTAAAACTTTGATATATAGTATATATTCTCGTTATCAGAATAGTTAAATTTTGTAAAAAATAATTCCCATGTTTCACATTTACCAGGCGAACAGCGACGGCTTTATATTTTACGTTTTAAAGTGAAGTTTCGTAAGATAGGCATTTGTTACAGGCTACCTGGAGCAAGGACTCATGGTGAAGGACTCTGATATGCTTAGAGTCCACTACCTAAGGTCTCATTCTTGGCACTACGACATCCTATCCCTATTGCCTAGCGACATTACTTACTTCTGGTGGACTCCCGGTACTTGTGATGAAGTAAGTGATATACATTAATTTTGTTAATCGTACAAATGGAGTTATAAAAACAGTGTTCGTTTTTATAATAAAGTCCCATAGAAGACTCGGGGACTATCTCTATTAAGAGGTAATTTTGGAATTACCTCTTAATAGAGATAGTCTAATAGGATATTGGAATTTACCTTTTAGAATTTACCTTACGGATTATTCAAATCACGAAAAATCTTGGGAATAAATTAGTCTAACCAAACCTGAATTGTGAAATGGTGATATTTAATAATCAGGATACAAAAAATAAGCAAAATATTGTCCATAGACTAGTAGAAAAAAATATCAAAAACTTCTTCTTTGGGTAGTAATATTAAAACACAATCAGGAGTATCAAAAGAACTTGATGTAAGATTTAAATATAAACACGACGATAGTTGAATGCATACATAACTATTGTATTTTCCTGTTACCAAATAATTTTCCAACAAACTTCACATAATAAGGACGACAGAAAAACCCCTACGCATGGAACGCCAACAAGACAGATGAATCGATCGTCAATAAACATTCCAACCAAACACATTCTTTAACTTCGTTATTACTGAACATGTCAATATTGGTTGTTCCAGGAACATTTACCTTGCCCCGTTATTGTGCGACTCAATCGCCTATTTCGCCTGCCCCGCATGTGGGAGTGGTTCGACCGAACGGAGACGGCCACCAGTTTTCCCAATGTGTTCAGAATTTGCAAGGTCAGCCAAAATCAACAACAATAATTTCTAGTTTCTGACTTACATTATAACAAAGTGAGTCAATAGAGTTAATTATAGATGGCCCGATAAAGCGTGCTGATAGAAATGCCATTTTGGAAGTTCCTTTTAAGTTTTTTATATTGTATAGGTCTAAATGACGAGATTTTAAGTAGATACCGAGTATTATTTATATAAAGTATTTTGTTGCTTACAGTTATATTTTGTCCTTCTGTTAATGAAAAAAAAAAGATCTTAAAAGAAATGTACGAAATTCTGAACTGTTCTCGCTTAATAATTCTAATTAATATAATAGGATAGTGAATATTGTATCATTTATGCAAAGTAAGACATTATTAAAAATAATTGGAGATACCGATGATGTTATTAATACTTTAAAATGTTTACAGGTCGTCATGGGGATACTGGTCCTTATTCACTGGAATGCATGCTTGTATTTCGCCATCAGCTACGCGATCGGTTTCGGAGTCGATAACTGGGTGTATAACAATACTGGAGATATAAATAATACGTTAGCTCACCAGTATATCTATAGTTTCTATTGGTCTACTCTCACACTGACGACTATCGGAGAAACACCGCAACCGGAAACCGATGCTGAATATGTTTTCGTCGTAGCCGATTTCTTGGCTGGAGTACTTATTTTCGCAACTATTGTCGGCAATATCGGATCGATGATCTCCAATATGAACGTGTCGAGAGTCGACTTTCAGAACAAAATGGACGGCGTCAAGCAATATATGTCTTTCCGAAAGGTGAGCGGGGAATTGGAAGCTCGGGTTATAAGATGGTTTGCTTACACGTGGGCTGAGAGTGGCGCTTTAGATGAGGAGAATGTGCTGTCATCCTTGCCCGATAAGTTGAAAGCGGAGATTGCTATTCGAGTTCATCTCGACACCTTGCGCGAAGTGAGGATCTTTCAAGATTGCGAACCTGGTTTACTGGAGGCACTGGTGCTTAAGCTCAGACTGCAAGTGTTCAGTCCTGGTGATTATATATGTCGCAAGGGTGATGTGGGGAAAGAGATGTACATTGTTAAGCGCGGAAGGCTGCAAGTCGTTGCTGATGATGGAAAAACAGTTCTGGCTACCTTGAGCGCTGGCTCAGTATTTGGGGAGGTCAGCGTCTTGGAGATAGCCGGCAATCGTACTGGTAACAGACGCACCGCCAACGTGCGCTCTTTGGGATATTCCGATTTGTTCTGCTTGGCAAAGAAAGACTTGTGGGAAGCCCTTAGCGACTATCCAGATGCCATGAAAACTTTAACCGAAAGGGGTTGTCAATTATTGCGTAAGGTAAATAACAAAAAATAAGCTCAATACACTGCTTCGTATCTACGTGTTTTCTCATCAATGTGCACCAGCATTTTACACTAAATACACTTATCAAGATATCTCATTTCATAAAACATGCACTATAACTAACGAGAGAGGGTGGATGGTACTTATACACGCAGCTATGTAAATCACCAAGGCTTAAGGATTGAAGCGTGCCTAGATATATAAACATTACTATTTATCATATTTCACAGGACGGTTTACTCGATGAAAATTTATTTCAAAACGCTCAAGCCACTCAACAGAGTCTCGAAGAAACTGTTTGCAATCTTGAGTCTACGGTAGAAATGATAAATAACCGTTTGCAGGGTTTATTGGCTGACGTTGGCGAAGAACAAGCCAAATTGAAGCAACGTCTTAATAGATTGGAAAACAGGTAATCTTTACGCTAAATTAGTCCAAAATGCGAAAACGCTATGCGAATTATTTGGTCAGCTACTGCGGTTTACAGAATAATGTCATTATTACTAATACTTAATTACTCTTAAACTGCTCTGCTTGCTGGTCGATTGCGATGTATTTAATGATGCGAAGCGATAATTCTACTGTTATTCACTCCGTTGTTGTAATCATTTCCAGAGTCATCGAGTCCGTTGATGAAGAAACTGATGATGATGATTATACTACTTCTCTGGATGAATCGGAACTACGCAGCGAGATTGCCAGGTCATGCGCCGCAGACTACAGCGCAATCGCCCTTACCCCGGTTCAGTGCTCTTCAATCCTGGGCTATAATCATCCCGCCCGTGAGCGTGGTCATTCACTCACCGTCGAGAGAACCCCAGGCCTCTTGAATATTACTCCTGAACCAAGAAGCAAATCCTTACGCCTGAAGAAAAACCAAAAAGACGCAGCGAAGTAAAGTGACTCGTCACATTGTATAGAAAACACGGAATTATCGTGAAAAATTTTGGTATCCCTTGTTTCAACTTTCACATGAAGTAACAAGTGGTTTTTGAAACCTCCTTGTACAATTCATGAATTCTGCATCTCGCTTGTAAAAGTTTCTCAAGTAGCATATTGAATGTCTAAAATATTTATGATCTATTTTAGATAACTTAAAAACCTATGTCTTAGTGGATGTAAGAATTATACTGCATTGCACGTGGAGTTGACAATTAGATTACATTTAAAATGAGTATATAGAATCTGTATTATATAAAATCATACTCAAACTTAAAAAAAAAAAATAAAAAAAAAAATAATAGTCAAAGAAAAAGATAGTTCAATAACTGTCTGTAGAAGCAACATTTTAATATATTGATGTTATATAAATATAAGTAAAGTATATTGGACTTGTTCGAACTAATCTCTTCTTATATTCATTCTTCTTACATATTTTATATACCCCTATGCGTAGTGTATCTACTAATTAAGAATATAATAATTATATATAATCTTCAGAAAGAGCGGAGGTACCTAGTTCCTGGACCAGAGAAGAAGGGACAACCTCAAGTCCCGGTCACTGGCTTCCATCCAATATAATTACGGCAACGGTCTCTTTATGTGCGTTCTAAGTGAGCGCACGTATAAACGATGTGAGCCACTGGAACGCACACCGAAGACCGGCATATCGTGTCTAAATAGTTTAAAAGCATGATATTGATATATAATACCTGAATACTATCATAAAAGTAGTGATCTTTTGCTCATAGCAAACAACTGTATTCCTTAGTAAGAGTATAATAATTGTTAATGTTAACCATATATACATATATTATAGTCAATGAAGTGTGACTTTAATCATACACTAATTTATATAAAATACTGAAAACCAAAAAATATCTAATTAAAAATTTACGGATAAGTAATTTAAATATTATTCTTGTATTCTCTATTGCCAAAAATATGACCAAAGTTTAATAGAGTTTATTTACAGATTACTTGCAATACTTAATTATAGTTTGCAGCACACGTAAATGTGTCTAAATTAGATCCACTTTTTTCCATCTCTTTTTCTTAAGATATTATTCATTCATATATAAAAATCGCATTGGGATAGCCAAATTAACAGATTAAATATGAGTAGTTTAGCTAATAAATGTGTTTTAGATGTAAATATGCATGCATTTCAGATGTTTATCATAATGGATTATATTAAGATTAGGAAAATGTTTCTAATTAGTAATATTTAAACGCCATCGCCAATTATATAATACGACCAGTTTAGAAATTTGAATAGAAAAAATATGGCTGGCAATTTTAAAGATTAATAATTGTAGAGGTTAGCAATTTTAAAAAAAATATATAAAAAATGTAGAAGAAAAAAGACAAAAAAAGTATGTATATCTTTTCTAAGAAAGACGTATAGTGATTTAGATTTAAGTACAAGATTTATAAACTATTGGAAGGAACATGCACAATGAAATGTAGTAAAATGCTCCCAGAAGTCTAGCTGTTGGCGGGATGTTGGTTTTTCGAATTCTTCTAAAACAGTAATTAGTGTAGAATCGAAGTTTTTAAATAAAAAAAAGAAGACCGCACACTGACTCCTTTATGGAAACTCAATAGAGTTCCATTTTGTTTTTAATTCCCGTCGCAGCATATAAATGACCTGGTGATGCTCTAGTTTAGTAAATGTTAGAGTCGATTTCAGTAGATTTCTATTCTGAGTGTATTTAATGTTTAGGCCAAATATTACTATGATAAAATTTATATCTTCGTCTCGCGGCTTTAGGCCAGGTACACGTAGGACCCTTATTAGTGATATATCCAATCTCCAATCGTCTCTTCCCAACTATATAAAGGTTGTTATAATGGCTGATACGAATCAAGAATTAGTATTGGCCAATTTTAAATAGTCAACTTTACTTCATCATTGATGTAAGTTTTATTAATCTTATCTCTAATCTTTGGAATTTGTCATCTTTAGATATTACCTTTCATAGATGTCTATTTATTGGATAAAGATTGTATATACAAGTAGAAGGAAACTTAATTTCTAAGTAATGTATTTTGCTGAAATTTTAATCATTAATATCGCAAGCAAGAGAAAATAGTTCTTGAATATTGTACTTATTTGTAATTGATTTTTAACTAAGAGCAGTCAACTTTGAGAAGTTTACGTTTGTATGTATGTATGTACTTATAATTAGTTATTTTGTTCACTTCGAATTTTCGGCCAAAATTATAATGTGTCCTATAGATGTGATCGTAAATGTAAAATGTACGGACTTAGATATATAAATATATATATTTACATAGATATTATATATTTCTATATAATCTTTACCTTTGTATTAATATAACATATAAATTATATCTTAAAAAGTGTTGTTGTAGTGGTAACCGTTCACTTAAAAAATGGGCCGTTTACAGTAGAATCTTTATTTAATGTAGTCTTTATTGTGGAATGTATACAGAAGGATTTGTACGTGTATATATTGGATTTGTATGACGATATGTAGATGAAATTGCAAAATTCTCGAATATAAAAGGGATGATGCAAGTATGCAGTTAGTAAGTAGCTGATGGTATTGTCACATTGAGGAATTGAAACCGTGCGAGCGTGGACTGAAATATTATTTGAAAAGGCAAGGAAGTATATAAGACATTACATAAGTAGTCCTATAATCCCTGTATTAAATGTAACGTTGCTCGTCTATTGAGTATTCAAATTGTAGTGATTAATGGAAATATTTATCTCAAGTAGTGATGATAAAATTGTAACTTTCGATGTCTGTTGTAGCTGAAAATAAAGGTGCTTACCACTAATATCGTTTTATTTATTAAAATGTCATACACATTCTAATACAACCAATTCTGTTAAATCTGTAGTTTTAACACAACTGATTGTATTAGAAAGTTTATCAGAACATCCCATGAAATTGAATACCGCAAATATGCTGCAAAATATATTTTCATAAGTACTGTTTGCCTCGCTAAAATTCTATGTAGAAACTCATAAACTTTTTAATACAATTACTTGTGTTAAATTTTTTAGCTTTACACAACTGATAGTATGAATTCTGCGATTAATTGCGGTTTTAATTATGTATTGACTGAATTTGTACCAGACAAATTTAGTCTAAAACTCGTTTTTGCTATTCATATTTAAGAACGTCAAATCAAGGCAGGGAATAGATTTCTTATTTAAACCCATTTTTGTACACTGCGATGACGCGTCTTTCAGAAATATTCTCATATCCAGAGAAATCCAGAAGTAATAAAATAACGAAACACGTACATTAACAATTTTGTTAATAAGTGTCCATTATTATTCGTAATAAAAGTAAGAATAAAGAAGTTAATTTAGACATGAAAAAAATTACCAAATAATTGTAATATTTTATTTAAATACAACAGTAAAAATGGCATTTTTTGAAATAGGAACACCATTGAACTCGCGACACCGTCACCGTTACCGACAGCTCTGACTGTTCGCAGCCTCTGTATATTCAGTTTGTGACTACTGTCGAAATTCCCGGAGTGCCACTGTGTTTTTTTTTATGTATTTTGGATAAGAAAACATTCAACATGTCTTTAATCTGCTTTACATGAAATATGAAATTGAGATCAGACTGAAATAAAATGACAGAGAAGTCGGTATTAAATGAATAAAGGACGGGATACACCTATCTTATAGTTTATATGAATCTATGGATGTCTTGTTTAAGGTACGACTACATTAAGTTAGATAAATATTAATTATAAATTATACTTATACTCTCTTCTTTTAGGGATCCCTAGCCCTACAAGGTTCCCTCACAATTTCACTCGGTCCAACCGTCCGTTTGGCCGCTCGCATGGTGGACCTCCCACCCCCCCAAAGGATTTCTAAACTCGAAATTATCTATGTTGATAGGAAATGCTTAAAACCCAGGGAAATTATTTTGGACGAAATTCGACCTTGAAATCATCTATGCTGAAAGGAGCTTCTAAAACACACACAAGGAAAACTATTTTGAACGAAATCCTGTTGGATTACACAATTATTGAAGATATAAATACCTTTTACAGCGAATCAGATATGGAACCCTTCTATACGAGCGCGTCTTGACATAATCTTGGACACGGTATTTAGCTATATTTATAATAATATATATAGCTGAAGATTTTTTTTGTTGGTTTTCTTGAAAAAATCTTTCAGTGTTAGATAGCCTATTTATCGAGCAAGATTATAGACTACATATCATCACGCTAAAGTTGAATCTATTTTTTTTACTTAATTTTACGCGGACGAAGCTGCAATTTGAAAAAAAAAATTCAAATCGTGCCAGTAGTTCCTGAGCTTAGCGCATTCAAACAAACAAACTCTTCAGCTTTATATATAAGTAACGATTAAGAAAATATTTGTAGTTTAATTTCTAAAAGTGTTTCGAATATTCGTAAATAATATTAATTTCAAAACTCTTAATATAATAATAATCATTTACAGATGCAAACGAAGAAAACTTGAAAATATTTTACTCCCAATGTGGCCACACCTTTAAAAATACGTATATTATCAGATAAAGAGACTTTGACGGTAATTCATAATTGATGTTACGCTCAGATTTTATAAAAGAAATACCGAGAATTTCAGTCGCGGATGTATCAATTATTTATTATTATAAGGATTTATTACAATCGACTAAGCAAGTTTATTGTAAAACTTAAAACTTGTTAAATTTTTGTTGTGAAAAAACCCTCAACAGTCCAAACGATAGACTATCCGCAAGGTACTGGATTAAAACCACAACGCTGCTGGACTATTATCGCACACACTATCCACAAGTATTCGGAAAAAAGTGTAACTAACGTGGATATCAAGGGACGGTTGCCACGCTGTGTGATATGAATATGGCGGCGCTTCGCCACGCGGTATTGACGCGTCGCCATGCGCTACTGAAGCTTCGCCACGCGCTGATGACGCTTTGCCAATCGACTCGACATTCCCCCACCTCTCTCATCGCACCAAAATGGCTTATTACGGTACTAGTTACTACCCTTTTTGTGCCATATCTTTTTCCTTTTATAAGCTACCTCGGTTCATGAAAAAAACTACTTTATTTCATGAACCATGTATAATTGATTTTGTACTCGACTAAAGAAACTAAACTTCCGACTTTTACATAATTCCCTGAGCGACAGCGAAATGTAAAAATATTATAAATAAAAATTCCCAGATACCTACTTTGCATGAAAGAAATAACAAAGCATGTCACCCGGGGTTTTCCTACCATGTTCGCCGCGTCTAAGTTTCCTTAGGAAACTTTTTATTTATGCAAAGTTGTGGCTAGCAACTTTCCAGCAAATGTTGTGCTTTAAAAAACTACTTTCAGCGATATCCTGTCAAAATTAAGCTACTTTAAAAACGTGTTATAGAACCTTCCCGGTCTAGCACCAGGATGTGTTTACTTTGCAGAAGGTGAGGATGTGGGACGACTTAAGGTGACCGATTGCCATCTGACGTCATACCCGGAACCCCCACAATCACACAACTAATATCACACAGTGACATTAGTGAGGCCCACAGTTTAACGTGCCTTCACAAAACACTATCCGTGTTTTGTGAAGGCACATTAAACTGTGGGCCAAAGCATGTTATAAAACCATGGCTGAAAATGAACTTAGCTAGAATTAGAGGCCTCGAAACGTAAATATAATGAATATAACAGGTCGTAAGCAATAACAAGAAAAGTGTTACGTTATTGGTGATTTTTGTCGTTATTACATTGGCCTGCGATACGGAAGGCTTAGTGTAAAAGTTTTATTTCATACCTTTGTTAATGTACTTCTCTTTATATGACAATCATCATCTACAGCCATAAATAAAATTAAAGTGTCTGCCTGTAACTTCAAAAGTAATTTATATTACCAAATGTGTATGATCGTATAATCAAAGATAAACTGATCAGTGGTAATCATTCAGTCAGTCAAGCGCTATTGTTAGCGAAGAGCGTCGATCGGTCGTTTTCACATTGACTGACAGAAACGCCTGCGATACGGACAGCTTGATGTAAAGCTTTCATTCGCTGTACCTTTGTTAATGTGCTTCTGTTTTTACCACCGACGCAAAAAGAGGGGCGCTATAAGTTTGACTTATCACACAAAGACAGACATCTGTCTGTCTTTGTGTGTGATAACAAATGTTTGTGAAAATATCATTTCTGTAAGAGCTATTTTTAAAATAGCTAGCTAACGAGTTTCTTGCTGATTCTTCTCGTGGCTCGACTCTTCCGAATCAGTGGTGGCTTTTAAAATATTTGACGATTCAAAAGAGCTTGTAAAAGTCTACTTGAATAAGATATCGTTTGAATATGAATTTAAGCGAAAACTTAGATAGGGGCTGAAAAATGCGATGGAAAAATGCATGGAATAATTAAGTAGTGATTAATAATCACTTCACTTGAGATGAGACATTGTAAACCGTCGATCGTGTTCAAGAGGCAGCTCTTATAGTTTACCGTTATTGAAAATTCAACCTTATCGCGCTATAGGTAAGGTAGCGTTTTGCACGGGAGAGAATATCGAATTAGAACAAGTAAAAGTGATAGACTTGGGGGATTTGCGTAGTCTTGTCTAGTCTAGGCTTAATTGGATCGTAGAAGGGTAGTAATACATTGAGAAGTCTGGCTTAGTTTGCTTGATAATGCGTATCGTGTAGGGTTGAACGGTTCCAATTATTAAAAAAAAAATTGCCATAAAAAATAAAAAAAAACATAAATTTATGAAATACTAATAATACCTGTGTTTATAACGGATGTTTACTAATTACTAAACTACCTTCGTAACATGTTTCATCAATGTGCGTGCCGCGGTTTTTGAAATTTTATTTTAGGCGACCTTCCACTTTTATATGCATATATAGATTTAGGACTTTAGACAGTTTCTTAATATTGTTCGTTTATCATCCAATCATTTTCTTTTAACAAATAAATTCATGATTTCGATGGCACAGCGTACATTAATCTTTGAGACTACTAGACCAATTTAGTGGTAAGTTCACTGCCTGGAAGCTTGTTTTTGTAAAAACTTGAATACTTTCTCAAAATCTGCAAGTTCTGAAAATGGTACGTCGAATTATAGTTTAAATTTTAACGTTCATATTTATCTACCAAGCGTTATTCTGGTATAGTACCAGGGTTCACTTAAATGGCAGAGGATGTGGCTGTGGGGCGAGTTACGAGGACCGATTGCCATCTTATACCATCCCCGGAATCCTCACAATCGCTACAACCTTACGACTCAGTGATATTAACAGGGGCCTTCTGTTTTACGTGACTTCCGTAAATTGGGGTAATTTTCTTCTATTACTAGCAAATTGTTTGGTAAATAAACAGACTGGGGAAGAAACTTTTGTTTGCGCTACAACTTCATATGAACTATGTGTTTTGCTTTGCGAGCGAGTAATATAACGAAATCATATATAGTTACTAGCTTAAGGCCGTGACTGTGGGTATATATATTTCCTATTTCGCTTTTCATCTTCATAAGAACTTTCCTCGGACTTTAAAGCCGACTGATGTTCATATTTTTTGTATTCTAGCGGACCCTGTGTATTATATACATAGAGGAGGGTAGTTGTTCATAAGAGTATAAATAAAGAGACAACAAGGTAAGCGAGGCAGTTGTGTCACGACCGTTGACTTGGTAAGACTAAGGTAAAACTACCTAAGTACACTGTGATCAATGAGAGTACGACATGTATGCATACACGAATTTGGTGAGTTATAATTATAATAAATATTTACGTAGTATCAGTAGACGTAGTGTAGCAACACCTGGATAATACACCCAGACTCGAGGTGGGAATCGAACCCACGACCCCCGGAGCAGATGGCAGGGTCACTGCCCACTGCACCAACGGGCCAGCCTAATAAGCTATCTGTAAAAACAAATGAGATTTTAAAGCATTCAAAAATAGTATCTTTGCCTATTGGACCAATGTTTTTAAACAATTAATGACTTTTTAACGGATCGTAAATTATGAATTTATTTGCAAAAAGACTTTTATTGCTAAAAAAATACTGTTTCATATTAGTAACATTGTAATTGCTTTTTGAATTAAACAAGACTTTTGCGCGCCTCGACAATGTTACAAGGGGCAAACGAGCAGGCAGCAGGTAGCTAATTGCCTACTGACGCCCATGGACATCTGCACGACCAGAAGGCAAGCAGATGCATTGCCGGCCTTTATTGATAAGTTAAGGGACTCCGAAAGATGATTCAAGAAATAAATTACTCTGCATTTGAAAACCCAATGAAGAAAAAGTTAAGAGAGTAAAATGGGGCTTGGTTTTAAACCAGATTTGGTTGTATTATGAGTCGTATAATTTTAAAATGCTGGAGCCAGACATAGCTTCATTTGAATGATCATTGCAATGATCATATTGTGTGGCCGGGGACTTTGTGTAACTTCACAAAGTTTTCTAGAACTTTGTGGACTTCAAAGACAAAAATATACAAATACTTTGAGCTGTATCTGGCTCAGGCATAATAGTAGGGAGATCGAAAGCTTCTGTAATATTCGTGATCATTAGACTACCCTCACTTTGTGGTTATATAAAGCTGGTCCTAAGACCTGTTGTGGTTCATTCAGTCGTTAGCGTTCACAGTATGCGGTCGTTATTGACGTAAGTCGTATAATTTTAGTATTGTGTAACTTGGCACTTTATTTTATGATCTGTAATTATTATCGATTGTTCCTGATTTGTAATTTAAATGATTTTTTATGTTACAAGGGGCAAACGAGTAGGCAGACATCTAAGAGCGTTTACACTAAAATATCTATAAAAATATTCTTGTTACAGCTCTAGACCTATGTTCGTTTGATGTGGACCCACCTTTAGGGTGACTCTTTCGGAATTTTGCCTTAATTTTGTGTATTTTCAACTTTCATTTGAGGAATTTTACTCAATTTTTTCTGTGAACCACGTACTCACGTAAACAAAACTTTTTTACGTGAACGGGTATTGAAATTCATTCCTTAAAAGTCTTTCTTGGAAAATTAATAACATAATTACTTGTAGAGCTTACAGTTTCATAGGAGATCAACTTGACCATCCCATAAAGACAACAAGAATTAACGCGTAAACTCACAACTACAAAACAACAAAACCAGTTTATACGCGGTAATGGTCGAAGAG
The DNA here is from genome assembly GCA_024363005.1 of Charaxes varanes. Lineage (NCBI taxonomy): Eukaryota > Metazoa > Arthropoda > Insecta > Lepidoptera > Nymphalidae > Charaxes > Charaxes varanes. The sequence goes on from JANCMC010021608.1 coordinate 7,048,226, forward strand.
AGGTATATTAACAAAATCCCTGTACAACCTACTTAATGACCTGGCTTATCAAGAACTATCATAAGTACTTTATTAGAAAGGACATATAAAGACACACTTGTAGGGCCATACCAGATCTAAAAAACTGCGGGAGACGCATCGTTCGCACGTGCATAGCTTTAACATAATCCCTTCGTGGGAAAAGAATGTCGTACCTACTCATTTATGTCCATAATAATTGATTTCCGCGGGTGAAAGACCACTGAACGCTTCGATGGATTTGACAAATAATACGCCTTAGAATTTATACGGAAAAAACTTCAATTGAGAAATGTACGCGAGAGTCATATACTTTAATTTTATTTAAAAAATGCATTTAATATATCTCTTATTACATTTTAACTTCAACTCGTTTTAATCAATTAAAAAATAACAGACGAGTTATTTTTCATAGGATTCGGGCAGGTATTTTGCTGTTGGGTCCGCTTGTATTTTATAAAATTTCTCAACTTTAATAAATAAATAGCATAGAGAGAGGTGGTGACTTGTGAAACGTTGTTCGCGGTCCACCGTTCACGTGATCACACTTTGCGACAGCGGACGATGACGTCTCATGATATCAGACTTAATTGAGAACTAGATGAGCTGCACCGTGATCGTATACGTGCGTTTTGTTTCTTGGCGTTCCGTAGATTGTACATGTTATTTATTTGTATAGATACATTTTTGTCGTTTTTTATTCGAAATATTGAATACTTTCATCTTTAATTGTGTATTAAAATATATAATTTTAATTAAACTTATTATAATGGAAAAAATATATGACAGACTTATTTGACGGTTGCCAAGGTTTTTTTTTATGATAATTATTATAAAGTTAAATTTAAATCAGTAAGTCAAATTGTAATGACAAAATCCCCTAGACACAAAAATTATTTATTTGACGATGACCATGTCCGTGGGACCCCTATACATTCATTTTTGTCACATAAAAGCATTCGTTTTTGTCACACAAAAATGAAGGCGTAACTTATTAAAACGTGTCTCAGTTGTTAATGAAACTACTAGGAATCTAAGGTTTCATCCACCAGCAATTAAGTTGTGTCTGACGGCCCAGGAATCTTCATGATGAACCGATATTGATGATTCTTTTTTTTAAACTAGTGCTCCCCGTATGGTACCATCTTTTAAGTTTGTTACCTCAGAAATTTGACTTGGTGAACCGATTTTGATGATTCTTTTTTATTTGACAGCTAGTGCCTTTCGTGTGGTCCCATTTCAATTTGGTCCAGTCTTGACAGTTTGAAGCTTTCTTTCTTGTTAAAATTTCATTTATATTTGTTTTGTTGTCATTCAGTGCAGATTTTGTCAGAGCAGAGTATGAGCGGGAATGCAATGATGCCATTAAGTTTTATTAATTAATTCACGTAACACAGTACAAATACTGGGTTATACCAGTTTTAATAAGACATAAAGTAATATAAAATTTAAAATTCTAGGAAAACCCCCTTTTTCCCAAAACCGAGGGACCACGTGAATAATTACCACAACTAATAAAAAAACTATATAGACGTTAGCATTCAAGCAAAAACCGGTTCATTTGTTTAGGATCTACGATGCCTCTCCCACTCTGTTCTGAGTGTATGAATACTTAAGAATTTATATAGTAAATTACCTCTCTATAACGCGGTCGTAGTCATCAGTGATGATGACGGACGATTTGGTGACTTTGTTCTGGTTGAAGTCCTTCGAATGCAAATGATACTGCGTAGTGACCCAGCCGATGTACACGTGCGTCGGGTCTTGGCCGGGGAAAATTCTGCAATTAAAAACACAGTAAAGCATCCTTTTAAAATTGAAATAATTAGGATAAGCAATAATGTATGAAAAACTAAACTGCTTTGTTTTAATCCGCGAATGAATACGAGGGAAAATCTGTGTAACGCTGTAACCTGAAAGCTACACAATCGAATTCGCCACCAAATCACTTTCATTTTACGAATAACCTTTATAGAGTCTATCTCCTGATAAAGCTTCGGTGTCGAAGCGAAACGTGCGTTGAGGCACATCGGAAAGTCAGTGTAGTGCTGTGCTCTGGTGGTGGATTCGGTGGTGTACATAATATAAGGGTTAATATTCTTTTAAATAGTTTTTTGTTGTTTTTGATAATATGTGAAAGTTAAAAATGGTTACAGTTGATTGTACTTAGGAGATAGACATTTGCCATCGCCAACTTTTTATAGATCATTTTAAGATATACAATTCTGTACTACATAATTTTTATCTATCTTATAAGGTTAACGCAGTGCATACAATGTAAGCGCACAAAATTATTTTTCACATCACATTACGAAAAAGTTGGGTAAATTAATGAGAAAAGTTATCATAAATTTATATTATTGTAAAAAAAAATATATAAATAGTGAATACCGCATAATAATCAGTTCAGTAGTTTTTGAGTTTATTGCAAACAAACAGACTAATGCAGCAGAGGTCTTAGTTTTATAATATGTATTAATACAAAACCATCACTGCTAGCAAATTTTTTCAAACCATTTATACCTTCTAACTTTCATTGCTTTCTTTTAGAATGAAATTAAACTTGAAAGAACCTCTAAACCGACTGCAGCGCCACCTGTCGAGCTGATTTGTGAATCTAAACTATACAGGGCGCCACCCAAACGCATACAGCCGTTTAACAGGAGATAAGTAACAAACACACGTACAGTAAAATCATATGTGTGAACATTGGCAAGCCTGCATGATTGCTGTCTAGAAGCCTATAGGTCTTAACAAATTTTATGGGTTATATATTTATTGATTAAGTGCATATATGCACTTTTTCCTAAAGGGCTCTGCTGCACCAACGAAAAACCTCGAGAACAATACTAAATAAATAGTACTGACTTTAAGTGAAGAAAACAGAGAAGTCTCTTATTAATACCTAAGAAGAAGAGAGAGGTATATACCAATAGCTTAGAGATGTAACGTTAATTAGAGGTAGCGCCGTGCTTGTAGCCGACTTGGGCCGGCGCGTCCGGGTATCAGTAGCCCTTTCTCACATGAGATCGGTGTGAAGCGGCGGCAATGCTCTCACGGCTAGATACAGTAACATAGTATACATTGGCAAATTGCTTTGTAGGTTTGTAGAAGAAGTTTAAAGCTAGCAACAGAGCGTAGACTTTTGAAGGCATAAATTAACTTTCTTATCCTGCTAGTTAATAATTTAATATGTAAATCCCATGATCAAATGACAAAATACAATATTAATTTTGTATTAAACATTATATTTGGTTGTGAATGTTACGTTAATTTTGCATATACTTGAAATGCTTTTCATCTCATTGTCAATCCATAAAAATTTACTTTTTACTAAGTACATTTTGAAGGAAAATACGACATCTAACTAAAGGATATTAACTCACAAAATCGACACGCTTACTGTGAAACGTTTCCTAATGAGAACCATCTAATATAATCTTTGAACTAAGTCGTATATTAATATCGTGTTCCTCTTCTCGAATATTCATCGCCTGTACCTAGTATTTTATATTATTATTATTTACTTAGATTTCGTCAGTTTCTGGTATCATCATAATTATTATAATCAAAAACCTATTCGCTCCCACTGCCGGGTATAGGTCTGGCCCCGTTTGCACCACTCTTTGCGGTCTTGAGCTAATCTATACCAATTTCGACCAACGACAGTTATTATGTCGTCGACCCATCTCGTTGCTGAACGACCAATGCTCCGCTTACCTAGCCTCGGCCACCACTCGGTTACTGCCCTAGTCCACTTGTCGACATCCCAAACTTTCGTCCTTCGTAGGATTCCATTGTTGCGTACGCGGTCTATGAGTTTCATGCCAAGCATGGACCTCTTCAGGGCTCTCTGCGTTACATATATTTTATTCACGGCCTCACTGGTAAGTGTCAAGTGGTAAGTGTCCCTGTTTCGGCACCGTACATCATGGTGAGATTGACATATTGGTTATATAGACAAGTTTTTAGACGTAGTGGAATATGGCGTGACTTGAGAATGTCATCAACTTTTATAAATTTTTACAAAGTTTCTGGTATAGTAAGATTTTTTACGAAAAGTAATATGGTAACCGTGTATGACATAAACGAAATCAAATGTGTATATCAAAGTATTTCGCAAATAGCGTTATCAACATATTATAATCTTCTAATATATAAATTTCTCGTGTCACGGGGCGTTGCAAAACTCCTCCGAAACGGCTCGACCGATTTTCATGAAATCTTGCGTGCACATTGGCTAGGGTTGAGAATGGGTCAACATCTATTTTTCATCCTCCTAATTGTTAAGGGTGGCCCACGCCGACGGAGTCGCGGGGCGCAGCTAGTCTTATATATAAAATTCTCGTGTCAAAATGTTAGTTACCGTACTCCACCAAAACGGCTCGACCGATTTTAATGAAATTTTATATACGTATTCACTAGGCCTGAGAATCGGCTACTATGTATTTTTCATACTCCTAAGTGATAAGGGTGGCCCACGCGGACAGAGTCGCGGGGCGCAGCTAGTATTGTATAAATTAAAGATGACTGTAACAAACTGTAATAGGAATTTTATGTAACACTAATAGGATAATAATAAAAATTAATTAAGTATATGAACATGATTTATGTAATTAATAAAGCAGGCTGAAAGCGACGTGAAAGAAAAGGCGGAGGCGTAGTGCGTTATTTATTTTGATAAAAGAAAAAAAAAACAGTGCGGAAATATTTAAGTAATACAAAGTTTGGAGTTTAAGAATCTACAGATTTCTTCCAACCATAATGACGATGTAGTTGCGTACTATAAGTCGGCATAATTTGTTCAATTTCTAACTTTAAAGTTTTTATACGAATCCGTCCATTCGTTTATTCTTCTGTCAGCATATCGGGAGTGCCACTATCTTTAAAGAGTTTGAATAAATTAATGTATGTATTGGGTACTAATTTCCCTTTTTCTTTTTATCTGCCTTCAATTTGTAAATGAGTTGCGACTCCAACATCAACATATAATCTAAGTATTTTGTGCCCCATGATGAGTACGATATGTACCATTGCTTATACATGTCATAATCGTCGTCACTAGTGAAAACTGAATTTGGATCTTCCATTACAGCCTCAAGTATTTCATAAGGCTCTAATGGCTTGTAATACAACTGAGGTAACCTTTTGCCACTTAGCAAGTTTTGTACGGCATTTTTGATACTATTCATATCGTACCCTCGCAAAACCTGCGCCAAGCAATGAATGTTGAAGTCGCGATTGACTCCATGATATTTCATTAGCATTTTACTTAAAGTATATGATATACTTCCGTAATCAGTTTTTGGTAGTAATATCAACGACTGAAATACTTTATACATTTGCGGCTTACTTGCTAACCAGGGCTCTACGGCTGTTCCTAAAACCAACATTTTATCGGTAACTGGATTTATTGGTTTTATTATTTCTTTAAACAGATCTCTATTCAAACGCTTTGGATCAAACATTTTTTCTTCTTTCGGAATTTTTTTCCAAAAAATTTTATCAGCATTATCAATAAAAATTATGGCTGGCTGCATTAGTCTGCATATTCTATTTACGTATGTGAACATAGTTTTTAAATTTTTTGGTCCTGGAAACTTATTATACACGTTCATTGGAGATAAGTCAATAATGATCGAGTTTGTTTCTGTTGCTATGGCATACACTAAAGATTTTTTTCCTGAGTTTTTTGGCCCTACAATCAGTTGTGTCCTACTGGCATTTTCGCATGAAGACCCAAGAGTGACAAGACAGCGTAATCTTACCTGTTCCTTGACATCTCCCAAGCAAGCAGGCGGAAATGTTGGTGTCCATAGCACAGCTCGCGTGTCTGCAGCAGCGTAATTTCTATCGCCCCAATAATCATCCAGTGTAACACGAGGATACTTTTTTATTATCCCTTCGTCAACCAAAGCCTGAAACATTCTAGCTGGCGGAACCTTTTCTGGTTTAGGAGGTTTAATTTTTTTTGGTTTCTTCCTTTTTCTGCTTTGTGGAACTTTTGCCACACCAGCCTCCAGATAGTCTTGTTTCAAAGCGGTCCTTAGTAAAACTAGTTCTATTCTCATTAAGTCATCAACAATTGGACGAAGTTTAAATTGTAAATCTTGGTAGGCATTTTCTGTTATAAGTTCCATAATATAGCCTTTTATAACATCCAGTGGTGCATCTTTTACATCTACATTCTTCCATTGAGTCTGATAATCATACCAAGCTGTACGTACGTGTTCAATATTTTGTCCTATTGTAACATATATACCAGGATCATTATCTGGGTTAAGCCTAGATTTTTTGTAGTCAAGTAAACGTTTTTCTTCTTTTAGTTTAGCTTCCAACTTTAATCTTTTTTCTTCTTCCCTGGCTGCTATTTTTTCAGCTTTGATTTGCTCCTTTGATTTTGGCTGTCCAGCTTCTGCTTTTGCCTTCTTTTCCTCTTCAGTACGCCAATCGATATATTCTTCTATAGTAAATGTTTCTCCTTTTACTATAAGTATCGATCCTCCTTCTTCAGGGTAGGGAAATTCGTCAAAAAGACGTACTCGTTGATACCAAACTCGAAACCATTCGTGTATTTCAGTAGTTATATCATCCATTACATCTCCTTCTCTTAATTTAAAAACCCGAGCATTTTCGTTAAGATTAGCTTGTACCCACTGTTCGTAATATTGTTGTCTGAATTTGCGACGCTCTTCTTTGACCTTTTCAAATTGAATTTTTGCAGATGGTTCTGTATAAGACGCAACAATCAAACCCAATTTATGTCTAAGTTTATCATCTTTTACATGTTGTCTTTTTATTTCTGCATAGCGCCTATAAATTCTTTGTATTGATCTTGCCGCTTTAGTTCGAAGTTCTTCACTAGCTGGTGGTTTTTTCAGTCCAGCAAGTTCAAGGTATAAATCATTATTTTTGTTAAATAGGTGTGTTTTTTCCCTAATAATATATCTAGAACGTTCCATACGATAACGACAATGCCTTTCGCTCCGAGGGGCCCCTCCTAGGATTTCCAACAACAGATGCAGAATCCTTAAAAGTCGATTTTTGAGTAATTAGTTGCGGTACCTACTTCTCCATCAAGCTCTATTCGAGGCATAATGTGATTGCGTGATGGAGCACATTGTCGAGGACTCATCTGTCCATCTTTTGGGTGACCACGTGAATGTTTACCCCTGTAATTTCACTTGTAACAATAGGAGTTCCAAGGAGTTTTCGTTGCGGATATTATGGCCAAACATCTTCAAGATTCTCATTTGCAAAACCTTCTTAAAAAGTCTTTCTTTTAGACCAAGCTCGTTTAAAATGGGAACGTTTCTTCGATAAGCGGTCCATTTTACCCTCAACAAGCGCCTTCAACACCACATGAAGTAAAATGAAACGGACGGAACGGAACGGAACGGAACGGAACGGAACGGAACGGAACGGAACGGAACGGAACGGAACGGAACGGAACGGAACGATGTTTAAAATCGGTGTCGATGCCTCTACATATGAAAAAAAGTCCATTTAAGTTACATAATCTTTTTAATATAGTATGTATATATATCAATAATTATTATATACTGTTTCAATTCAACTTCTCTAACTAAATCTGCTCTTTCTTGTGTGTTGTATTTATCTGTGGAAACTTTACTGGTCAATGTATTAGTTTTATTAGGTTAAAGTTTTTGAAAAACATGCACTGTATGTTTCCTTTAAAAATTGAAAAAAAAAATAACTACCCGCAAAATAAAATATTTGTCTACAAACTCACCGCAAGCTTACTGTTGGATTCCTGTAAAGTTTGGGACAAAGCCCAAAGATTAGCGGCCAGTCCGATCATGGAGGCCTCTTGAAGTTTTCCCCGTCTAATAATACGCCAAAAGAGCTCTAAAGCCAAATTGTACTGTTTCCTGGTCTCTTTGGAGTCACCCAGCGTCTTCAATACAACCAAAACCTCCTGACATATGTTGGACACAGAGTAGGTATCCACAGAGACATCGCAATTCATGTGAGATGTATAACAGCAATACGTACAATCATCTTCCTAGCCTTATCCTGGTCAAGTACCAGGGTCCGCTTAGATTGCAGAGGATGTGGCTGTGAGGCGAGTTAAGATGACCGATTGCAATCTGACGTCATCCTCGAACTCCCACGAGCTCTACAACCTCACGACTAATATTACAAAGTGACATCAATCGGGTCCCACTGTTTTACGTGCCTTCCAAAATACGGAAGATAATAAATATATATTAGTGCTAGAAAGAATCATTCATCTATCACCTGGTCACAATAAGAGTAACTTAACCTAGCGATTGTCTTAAATGCGGACCACGGACCTTCTTGATGCTGAGAGACTGTAAACTTCAATAATCAGTTCAATCATAGTAAGATTAGTTTGTAACTATTATAATTGGTTAGCATTATAACACAAAGTGACATCTTTACATATATAGATTTGGCTGGTCAAAATACATAAACTGTTAAATTTTAAATCCACTTACTATGGCGTGCAATATTTTTGTTTACAATAAAGAAACAATTCATTTTTACTATTTCAAGTAAATCAAACAGCAATAAGTCTAATCTAGTCTCATTAGTTGTTTTAAGTCTATTGTTATTACTAACTGTTTATTTAAAGATTTCTTGGGATCATATTGAATTATCTACATAAGGTAAGTAAATACTGTCTTACGTGGCATTGACGTCATAGAAAACCCACATAAACCGCTAATAATATTATTCATTAAAGAAATATGTTTTTGTAAGCGAAAAATTTTCCTTTTTAGATTTCCGTAGTCGTACGAGGAACCCTTATACTTTCGCTTTTTCCGTCCATCCGTCCGTCCATCCGTCTGTCCGTCCGTCCGTCTGTCCGACCAAACTTCTGCGATTGTGAACATAAATTATATAATTTGGTACAATTATGTACATATTTGTACTAAATTTTATGTATGTGTTTTGCTAATTACTGAAATTATAATTTTTGGAGAACGTCAGATGGCATTCGGTCATCTTAACTCGCCTCATAGCCACATCAGAGGTTAGGGCCTTTGATGTGGCTATGAGGCGTGATTACGCATAAAACACGTTTGATTGAGTATAATAACGATAGAGGTAATAAAATAGCGATTAGAGGTCGAATAAAACTAAGATGATCCATGACTGGTATTCAATTTTGGAGGCACTAGCACGAACATTTCGAACCGTTCAAATTCGCATTTAGGACGAAAGTATTCGTGCTGGGTTCACTGGAGGCAAGTCTTCATCGTGTCACGCTTGTGCAACCCGCGTTGATACTAAGGAACTGTTCGAAATGTTCGTGCTAGGGCTTCAGGCGAGGATCCAGTTTTCAAAAAAGCTTATACTCGGCATAGAGCAAGCAAAGAATATGACTATATAATATGTGACTTTCATACATTGGTTTTTGTAAGTAAGGTATTGGATATAATATTTTTTGTTATAAATTACTTTACTTTTTGTATCGTTTTAACAGATATAATATTGCAAATGCTGTCTGTATACGCCTATAAGTAGTTCATACCTCGACTTCGTAGTGATATTAAAGTTTATTGAAATTTACCTCATGGACGTTTTCATGCGGATCCCTAACTTTTTGAAAATATAATATCGCCTTTGTTCAACAGTCGGATTCTAACGGTTAAATAATTTTTCTAATTGGACCAGTAGTTTCAGAGCCTATTCAATGTAAACAAACAATCAAGATTTAAAATATAGTGGCAAAACGAGCGATGGCAGGATTCTCGGTTGTGTAAGCGACCAATAGATGGCGCTATAATTTAATATAAAAAATGCGCCAACGTTCGGACAGGACAACGTCTGCCGGATCCGCTAGTAAAAAATATTTTATAATTAGCTAAATGAAGCATACGTGTTTTCAGATGCGTCGGTGTAAATGAAGAAGGCGTCGGAAACCTTCGGCACACATTAACACAGGCATTAAGTTGTCTACCTTAGGAACAGACGTCCGTGTGTCATATAGTCCTATATATTTAATTATTTATTTATTATTTATTATAAAAAAGCTTTATATCATGTCGGCGCCAGACATTGCTTCATTTAAATGATCATGTAGTATGACCGGGACTTTGTGTAGCTGCGAAAAGTTTTTTTAGGACTTTGTAGTATTCAAGAACAAAAATGTACAGTCTGAAGAGACTGTTCATTTGAGAGTTCGAAGGAACTATGTCTGGCTCCGGCATCACATAAATCAGATATCGAAAATTACCCATTAAAGCCCCATCATAGTTATATATTGTAAGCTGTTAATAAAAATTGAATTAATTCCATTACATGACACACATTTTTAACATAAATATATGATATACGCTGTTTGGAGATAAAATAATCAGCATAAAAGCTAAATCTGCACGGCCTCCCGCTGTGCATTGCAGAAGAAGAATAAGAGTTCAAAACAACATGTGATTGCGTAGATTTACAGGGTTGGTTTTTTCACAACTCCAAGAAACCGCAGACTTCAGTTCGTCGAATAATTTCAATATTGTATCTTTTCTTTGTTTCTTTGTTGCTATTTTTATACTTCTGTTTTTTTTTCTGTTCACTAACTGTAGATTTCTTTATAACTTTAAGATTTGTTAAGATTATAATTCTCTTAAATCGATCAATTATTAAAACGAAACATCTTAAAGAATTCTTCGTTCATTTTCCTTACTAAATCATCAGCCTGTAACACGTGTTGATACTATGAGTTTACAGTCGCCCCAGGACAAATGCACTACCAGAAGATGTATTGAAGGTTTTTAAGAACTCCGTAAGCTTCATTCTTTCTAGTATTCAGAGGTCCTAGCATGAACATTTCGAACCGTTCGCGTCGAAGAGTCGACTTTAAAAATTATGGGCCCACAGCGGACTCTCCTTAGTGTCGTGCAATTTAAGGCATGACACGATAAAGACTTGCCCTCGCAACCCTTCCCCAGCACTTCGTCCGTATTAAAACTAATTCTCCCGATGCGCACCTCCCCATCGCCCACGTCCAAAAGCTGACCCGTCACTTCTCCGTTGGAGGCCGTCGATGTATTCGAACTCCGGGACCCGCCTTGTGACAGCTGTTGGTATTCACGAGCCTAAAAAATACAAACAGTAAAAGATTTCTAATGAATTTGTCAAACTCCATAACTATACATACATATATAGACACAGAATTAGAGCCTCAATAGCTCAACGGTATAAGGTGTGGACTGTCTTCCGCAAGGTACCCGGTTCAAACCCCACCGCCGTTGGGGTATTGTGGCACCCACTCCTAATATAAGCTTTTAATTTAAGCTTAGTAGGATGGGGTAAAGGGAATATTAGACATATCTAATAAGTATTCCTACAAAAAAAAAAGATTTACATAACTTGCCAGTTGCCACTTTAAATAAATCACAATAAAACCTTAGTTAGAAGGTTAATGCTGTCTCCATGCGGCAATTCATCAAAATAGGCTCAGCGGTTTAAGCGCGAAAATGTAACACAGTTATTTACTACCTGATTTTTTGTGGATATTCCAGAAATCAGCCAGAAAGCCCCACATTCACAGTTGAGACAGTACCCGAACCCGGTTACAGTGCCGTTTGGGGTGCGTAAATGCATTAAGGTGTTGTATTATTTTGCTCAAATCAAATAAATGTTTGTCTCCAGCAATAGAGAGGTACTTCAAGAAGAGAAGAACTCTATATTAACATAATTCAAATTAGCACTTTCAATAAATGTAAATTAAACGAATTAAACCCAATTCCAAATACCAAGTCTTTTATAATACAAATTAGGTAAGGCGACGCGGATTGTCTAACTTTCAGCGGTTAATTTTATTAAATTATCGTATTAAATACGACGCCCAAAAGTTTCCAACTATTCTGTTAGCAATTACTGCGTAGATAATTGAAGACGCTCATAACAATAGTAAGATTTAAATATTCACTAACAACGCAAGTGGTAATTTATTAATTTGTTTTGTGAAGTTTTATACCAATTACATGTTAATTAATTTGATAGAGTTTTAATATCTTGCTGATGACGATAAACCTCACTTTTAAGGTTATTTTGTCTCTAGAGCATCAATAGCTGAACCGAAGAAGGGATAGTCTGAAAACCGGTTGAAACCCCAATGCCCACTGCGCCAACGGGCCAGTCAAATAATGGTATTATATAAAGAGCTTTTACATGTTTAGACAATTGTAAAGTTTGCAATAGTTGCTCATTAATCATGGTCAATGGGTAAACATTTTAAATTACAGCAATTATAAGCCAAATATTACACAATTAAACACAATATGGAGATGTAGCGATAATGATATAATGAAACTTTAACTCTCACCGGAAACGGTTGTGTGTTACAACACATAGCGGCGTGTTCTTAAATATAATCAAATAACGAACGAGTTAGGTTATGGGGCTTGCTCCATCACTGAAGCTATAAGAGAATAGCGCGATGCTTAGATATATAGGTCGTTCATAAAAAACCTTGTTTTATTGTAAAGAGATAATAATAATATTATAATAATTACATACGACTATATATACACGTCTATTTCTAAGTTTTGTAACTTATTATCAGTGTACTAGATAACAACTGACTGATACAAGTTTTTTTAAATATGTAAACACACGCATATATATAGTCAGACTCGAGACCAGAATTGAACCCACGCTTCATAAACGGAAGGCAGAATCACTGCCAATTATGCCAACGGATCAGCCAAACTCCTGAGATAAAATCACTTTCATACTAATTTAAAAGACGCTACAGTCCGTAAAAAATTAAAATAAGGGACAATGAGTACTTAAAGCCTAGCGCAATTGTAAGACGACGGACTGAAATCACATAAACTTTCAGTACAGACCTCGACCCCACAGAGTGATCACTGCAATAAAAGATTTTACAACGCTTAGCTGGAATGTTACAAAAATAATTACTTAGATTAAATATCTATTCTGAAATAATTTAGATTATGCACTTAGTAAATGTCAAAAAAAAATAATAATAATTTAAACGTACCTGAGCCATTTTTATGTCTACAATGTCATGTAATAAAATAGGATTGGGTCCTTGCATTCTACCTAAAAATGCAACAATGTCGCCCACAGATACGTATCTCACAGCATTCTGTAACGATCAATTCTCTTAATGCATGAAAATTATCACTTTATAAGCATTTCGGGAAAGAATTATTACCTAGATAGTCAAATTCAAGTATATTCATGGACTATAAATAGGTAAATTATAACAACTATTTCAATATATTTCGTTGCAAATAAACAATTCAAGTTTCATATTTTCCTTTCACCGTCAAAAAGGTCCTATAAGCCATCTTTTTGAAATCATATATTTATTTGTATTATTAAGCTGTTATCCATATAGAGTTCAAGAACTGCATTAAACATTTATAACACAAGTGCGGTACATTCAATAAATGCTAATTAAAGCCCAGCATAGCGTTTAATAGCCTCGCACTTCAACTGGACCGCATCTCAAGGGTGTAATCAAACAGGCCATCGGACGGGTCATAATGATGACTTTAATTACCGGGCCCGGGATATAAAATTTATTATGCTAATACTAATTAGTACACGAATGGCTCCGTCATTAATCATTTATCATTCCATCAGCTTTCAGTGCGCAAGTTGTAATTAAAATAAAATAAAAACTTTTATAAAACTGTTACTCAGCCGTTTACGCGGCGGCTGTATTCGAATTAAAAGTAGCTGACGCGTAACACAACTTTCATGAGTTATTAATATTTTTCTTGCTTAGCTCGCAGTTTTTCTATTAGCTTGACCTATATGGATGTAGATACGAGTCTATATGAATGTAATTGAAAGTTTATACTCTATAATTTTAATTTACAATCTATATCCATACTAATTTATAAAGCTGAAGAGTTTGTCTGTTTGTTTACTTGCTCGCGCTAATCTCAGATAGTGTTGGCCCGATTTGAAAAATTCTTTCAGTATTAGATAGCCCATTTATCGAGGATAGCTAATGGCTATCTTCCATAAATGGGCACGCGAAAACCTATAGGAGCGGAGTACCAATGAAGAATGTTTTAAAATAGGGGTTTTTTTTCTTTTGATAGCTTTCGCTGCGTGCGCTACCTAAACGTTTAAAGTTTTGCTAAAATATTGTAGGACAGAATTGTGCCCCTTTAAAACTTCTAAATAAAAGTCCGCAACAGCATGTGTCTATCTTTTAAGGTTGGCTCACTATAACCTTTTTTATGTCAACCAAATTCGTTCTAAAATAATGCATTATTTGTGGCAGATTTTTTTATAAACATGGTATTAAACCTTGACTAAAAACTATTTTTTAAGCCCCTGAGTGATACGAGTTAGCCACGCGGACGAAATCGCGGGGTTCAGCTAGTCACATTGTATATTCTTTGAAAAAGGCCCTGATCGCTTTAATAACAAGACCTTACCCGAAAAATACAAAATCACAAACAAAACAATTGCAATCCAAACCCCGAAACTTGGGAAAAAACGGTCGTTTCTCTTAATAAGTTGCGGCTCGGGGAAAGTTCTTTGTAAAGTTGTGTAATGAATGTTTAATATTGGGCCATCTTAATGCAAATGTGACCGCGTTTACACCATGTTACAATATACAACCTCATCTCATTCTTGAGATGAATTTAACATATTTGACGTTTGTCATTTTGCATTCATGTAAACGGGGCTTTTCTGAATCTAATATTCAGGGTTTTTTTTAACTGAAAAGAAGTTAATACTAATAGACGACACGATTTAATATCTGGTTCTCAGGACGTCTAAATCAGAATATATGTAAAATCCTATACTGCCGGAGCCAGACTTAGCTTCATTTGAATGATCATTTCAATGATCATGTAGTTGTGGCCGGGGAGACTGTGTGCAAAGTCCTGCAGTACTTTGTAGTCTTCAAGGACAAAAATGTATAAACACTTTGAGCTAAGTCTAAAACTTTTTGGGGGCCTGATGGACTTTATCAAAAATCATAATTTATTTCTTTTTTTTAAATGCAGTATTTTGAAGTACATTCTGGGCAGATTTAAGTTATTTTCTTTGTATCTGAGTCAAGTAGATATTAAAATTCTAACTAGCGTTATCCCAGTCTAGTACCAGGGTCCGCTTAGACGGCAGAGGATGTGCCTGTATGATGCGTTCAGATGAACAACTGCCGTCTATTATCATCCCCGGAACCCCCACAATCACTACAATCTTACGACTAATATCCACTGTTCTACATGCCTTCCGAAAAATGGAGAAGGTTGAGTGTTTGAAAACAAGTGTTAGAATTGGTCACCCATCTATCACCTGGCCGCGGTAAGAAGGACGATTTGCCTATGGTAATGCCTTGCCTATGCTAATGCCTGACCGTGAAAGCGATTTAATGTCTTAACCGACATTAAACAGTTCCCTCCACTAAATTTGCAACGTTTGCTTGTGTGTGTGTGCAGTAGGGTGACCCATATTTTTTTCTTTAAAAGTATTCCTTGAGTTCAATAAATTAATAGTTTTTTTGATTGTTTATAGACATGAAATCTGGTAGAATTTCATGTATATAAAAATCAAGAATGGAAATGGCATATCTAGAATCATACTTAATATGTGACTATAACCTAATCTGACTCCCTAGAATTCAAATAAATGGTGCAATGATCTATAAATGTGTTATTTGGGTATTGGTGTCTGAAACACACTATGGATTTAAGCACATTAAAAATTATAACAGGAAGATATTATCCAATTTAACAAAAATGTTTTAGTTTTAAGTTGTTCAAACAATATTTACTGTTAATTCTTTCCTTCTAATAATTGTCTTTTCTCATTAAAGAACCTTCCAAATTTCAATGGGATGTTTCCGTACGCTCGCTTTGTCCTCAATTGAGGCAGATATATTCCGTACAGAACACATTTAGCTTCCAATTTTACCCGACTTCGAAATAAGGAGGAGGTTCTCAATTGCACATATTTTTTTTTCTTGTATGAATGTTACGCGATCGCTCCGCCATTTATGAACCTATTTTGATGATTCTTTTTTTGTTGGATGGATTATACTTCCGAGATGGTCCCATATGAATTTTATCAAAATCGGTCCTGCAGTTTTAGAGAAATTACGCGATTACTCCTCCATTTTTGATGCGGCTTTGATGATTTTTTTTTTGTTGGCTAGACCATACTTCAGAAGTGGTCCCATATAAATTTTATAAATATCGGTCTAGGGATTATTGAGAAATCAACAAAATCCATGTGTGTAGCCGAATTGGGCCGGCCGTCCGGGTACCAGTACCTCTTTCTTACATAAGATCGGCATGAAGTTGCGGATTTTAATGAAAATTTACAATAATAATAATACACCAGAATAACAGACAGGCTATGAAGTATAAAGATAATGCGTGAATTGTGCAAAATATAACAATAAATGTCAGGTAGTTGAATAGAGATTCTGCCATTTGCGAGCGATTCTGGCGTGCGCTGCAAAAACCGTTAAGAGTTACAAGAGTGTGTGAAGGAATTGATTATCTTAAATAGTTCTTAAAACTAAATTCTTCAAAAAACCCCGCGACAGCTAAGATAAATAGCAAGTAACCGAACGTTTGGGAGGACAGCGTGAACCGGGACCCTTAGTAAATCTTAAAATTATCATACATAACAGTACACCTATTTACTGATGATTTAATCTTATAAGGATTTTATTAGACGATAGCATTAAAATTCAAACTGTTCAAAACACCTCAATTTTCCTTGAAGCGGTAAACAGGGAAATCATTCGTATATTTAATTTATTCTGTTACAATAAATTAACATTCTATCTCCTGTTATTGTGGGTTATACTTAGAAGTTAGATATATGCCATACTTGATTTTCTTATACATTTTTTTAAGATCTACAATTCTGTAGTACATTATTTTAATTTATCTGGTAAAGTTTAGCCAGCGCACGCAATGTAAGGGTACTGTAATTTTTCACAACATCACGCTACAAATATCTGAAATTCTCGGCTTTTATCTACTAAAATGAGCATGTTTAATAAATACAAACCTTTTCCTTAAATCACTCTGTTTATTGGTGAAAACCGTATTAAAATCTGTTGCGTATTTTCAAAGATCTATACCTACAAAGGACGGAAGTGACTTCATATTATTCTATGTTATGATGTATGTATCTTAATATAAAAAAAAAAATTAATGAATATTTTGCATGAAAAAGCGAGGTCAAATAAAATTAAAAACGTATGAATTTACGAATGATCCAGAACTACAGAGTACACAAGATTTGAATACCTCACCTTAAGTTAAATTATCTTTGACTTTACCCATAAGGGTGTACACAAAATAAGAGTCGCAAAGAGAGGAGAGGAGTGGAGAGAGAGAAGAGAGTTGAGGGGTCCATGCTCGGTATCAAACTCCAAGACGTTGTTGAATTTATAAAGAATTAATTTAATTTATTGCATGATGTGTTCGCTTTAAAATGTTTGTGCCTACACGCTTTATTATTTTATAAGTGTTATTTGAGTCCATGTTATTTTGTACGTAATAGACACTAGCGAGCCAATAAATATAAAATATAAAAAAAATATAAAGACCGAGTACGCAACACTGAAATCCAACAAAGGGCGAAAATTCGGGACATCGGAGAAGCAGGGTTGCGCCTTAAGTGGAGCTGGGCAGGACACTTGGCTCGACGAAGTGATGACAGGTAGAGTAAGGCAGTGACTGAGTGATGGGCCGAGCATAGAAAATCGGAGCATTGCTCGTCCAGCAACCAGATGGGTCGACGACATAATATCTGTCGCGAGTCGAACCCATTTATCAAAGAGCGCGATCTGTGAGACTAATAGTCTGTGAGATGACCTTCTATATATATTTTTTACATAGGCAGTTTATTATACATATGTACTAGCTGTGCCCCGCGACTTCGTTGTCGGGCCGCCCTTGTCATTTAGGAGTATGAAAATTAGCTATTAGCCGATTCTCAGACCTATTGAATATGCGTATAAAATTTCATAAAAATCGATCAAGCCCTTTCGGAGGACTACGGTCACTAACATTGTGACACGAGAATTTTATATATTATATATTATATATAAGGATATTTCTTTATTTCTTTCTTGACATTTGAGTTTTCCAGTTAGAGGTCTGTTTTACAAGAGCCCACGCAGATGCGTTGCGGACTTTGAAGAATCCATAATGTTCTTGCATAGCCCGTCATAGGTGTATAGTCAAAACAGTCTCGCTGTGCTGGGGGCAGTTGGTTCCATATGGATTGGTGTGCCGTGTGTGATATACTGACCTGTGTTCCTTGGCCGCAGCTAGGCATTGATGGACGTATGTGTGCCTTGGCCCACATTCACACGTACGTCCATCAATGCCTCTCTTGCCGGCCGCTGCAGTAATGTATTATAAACATAAGATAAACCGTTTCCCAAGAAAACAACCATCTGTGCCAATGTACGGCTTGGGTTTGAGAGTGTAGATTAATGAACACTCACATAGAGCAATAATAACATTGTTACTTGACTTGCAAATTCACATTTGGCAGATTATTTTATCATGAAAATTGTAAAAGAACTTACAATGGTACAAATACGATTTCAATTCATTTTATGATTTTATTGATAAGCAATTAAAATCGAAGGCTAAGATCATTGAAGATAAAGATATTGTATAATTGATTCAACACACGATATGATCTAAAGATTGTTTGATGAAGGCTTGATACTTCAAAAAAAAAATATTTCAAATATTATGCGGGGTCAGACATAGCTTCAGTTGAATTATCATATCAATGATCAGTTTAAGGGTTGATGTCAGATGGCAATTGTCTTAACTTTAACCACATTTCCTGCAATTTGAGTCGACCCTTGTACTAAGCCGGAATAACACGAGGAAGAAGAAGGAGGCCTAAAAGGGTTTTAAACAATTAAGTACTTAACCCTAACTCAAGTACCATTATAATCATATCGTACTTTATAATATAAATAAAAAGATTAATTATTAATCAATTTAGTCAACACATTATATATTTAACTGTATGTACACAAAATTTTGTAACTAAGTCTGAAGATGAGGATAAGTTACTTGTTAATTTTTTATGAGTTTGCTAACAGTATTGGGGATCATTCATAACACACTCTAGATACACTAATATTACGATTTTTTAACTCCTCCCCTCTTTCTTGTCATGGGTTGCCACATTTTCTAAATCCCATTTTTCTTGGTGTGACATCATACATATTTAAATTTTATTCATCATGAACATGGGCAGTTTCTTTTAATTAAAGATCAATATACTTATCAAGTAATAAATAAAAATAAGGAAAAACAAGCTTTTATCACCTACTAAAGTGTACCCGCAATTTCGTCCGCGTAAAGTTAGGTACAAAAAAATAGATTCAATTGTAGCGTGTTGGTATATAGCCTATGTGCTTTGGCCTTAGTATGGTATATAGCCTTTAGCCTTCCTCGATAGATGAGCTATTTAACACTGAAATATTTTTTCAAATTGAACCAGCAGTTTCTAAAGTTAGCGCGTTGTAAACAAACAAATTCTTCAGCTTTATTAATCAGTATTACTTATATTATATTATTAAAATCAACAAAAAAGCTAAAAATTATTTAATTTTGATAAGAAATACGGCATTTCGTAGATGTGTTATTGCCCGTTTTTTATAATAAAAGCCTGTTACATTAAATAAATACAGGACGTGAAACTTGGAGGCGGACAGACGGACGGAGCGATCGACACTATAAGGGTTCCTTGTAGGTCTACGGAACCTTACAAAGTCGGTTGGTTTACTTTGTTTATATGCTTCCTTATTGCTTATGAGTTACATTTAAGTTTCAGTATTCATGAGTCCTCCAAAGAAACACTCAAAGGCTATACAGTCTTGATAATGTTTTTTATTATTTCATGTTATATTCTCTTTTTGCATATGTTTTATTTGAAGTCGACCAAATAAAAATTAGGTGGTCTCCAATAAATCATCTTCGAGATCATTATAAAACTTTTCATTAAAAAAAGTTTTTAATATGCCGGAGCCAGACATAGCTTCATTTGAAAGATACTTTCAATGATCATGTGGTGTGGCTGGGAACTTTATGTACCTGCGCCAAGTTTTGAAGAACTTTATAGTCTTCAAGGACAAAAATGTACAAACACGTTGAGCTATGTCTTGCTCCGGCATGAAAGCACCGAATACCTAATTTTTATTTTGCGAAATCAAATACGGTGGACACGTCGAGAAGGACGTAGCCTAAGCTGGATGTGTCTAATGAGTGAAAACACATCTCAACGCAATACCAAAGAATCGAGCCGAACGGATAGAGCTGAGTCGCCGACGATTCTTGTTTGGTTATGGTTCTTGTAATTTAGCAAATACATAATATCTCAATCCGTGGCGTCAGGAATATATCATTTAAGCATCCGTTTACATAATTTGGCTCGCGATCGCACGCTCGGGACATAGATCTGCAATTTAGTGCTAATCCTAATGGACGCTGTTAATCCGGAAGGTGTTTGGAGGCTTCGCATAGTTGTAGCTCTAATTGCGCTCATTAATTAATCATAAAACAACATAAATACTACAGTTTTGGATTTATTACTGCATATACTTTAGTACTGCCTTATTACTACCTACTGATCCTTGGTATGCATGAACACGTAACAGAAAATCACATAAAAAAAAAAATGTTGAATATTGGTTGTACTACATTGCACAGATTTTCTCTGATTTTTAAGGTTCCGTAGTACTACAAGGAACCCTTATAGTTTCCCTCATTCCGTCCGTCTGTCAGCCCTAACCAACTTCTACAATTATAAATGCGTGAAATTTGGTACAGTTATGTGTTGCGTATAGATTTCATTTTTGGCATCACAAAATAACAATAATTTTACATTTTGGGGGCAAATGTGAAGTCGAGCTGAATTTTTTTACATTCAAGTCCATAGTGTGGGATATTATTGAATAGCTCTTTTAAAATAGAGGTGAGGTAAATAGATTACATAGCTTTTTTTATGAGTACCATTTTCGAGTAATTGGCCTTCAAAGTGTTTTGCAAGGTGGTCCCCCCCCCCCCTGGCGTTTCCAAACTATTGGATGTAGAATCTTGAAATTTTCCATGTTGATAGAACATGCTAAAAACTGAGCCAAATCAAACATTAATTTTTGAAATTCAGATATTTGTAAGAAAATGTATATCGCAGGCATGGATAGAATTAAAAAAATAATCTGAATATGTATAAATATATGGAAATGACAAAAATAGTTGTGGATTGGATTAAAGTCCATTAGAACAAGGTCAACGTCAATCAAGCTAGATTTCATATGACAGATTTTCTTAGTATGTTTCTGTAATAAGTTTATTGTCTACTATTGCAGTTATAATACAACAAATACATTTTTCACGTCTCAGATACGGAACTGTTTGGAACTGTTGTGTTATCAAATGGTTGAATTTAGTTTTAAAAAAATCAAAATAAGGCACTAAGGTCACATCGCATCTGTCATAAAATCACGAAACTTAATCAAAAAGTACACAGGAGATATTTAAAAAAATTGTAATAGTTCATTTTGCATCAGATTTTAAGTTTTTTTGTAACACACTGCGGCCCGGATCATCGCAAAAAAGACCTTTGCACAACAAAGGTTTTCTCCTGTTTTATGCCTTCTCTTCCGTTGGCTAGCGTCGTCCACACCCGCAAAGCTGTCTAGATTGCAGGACAACCTCTTCCTCGGTTTGCCTGGTTTTTGGTAGCCATTGGTGGTGTTCACATCACGTTCGATCGCTCCAAGTAATCTTCTATTAAACGACGCACCTCACGGCACTGCAAGGCTGTTATCGGTTGTCTGCATTGAAGATTGTACCAGTAAGTCGGTTTGTGTATGTAATAATTATTTTTATGTAATGTTTGTCTTTGTTTAAGTAAGCACAAGCACATGGACAAAGCTGGCGAAAACTTTACGCTGCAGACTGCAAATATGGACCGAATTTACAAGGATTATGTTCTAAGCTTAACTCTAAGCTGCTTTGCAAAGCATAAAGTAAATAGTTGAGGCAAACGCGCTCGTATCATATATAATGTATAATAAGCTTAATTACTTTAACATCTGTTTATTTAATTGAGTAAATGGAAACAGAAAAGTATAAAGTTGCCAATGCTCTCCAATTAATAATTAGCTTTTAGCTCTTGATCCGCCCAGCGAGGTCGGAGCTTGAACTTAACGCATTTTAGTTCAGATTTCGAGTCTACAATAGATACTCGTTTAAATATTATCATTATTGTTGTATTATAATTACACAAGACAACATAATTATAATAAATAATAAGTATTTTAGCTATAGTATTGTTTAATATAATCAGTAAAAGTTTCCTCTCTCACAAAGTAGAGCTAAGTTCTGCGGTAAAGGTAACAACGGTAAGAGGATTTCGAAGCCCGTATTTTTCTCCGCGGTGACAGCGTTGTTTTTTTTTATTTAAGAAGTTTCATACGCTGTGGAAAACTAAGAGCCTTCAAGTTAAGAGCATACTCATTCCTCAAAGACCGGCAACGCATTTGCGAGTCTTCTTAATTTTTGATATTATCGGTAGTCCTGTCTGGTAAGCAAAACCGTCTCCTTGTTCACTCTTTACCAATTATAAATTGTACATGAGGTATGTTTTAAAATTTCTAAACTCGCAAACCCAGAAACGATTTTTACCAACGATCTTTAGGATTCGTAAAGTAAAGGAAAACGATAAAAAAGTAAACCCTGATATAGTTTCGCTCTGTCCTTCCGTCCGCCCGCTAGATAGTGCCCGCCTACGATTTCAAAACTATTGCAAGTAGGGGCTTGAAATTTTTCAAGTTGGTAGGACATGATAAAAAATCACTAGGAAGATTATTATTTTGAGCTAAATGTAACAACGACTTTTGAAGTTATTTATCAAATACTTTTATCGCATATCAGATACCCAACCCTGCAATAGAAGCGTGTCTAAAAACGCTCGTGGCTATTTTATTGTACTTAACGCAGTCTTAGATCTCTTCTTCGTCATCAACGTACTTTTATAGGCGAGAGAAGCAATAACCGACAAAGTTCCTTAAAATACAAATATTAATCTGTCACGGCCGTCTAGTAGAGTATATAAAGTTAATTTCCCCTTACACTTCAGTTCTCATCTACTTTTACAAATCTCGTCGGTTTTTATTTTAATCCTAAACGAGTTACATTAAATTTTATAAGCAGCCAGTTTATGCTTAAGTACTTACTCACTAGAGTAAATATATCTACTTTTGTAAATTTATTTAAGTTACTTTTATATAAATTAAGTGATGTTCTTTCGATTGTGATCCACAAGTAGAGCTATGTTTATATAAAACATTGTGTTTGTCTGTGCGGTTTGTCAGCTGGAGCTGGCGGCAATTTATCAGCAGACATCAATCAGTGTCACAAGAGACCTTGTGCCGCCGATAATAGCCCGAAATTTTGGTACCAGCGGAATGTGTTTGAGGAAAATTGCATTAGATAATATCACTGTCGCGGGGACAACATTTTTGGAGTTATATGAAAATTTATTGGGAGTAAAATCAAACTATACATTATGAAAGTAGTTTTTAGACTCTTTTATATAAAGTATATTGCTAACAAACGTGTAGCCCGCCTAATGGTACGCAGCTACCGTGGCCTATACGAGCAGATCCTTGCAAGTGACGAGGCATTCGCTCACGATTTATTAACCACGAGGAACTTTGGCGATTAACCAGCAATAATACTCTAATGTGGTTTTTTTAAGAACTGCTAGGATGGTTAGTAGGAAAGCCTAAAAGTTTTTTAAGGGTAGTACCTGAGGTACGCCTAATATTCTTGTTACGACACTTAGCCCGCTTTGATGCTTTTTTACCGCGCGTTAAACAAGCGTGGAAATGGAACATATGAACTCCCAATTTGTGTTCACACGACAGCGCTTTTTTAACGCGACGTTTTTTTTACGAGCAATGTTCTATTTTCAACGCTATATACATATACGCTATGTTTTTGTATCGATGATAGTAAAAAAGCATCAACATCGAGGTTTAATGCAACGATTATTAGCTTATGTGATATTGATTTATTTTTTATGATAAATACCTATAATACTAATAATAGCCAATCGTGGTTCATGATATTGCTTTTGTGGTTTTTCTGAGAGACTAAACGATTAGTCAAAGAGTATTGTTAACAGATAGTCAGTAATTTTGTTTTAGTTTTAAATTGTGCATGTACAAAACTATTGAAGTTGCCTGAAACATGCGAATACATTACAATAGTCCTTGTAACTCAAAAATAGTCGGCTTGAAGTAGAATAGAAAGTAGAAAATAATCGAACGACATAAAAAAAAAATAGGTTGATATATAATTTTTTAAGGTAATCTATATAAAAAAATTCGTGTTAGTTACACTATTTATAACTAAAGACGCGAAAATTGGTAGGGAGGTGGATTAGAACCAGGAGACAGACACAGGATAAAAAAAAAAATATCAGTCTGAACGTCAGGAACGGGAATGGGAACGGAAGCGGTATTCCCGCTTCCGTTCCCGTTCCGCTTCATATTATAGGATGTAGTAAACGTTATGCAATCCAACGTTCAGCCAGGACAACGTCTGCCGGATCCGCTAGTATAATACAAAATGTACTTTAGTTTATTGGACTCTATTGTCGCACACATCCAACCACGATCAAAATAATTAGTTGGAAAGAAACTGGAATGTAAAAAAACTCAGGTCACTGCTTTGTAAAAGTCAATCTAATTCTTATGCCGGAACTAGACATAGCTTCATTTGAATATTCATTTCAATGATAATGTAGCGTGGCAAAGTTTTGTAGTACTTTGTAGTCTTCAAGGACAAAAATGTACAAACATTGAGCAATGTCTGGCTCCGGCATTATTAATAGATATTAATTACATTACACGTGTACAAAGTTTTGTCGTTATGGACTAAAATTTAAATAAAGCTACACATGTACCTACTAAGATTTAGCATTTTTAATATTGCTTATAATTTTCTACATACATAAATAGATATTATTTTTTTACACGGACGTCTGCCTGTATAAGGTAGACAACTTAATGCCTGTATTATAGGTAACAGCTGCCTGTTATATACAAATATTTTTGTAAATATATAAATATATACATATCCGGTTATTTAATATACCCCACAATCATCCTACCATATATCTCACGCTTAATTATAAAGTGACCTAATTAAAAAAAAAGTAATTATTGGGAATTTGAAAAAACGTCATTATAGTTGCAAATTATATACACATAATTAATGATACTGAAATATTATTTTAATTATATTTTGTTATTTCTCTGTAATAAGTTAAAAAGATAAAAATGTCGTATCTCATTGTTGGATAGAGATATTGAAATAATTCTTTGATTGGCTGATAGGGGAGGTTGATACGAAGGTGCGTGTGTCATTAACTCACTTTAGACCTAAACGTAATAAGTAGATCAGTTTATGATTAAGCGTGTGATATGATATCCAAAAGAGTGTTCGATCTAAAATAATCATTAACTTTTTGGTTTTATTAATGCAATTTTTGTAAGGCCAAATATTACTATTAATTTTAGAATTTGCTGTTGCAATTATTCAATCATATGTAATTACTATTCTTAGAACATTAAGAGAATGGCAAAAATGTTACTTACGATACTTTACGTGGAAAACTTTTGCCCACATCGTATAGGTGTATGTTGACCATCAGTAGGTCAACGAATATCTAGAACGAAAAAGTTCTGCGATGCGTCAAAAAAAAACACCTTAGAAGGTTGTTAGGAAAAGAAAAGTAACGTATTTGGGACACGTGTTTATTTCTGATACGTGACAACGTGGCACATGACAACTGTTGAGCAATTAGAATGATGGAATGGTTACAGAAGCAAGAAGTAGATTTTAAGGCCAATAACCAAATGGGTTGTCCATGTGGTGTGATGCAAACGATATCCCATCTCATGTCATACCCTGCGTGCCCTAATTCCTGCACATAGGAGAACTTAATGACTTCATCAGATAGCTCCATTCATGTGGCCACTTTATAGGCCACTATGATATAGCTACAAATTTTTATGAAGTTTGTCATTGGATCGACAAGAAGAAAAAGAAGCAAGAGGAAGAAGTGTCTCACAAACCGAACGAACCGCGACAACAACACCATCAGTTGACGTAACAGCATTGCCGCCACTTCACGCTGATCTCATGTGAGAAAGAAGTATAATATGTTTGTTTACTTCTTTGAATTTGTCCAATAAGTATCTCAGAACGTAAACTTTTTACATACATCTCAGTCGTTACTGCGATGTTACTGTCAATACTGATGTTTTACATATGCACTTTATAGACAACTATATGTTCTTAAAGTTTTCTTTTCATAGAAGTTAATCTCATTGAAAAAAGAAACCGTTGATTATATAATTAAATGTGTCTGTCTTAAAGATTAAAACTTACTTCCCACCAAGAAAAGAGCATATTTATGAGTCATATTTAGTCGTTAATTCACTACATAAATTCCCCTATTGATGAAAGATTCCTCAGTTTACAACGGAACCCTGGAATATAACATTTATCACAATCGTTATTTGAAAAATTTTCATTTAATAAAGTTATCTAGACACCGTCGCCAAGTGAGTTACCTGTCCTAAATTTTAATATGAATTGTTTGGATACGTAACCGGCGACGTCGCCATGGCGTTTCGGTAAAATAGGGCTCTAAAGAGACTAATATACAACCAAATTGTATGTATTGTAACTCTCCCCACAGCCACCACACACCAGCCACAGGCCCTTGTATTAGACCGTGATAACGCTAAGTAGATGAAGAACTTGTTATATTTAATATTGTTTACAGTCTAACTCACTAATTTTAGCATTCAGATTCTCTGTTAATCTCTCTCTCTCTCGGAACGAAAGGAACGGAGGAACGAAAAAGCAATACGTAATTGGTACTTTCTTACGATTTAGTAGACACCTACTAATGTTTTGAAGTCGGTACCAAGCCGCTTCAGCTTGCCGCAGGTTCCCCGCTATATGTAAATGGCATACAAGTGGGGTACTTTCAGTGTGGTCAAAATATTGACAATGTTTATCTCAAGAAAGATTAGGTCCATTTATGTGTTTGGATAAAAAATATCCTATGCTAGTCTGTAGACTGTATTGACAACGTATATAGGAAATTTCATTGGTTCCGTCAGGCTACCCTCGGACGCCGATCTGCCATGTCGCATCGTCTGCACGCGTTGTCACTTTGTTTTAGCATAGCCTTATTTCTGACGTTTTTTCTGGACTTCTAAATCGTAGCATATTGTTTAAGAGCCTAAAAACTTCCTAATTATGTAGTTTATGAAATCCATGTTAAAAACATCCAGACTTTGTATATTTTTGAATCGACATGACCTTCTTTTAAGCCTTTTGGTAGTACAGTGGAGTTTGAGGTCACTTAAATGATGATTATTATATCAACGCCATGTAAAGTACTTAACTATAGTCAATTCCTTTTTCGCCTAACTTCATATTTCTTTATTACTAGTTGGTGGTTTTTGTCGGGGAGCTTCCAACCAAATAATATTGAGCGGTTTTAGTGGACTGTATATTTTATTTAAATTAGCTGCCGTTAGACCATAAACCTAGGAAGCCATATGTTCTATTTGAACGCTTTTTACCGCGCGTTAAAAAAGCGTTCAAATAGATTATATGAACTCCCAGCTGTGTGTTCACACGTCAACGCTTTTATAACGCGACGCCTTATTATCTAGAAATGTTATGTTTTCAACGCTATATACATACATATACGTTATATTTTTGTATGGCCGACGGTAAAAAAGCGCCAACGTCGAGATTAAACGCAGCGTTTTTTTAACTCTCGTGCGAATGAGGGCTAAGTTGTGTAAAACGGTACCATTACTGTTTCATTTGACGTTCGGTTACAAACGTAAAACTATCGAGAATGTTCGTGCTAGGCCCTCTGAAAACCTTTGGCTCATGAAATGCCAAGAAAAATGTGTCATAAATTATATTAGCAGTAAAAAACTTTAGACTGATTGCGTTCAATCCAAGTTAGAAAAAGTGCCAGACGAGTTATCGTAAAAGTTGTAATAAAAGTGTTGTTACCAATGGTCTAATTACTTAAGTTATGTTAGAATAGATGATCTTGTTACTAATTGTCTATTTACTTCAAGCACTGTTAGTGATCGATGATGTTGGCAATAATGGTCTTATTACTTAACTCCTGTTGATAATACTAATGGTCTACTTACTTAAGTTTTGTTAGTAGTAGCTGATGTTGGCAATAAGGGTTTACTTACTTAGGAACTATTAGTAACCGACAATGTTGGCAATAGTGGTCTACTTAAGTCCTGTTAGCAGTAGATGATGTTGGTACTAATGGTCTACTTACTTAAGAACTATTAGTAACCGACGATGTTAGCAATAGTGGTCTACTTAAGTCCTGTTAGCAGTAGATGATGTTGGTACTAATGGTCTACTTTCTTAAGCCTTGTTAGTATTAGTTGAACTGACGTGTTAATTTTAATACATGATGATGAATCGGCATCAATCCTAAGCCGTCGGTTAACAAATGAGCATACTTGTGAGTAGTGCGATATCTTTAAAAGTCAGTTCTCAACGCAATGTAATAGAATATACATATTTTTAGTACCATTGCTTATAAACCTTCTTTAATCTACTTTTATCGGAAAATCGCCGGCTGGTCTAAATTCGCGTTAGATCTTTAGGTTTGCGTACTATATGCTTATATAATAGCTATATACAACATTTTATTTCGTTGAACAACGACATTGTTATATTAAACAACTATTACATACGGTCGTCGTGACTACGTTTTGACATACTCTTATAGTAAGATGAAAAGATGTGTGTGTAAATCGTTTTGAATTGGTGTGCGTGAGGTTTTGTTTTAATAATTTAACGTATAAATAACATATTTTATAAAAAATATTACATTCGCACACTATCCTTTATATGAACTATATTTGCGCCAAATTTCATATTCCTCCGTAAGCGTTTCGTTTCACGTAAAAATATAGATCTCTTAGACGCTATACGAGAGTAGTCGCCATTAAATCCGGATGCGTGAAAACAATAAAATTTCTATAAATTTTACTGCCGCTAAGAGAAATCTGAGTACAGTTTAATTGTTCTTTCAACCATCTTATGTTACATTAGGCATAGCAATAAAAAAATTAAAGATAATTGCAACAAAGTACAGTTAACGCACTTTATTTATTAGAATTTTTCTCTTACAATCGTACTGAAAATCTAAAATGCAGTTATCATACATAGTCCTATATTGATTATGTAACTATATTAATTAAATAATGAAGCAAAATAGCTTCATGATTCAATTAATATAGTTACATTAAATAAATCATGAAGCTAAGCTAAATTATTTTACTGTACTGTGTACTTTACAGCAAGCTCTTAACTTTATCATGTAATTTATAGTGAACCTTTATTGATTTAAGTATTATTGTTTACTTATATATATTTAAATATGATTTTTGTTTTCCAAATATTAATAAAATTAAATTAAATACATACTTATATTATAATATAATTGTAGTAGCTAGAGCTTAAGGTGATTTGCAAATTATGTTACTTTCTCTTTAAAATTCTTTCTTTCAAGTTTTCCCAATTTTTTTAACTGCAAACTAGTTAACGTATCAAAAGATTAGTAAATAATTACTGATGCTGGTAGTGGTCAGGGCCCTAGAGAGAAGCGAGGACAAAACCAAAGAAGCCAGTGGGCTGTTTTGGCTTCATCCTCGCTTCTGGTGGATGACTATTTTTTTAACGCGATAACGTCTTATGAATCGGTTGCACGCACCAAAAAACATGACTCATTGTCACGTTCCGCCTGAGCCGAATGTGCAAGCGAAAGCGCGGAACAAGCGCGAAATAGACACAAGAGAGGTTTGGCGTTATCACGTAGAATTATCATTGGTAAACCAACTTACAAAAAAACCAACTTGTTAAACAACCAATAACCAACCAACAACAAACAAACAACCAACAGACATCCAATTTTTTTAAATATTTTAGTTACTTTTGCATACTTTGACCAACAGGCATGGGCTCTCCAAACCCCGTTTCCAACAACAACATGCTCCCACCCGCCATGCCATCGCCGATGCCACAGCTCATCTTGGCTTCAGGGCAACTGGTCCAGGGCATACAAGGAGCGCAATTACTTATACCAACATCTCAAGGCAAGTATTGCATACTCAAATCTTGTGTGTAATTAATTAATTATTTTTATAAATTTAATGTCACTTAAAATAAATATACGAATATCAAACATCCATTATAATTGATATCAAAAATTATAGATACATATTAAATTAATTTTTGTATTTATCAAATCTATAATATTGTCTTTAAGAGAGTATTTGATTTTTCAAGTGATTTTGATATCTACATCATAGTATATCCTGTTACAATTGATGAAATAGGTGTTTGATATTTATTTGATCTACTAGTAAAAGTTAGTTTAAAAATTACACGTTTAATTCGGTAACCTTTACACCGATGCTTAATGAATCTTAATGTTTTGCTTTAAACGGATGAGTATAATAGATTATATTTGTTAGAAAATGTTTAATGTTTCACAGGCATAGCAACGCAAACCATCCTAACAATTCCGGTCAACCACGTGAACTCCAACGATCAAATGGTAAACCTGGCCTTGAATAACGGCCAAGTGGTATCAACATCTCTCGCCAATCTCCAAGCGATGGCCCAACCCCACCAGCTACTCAACTCCAACCCTCAGCAAACGCCAAACATTCGGCCGAACATGTTGAATCCAACGTTGTCGAACGCCCTTCTAAATCCAGGCCTACCAAACTTTTTGTCCAACGGTGCCGCCAACGCGCAGGAGTTGCTGCAAGCCTTACAGCAGCAACAGCAGCCTCAAACAAATCATAACCTCCTGCAAACGGTTCAGCAGAACAATCAACAGCATATGCCGCAGCAGATGCAAGGCAGAAGATCCTCGTCGCCAAGGCCTGAAAGGCATTACAAAGAACGGGAAAATTACGATCGGTACGCAGGCAGCTCTAGAGAAAGAAATGAAAGGGAAAACGTTGGAGCATCGGCGTTAAGCAGTATTAATAGGTAAGTGCCATATTTTGAAAGTACTTAGAGGACGTTAGATTTTCTCATTAAAGAAGCTTGCATCGGTAGTGAACGTGGACGTAATCCTAAGGTATTCTATGCAGGCTAATTAAAGCTTCCAAAAACCTAGGTAAACTGATGTTTTTGTAATATCAAAAAAGATGGTGCATGCCCACAATACTTGAGACGAATATGGGATTCGTGACGATAGTAATAGATTCGTGCTGTGTAAAAGTGACTTAAAATTTTATAAATAAATTTGATGTTCTTATACGTCAAATTTAAAGAAGAGAAGTATCAGAAGGAAAGTAATTTTCCCATACGTTTATTATTAGTTATAGAGGCATTTTCTGCCTTATCATCTAAATTTGAAGTAAAATTAATATCTTCTCCCAATTAGTTAATAATTTGAGATAGGTTACTTGAAAAACTGTACCAAATTTCATGCATTTATGTTCGTAATTGTAGAAATTAGTTAGGGCATACAGATTAACGGACGGACGGAGTGAAATTATAAAAGTTCCGTGTAGTACTACGGAACCCTAAAAATAAGACCAATATAAAATTCTCGTGAGAGTGTTTGTTGTCAAATTTCTCTGTAACGGCTTGACCGATTTTTATGATGGTTTTTGTGCTATATTTTAAACCCCTAAGTGATAAGGATGTAGGATTTTTGAACCTCTAAGCAATAATCACGCGGGCGTAGTCACAGGGTGAAGCCAGTATAAAATGGTATTCGAGATGGGTATAAATTATTTATGGCTGAGCGCGATTGCTTAGTAACAAAATAAGTATGTCTCGGTTGAATAAAATATCCATGTAAATTCCTATTCCCATTCCTATATTTCTTTTAAATGACGTGTCCTAGGAAAAAAAAGTTGCAATATTCCGTAATGAATATTCTCGAAAGGAAACGGATAAAAATTAATTAGTTGTAACTGGTAAAATTTTTAACATTTCAAGTATTAACAAAAAAAGGTTAATTATTTTTACATAATTGGCATCAATGGCGATTAAAACAAGTAATGTAATACATGTATTCATATAGGCATAAAGGTCATCGCTCATTAATTATTATTATACTTTTTTCACCCTTAAATTCACAAGTGACAGTAAAAGTGTGAAATATAATTATAATGTTTAATTTCTTTGAAAACGGGACCCGTTTAGTTTTAGTTTTGATAAAACTAATTTTGAAAAGCTATTTTACCTTTTTTTTATTTTGTATTAGCCTATACTGTCCCATTGATGGGCAAAGGCCTTAACCTTCTTCAACCACACCTTCCTTTCCTGACCCATCTGAATCCATTCCTTCCCGCAAAGGCCTCCAAGTCGTCTCCCTATCTCTTCCATTTTACAATGTTTATTATTATTGAATATCAAGTTGATAATAAATGGATACATTTTACATTTGAGGGATTTCATGATACAGAAACTTAGCGAGCTCAATGACAAATGTTGAGTGTAATTAGCTAACAATGAGTGTAATTACTCGCGCGTCCATGTACGCTAATCAACGTTTCATATCAGAATGCCCAAGTAGGGGACGTCACAGCTTAGACCCTACTTAATGTCCTAATCTTTAGACGCATTATATTCTACTCAACTATATACTTAGTTTTAATGTACTATAGTTCGTCCAGTATTCAAATTTCGTGAATTAACTTTTTTTGCCTCTGAACAATGAAAATAGCCTTTTTAGGATTCCGTAGTACTACAAGGAACCCTTATAATTTCGCTCTGGCCGTCTGTCTGCATGTAAGGTAGTCACCCCCCCCCCCCCCCCCCCCCCCCGCGCCCCGCCTCATAGACTAGTTCACCCTTTTTCGGTTTTTATAGATCTTCTTCATTAAGGGCCAATACTGCTTTGATTAAGTGAAATGTATATTTCGGCCATATAAACGTTATTTATTATTATAAATTCCTTATATCCATTTACACAATTTCACACTGATTTATAATAAAACACTACACATACAAGATAAACACATTATACACGCAAGACAGACATTCACTATACACACCCATTTAATGCGTTCACGCTACATTTATTTTTAACATAAACATCATTTACAATTTTCGAATATCTATAATCCTTTTAATGGCCTGCTTTATAAGGAGGGCTCTGTTACCTAAGATACAGGTAATTACCTAGTTTAGGGACAGCTTGACCACCTATCTGCACTAATACGTTTCTGTACCAATTGTGAAATTTAGACCTAAGTTGCATTAGAAATAGTGATGTAATTTTCTGCCAATAAAATATTATTATTGTTATTAATAATATTCTTATTTATAAATATTTATAATTTCGTGCGTATCACGTTAAAAATGTTACAAACAAACACTAAATACGTCGTATGGTGAATAATTAAGATCGCAAATAAAAAATATATTTCAATAATTCCACGATTTATTAAAACGGACACAAAACCTATACATGAACAGAGCACGATTTAAACGCCTTGTTTCTACATAAACTTTGAATATCTTATAACTGTACATTTTTATAGCATTAATTTACTTGTGGAACATCACTTAAAAATTTTCGCTTTCATCTGATACAATTGCTACCAAATCTAAGCACACTTCAGAAACAATTTTCCTATTGTTACTAAAGTATGTGGTCACATCGAAATCAAGGTTTAAGATCCTATCGTGAAAATAACAAGAATAGATGTCATATTATTTTCTTGATAGGTCTTGATGTAAACCTCGTTTAGACCTAAACTAATATTTTAAGGACACATTTAATTTTCTATGAGGGTTTTTTTAAAGTTATGAAGGTAATCAACCAAAATTTACCTCAGAATGTTGTATGTTACCAGACTATTGTTATTAACGGTGTAATGCTGCAACCCGAAAGTTACACCACCGAATCCGCCACCAAAGCACAGCACTACACTGACTTTCCGATGTACCTTAACGCACGTTTCGCTTCGACGTTACCTTTACGTTTCGAAGGTTATTCGTAAAGACTTTACGAATAACCTTTATAGATTCTATCTCCTGATGATGCTTCGGTGTCGAAGCGAAACGCAAGTGACAAACGAGCAGGCGATTATCACTTAACCGACGGCCATGGGTATGTGCACCACCAGAAGGCTCGCAGATACATTGCCGGCCTTTAAAGAAGGATTTACGCCACCGGGAAGTCTCACGAACCGAAGGAAACGCGACAACATTACCATCACTTGAAGTGATAGCATTGCCGCCACTTTCCGCCTATCTTATGTGAGAAAGGGGTACCCGGACACGCCGACCCAATTTTCCTGCGGACCAAAAGGACTGCAAGCGTGGCGCTACCTCTAAATAAAAAATCCTAAATAAACACGTCGCCTGATTCTATCAGTTAATACTGTACATGTCGATGAGTGTCGACTTCCGTTCGTTAATAAGGCTAATCCGTTAATTAACAGTAGCTCTCGGTGAAATTCCTCTTATCAAAATTACTGTAACTCGTTTGCTTAATCCGCGATTAACAGAGAAGGGCTGATTCTGAGTTGTACCAACTAAAAGCACGTGTGGAGTTGTGGACGATGTGCAACATATTTTGACGGAATGTGAACGGAATAAGGACGAGCATCGCAACTCATCAAATTACCTCGTCGTTTGTGACTTTGATGTCGCTTGGTGCAATAGCATCTTGTCCTCCGCATCATCAGAGCAGGCCAATATGCTATGTACACTTCTATTTTGTACTACTTAAAGTGTGTATAGGTTATTCTATTAAAGGTGCATATATGTATATAGTAATAACAGGGGCGACGTATCACTAAGTGATCAAGTCCCTTGCAATAAATAAAGATTATAAAAAAAAAACTAAGAGTTGACATTAATCGGGTCCCACTGTTTTACGTGCCTTCCGGAACACGGAGGAGGTCGGGTATCAAAAAAAACCAGTGCTAGAATGGGTCACCCATCTATCACCCGGTCGCAGCCAGAGCAGCTTAACTTAGCGGTCGACTCAAATGCCGACCACTGATTAGGCCACGACCTCCTCCTAGTATTAACTATCAGACAATTTTATAAGATGGTAAAATAACGTTCCGTTTCAGTTTAATTCAGTCTATTTCTAAACTAAACTGCTTGAAATCCTTTCTTTAAGGTTATATAGTACAGTCTATACTTCCGAGAGTTTAAAAATTTGGCTGTTAGCTATTAACAGTCAAATATTATTACAAGAAAACGCCGGCTGTTCGGAATTCGCCCACAAACAAAACAAAAATTTTTGCGTGCAACGACACATGTTGTTCTATTCACATAAAATTAAAATTTGACAATTTATATAACGTACGGTTGACACAATTACGCTTTGATATCACACGTATATAGTAGGTGTCTAATGCGAATCTGTGTTGGTAAACACTGAGGATAGTACTATAAGTTTATTTGAGCTAGTTTTTAAAAGTACACTAATAATACTTATTATAAAACGGCTTTTAAACTCACGCGTATGTTATATCGGGATTGCCCGACCAGTTTCCAACCCGTCCGGGATCCTTCCTCATGAGCTCGCTAAGAAGCAGCGTCGCGGCGGGAACTGTGCGCGAGTGCAATCCCGATATAACATACGCGTGAGTTTAAAAGCCGTTTTATATTAAATAAATGTAGAATAATTGTAAGTGTTTAAAAATTACCTTATAGTGGACAAATAAATAATTTCTTTCTTTCTTCTTACTTTGTTTGGGTTATGAAAAGGCAAATATTTTATGTTAATGAATGAATGCAACTCTTATTTTAATGATATATTGTTTTTTCACCTGAAAAATACGTTACGTACCCCATCCGACACTGAACTCGTATAGAAAAAACAGACCTACACCAGGATGGTCTAATACCAGGGTCTGCTTAGATTGCAAAGTCTGTGGAAGGAGTTAAAATGACCAACTGCCTATATATTTAGTATTATTTATTTATTATATGTAATATTTTCATAGTATAATTATATGGGCAATTATAAATTTTATCTATATGTCTATATTTACTACGTAGAACTTAAAGGGATTTCGCTGTAAGTTAGAAGTACTTACTTCTAAAAGAAGGACTGAATTGGTTCTGCGAATTTTTAAATACGATACATTGAATTCGTTTTGTTTATTCTATCCCTTACACGTTACGTAATACACGTTAGATAGATAGATAGATTTATTTAGTTGCCAAATGTAAGTATAACATAGATGGTCATTAGGGGTATCGCCACACTTGCAGTCCTTTTGGTCTGCAGCCGAATTGGGCCGGACAAAGTCATCCCAATTTGTGATGTTACTATAAATTGACGGTTTTCGGATACTTACACTTTTAAATATAGTAAAATTCTTTACTTTGCAATAAAACACTAGAAAACATTACGGCTGCCCCATTTCAAAACCTAGTAAGGGGACACTTTTGCACCGCAGACTCTCCACCCATCCTCTCTCTGCTTCGTATATTTACCCTTGATTAAAAAACCTAGTACCTAAATCAACTATTTTAAAACCTTAGAGGTCCAGAGACTTACCAAGTTATTGAATTGGTTAAAATGACTTCCAAGGTTTTGAATTAGTTATGAAGGAGTATAGAATATGAATATAGAAGAAGAAAAGGAATATACAAGAATACTAGGTATCAATGATTAAATATTTTTCTTTTTATGTGAGTTTAAACCGGTATATATATATATATATATATATATATAACTTTTTTTTTTTTTAAAGTGTCCCTGATAAAAAAACAGACCGATACACAAAAGGCAAGGATAAAACCGCTACATCCAGAACTCAAACGTCCACTCGTATGTAAGGTATATTTGTATGAGTGCCACCACTGATTTGTGTAGTCGTCCCTATCCTGTCAGGGACGTTGTCTGTCGTAAGTCCGTCCTACAATTAGGCACAACCTTAAGTACTAAACAAAGGCCGACACTAGTGTACGCTGCAAACCAGTAAACGATCCGTGTTTACGTGAGCGAGGTAGCACTATCTTCATCTCACTCCAGCAGGAGTTAGCTATCTCGCTCACTATGTACACTAATGCCAGCCCCACTTAGTTGCGTCGTCGACGTCCGCGGTCAAAGACGTCGCTATGCCACTTTTCTTGTATTATCTGTCCGCAACACCACATATGATCAGAAATACTACTATAATAATACGGAAATAACGGACAATAAGGGTAGGTCACTGTGGTCTGTAGATGTAATCTATAGATATGGTCACCAAATCTATAGACCGCATCGAAACAAAACAAAGAGAAAGAAACTGAAAGAGTACTGTTAAATGTACACCTGGGACACAAGTTCCAGGGATGATATGGTTCCTACTTGTCCGATGTGGGCCCAGCACGATTATTTTCAAAGTCAAATTTTCGACTCGAACGGTTCGTGCCAGGCCCTCAGATCATAATGTGTAAACATTACCGACACTAATTACAATAACATTGCACAATTGCCTTTACTTTCACTGTCACGCCCACGTCGAACCCTTCACTGTTTATCCATTACAGATAGTCTATTGTTGTGGCAAGCATATCAATAACCATCGCAAATCCTGGTTACATACGATGTCAATCATACAATATTACGGGCTCAAATTGGCATTGATTCTCGCATCATCTGTTACATACAAATGAATTGCTTTTGATTTCTAAACATCGCCTTTTTAAATCAGTTGTACCTATTACGAGGGCAACATAGCTTTTTAGGGTTCCGTAGCCTTAGGAGGAACCCTTTAACTTTCGCTCTGTCCGTCCGTCCGATTGTGCTTCTGTCCGTCTGTCCGCCCGCAACGTAGTCTCTGCCCTAGAATTACCAAACTATTTATCCCAGTTTATTACCAGAGTCTGCTTAGATTGTAGAGGAAGTAGCTATGGGGCGAGTTAAGATGACAGATTTCCATCTGAGATCATCATCGGAACCCCCACGGTCTCTGTTACTTCACGACTAATATCATTCAGTGATATTAATCGGGTATCACTGTTTTACGTGCCTTCCGAAACATGGAGGAGGTAGGATATCAAAGATAAACCAATGTTAGAATGGATCACCCATCTATCATCCGGTCGCAGAAAGAGATACTTAATCTAGCGATCGGCTTAAAGGCCTACTACGGATTAGGTCACCATCTCTTCGCACATGTAATGGTGTACAAAAAGAAAATAAGAAATAAGAGTTCTAACAGTCTTATAGATTTTTAGGAGACGACGAAATGACATCAAATGACGGACAAATACCAAAATGTTACATACGGAGCTGGACGATGGCTATAGGATATAAGGCCAAATCTTCTGCAATGGCAATGTGACGGTATTTTCCACAATTCTGAGAATTTATTCTCGCTATACAATAATTACCACTGTTATTTTAGTTATAAACTATATACACTCAGAGACTAAGTGAAAACAAATTATGTGGCACATTGCATAATCCCTACGGGCATAAAGTTCAACGTACTATTTAATAAGAAAACCACTTTTTAAAACCAGTTACTTTACTTGGTCTTTGGACAAGAATACAAAATTAAGGAGCTCGTGTTAATAATCATATATCAGCATATAAAACATAAAGGTCTCTATTGTACCCAATCGTTATGTATATTGACTTAGTAGACTCATTTGATTAAATTATTTTTATAGATATATGATATTTTCTCTATACACTTAATTAAAGCAAAGTTTCTATGCGTTATATCTAAATAACTGTCGATGTAATCATTACCCAAATATCTTGTTAATTTTCATATATCTGATCATCGATCTGATTGTCTCAGTTATTTTATAGAATCCGATTCCGATTGACAAAGAAAACTATTATCTAAAAATAATTAACTGTATATGGATACAGAAGAAGAAGTAGTGGATACTTCTTCACATTATTTTTGATTCGACAGCAAATCAGGTCGCCCTATCCTGAAATTCACCTGCAGTCTATACATAAAAAAGTTGATCAAAATGATGTCAAATCTAGTCCGAGATTAGACTCGCATCCAAGCTTACCCATCGATGCAACAACAGTTACATGAGCTGCGATACAAGCGTGCGTGAAAAATCAACGAATCAGATAACACGCTCGGAGGAGCGGAAGTGTAATTTTTGAAAATACGATTAATGAAATAGTTGTAATGATATTTTTAAACTTACATAACGTGCAGGAGTTTCAAGAAGTGAACTTTGTTTTGTGTTGAAACTGTTATCGTAGTTAATTATATTATAAGTCTAAGCAACTATCCCCATGCCGCAACCTTTTCCACGTGGTGTAATAATTTCTGGTTTTTTTTTTCATTTGATGTTATAATACTTTGATGTTTACATGTTTCAATACGATGTTCTCATAAAAATGGAAACATGTTGTTAAAAAGTTACTAAAATTGGAATTTGAAATACTTACTTTAAAAATTAAAATGTAATAGTTTATAACCATATTAAAAAAATACAGAGTTAGGCAATATAAGCCCATAACTAATTATCTAGTGTTAAGAAGTTACATTGTGCAACTGGCCAATAGAATCCATGAAACTAAAGACCCAGTGAAAATAGTTGCATAACACTACTCGTGAATCGAACGTTTCATAGGCTCGAAAAACTCTTTGACAATCTTAGCATGAATGCGACGTGAGTAATGAATGGGTTTGATTAATTGCAGGCGTTACTGGTCTTGCTTATGACGAATGGTTACGCGGCTGTTGCACATTAGCGTATTAAAGTACCTGTCTGGTCGCGACTGATTAGCAGCAAACGAGAGCGACTACCATGACATGATATGCCGCGCCCGGGCTTAATGTACCGGGCTTAATGTACCGGCTGTGGCACCTGTGCGATAGGCGGAGGTACCTTTTTAATTCTTATTACAATACAATCGTATCTAGACAATTTTTTTTAATATAATGCTCTGACAAGCGATGGTATCATCTCTGAAGGATAACAAATATAACCTGTTTCAGGCCAAGTTTTTGATTTGGGAGACATTGTTATATGAACAGATAGGTAAACGAAAACTGTCGTTATTTTTTTTATTGTACTAGAAAAAAATGATCCGACAAAAACTAAATTTTGCTTTTTAAAGGTTAATTTCTCTGAAAAACGTTATATAGTCATTTTTGCATTTATTATTCTACGTTTCTTGCGATTGCGTCCCAAATAAAATAAATAGCTGTTAAAGTTTTAGGCCGTCTTTAAAATAGTCTTATTATAAACCTATACCTACTAATTCTATTTGTATATAATGTAATTTTAATTGTATTTTAAACTATATTATTGTATCTTTTGATTATCAATTAAAGTATGTGTAAATTAGTGTTAGAAAAAAAGTCTTTACATACATTAGACAGTTATAATACACAAGACGGCAAGTTCGATATTTAAAGAAACATCAAGTAATATCACAAGGCCATAAATTTACAATATTTATTAGTAATGAATTTTAAAATATATACACTAAGTAGGTGATAACCTTAAGAAGTTGTTATCGTGCCGATCCTCAATCCTTTTAAAATATTCAGGTGAGTGCGACTTTGCGCGAATAGGCGTCGTAGCAATAGTGTAATAGGGTATGATTTTCTATGTGCTTTTGGTATCAGGGGATTCGTTAGTAGTGAGTGTTGTGCTCGCTCGTGTACTTAATGAGATCGGTATTGCGTATACGAAGCTGTGCGCTGCGCAGGTGTCTACCGGCCTCTTTGAAACATCCTCATCCTCATTTGTGTAGGTACATATTACGTTAATTAAAAAAAAGAACTATTCATTCATTTCCGCGTTGCGATGCTATTTTAATTGCCGTATCGTAATAAAATTATAATATAAGATACGGAAATATTTTCTATTAAATAGATTTAAGGTTATATTCATAGGGTAATTAGATTTTAATTGCCTAAAAATATGACGATGAATGAAGCATGTTGTGAAAAACCGAATGAAGTATGTTTTCAGATAAATAAATGTAGCGTTAAAAAGTTTCATTTTCCATAATTGTTGCACCGTGCGCAAAGTGAGTTATTAAGGCACGAGTGTTATGTTGATGTTCGAGCGAATGCGAGATAGCGTATTTTTTTAAAAACGGGTACTATATGCTCATGTTCGTCACAATTCAATTAGGTTATGTGTTATAGCTGAAAAGGTTGTACTGTTATGAAATGCTCGTTCCTTACGACGTCACAAATGTGTTAACCAATCGTGACGCGTTCGTAGTCACGTTATTTCTTTTTAAATCTTATCAATATTTATTTTTTATAATTAAGTTAAAAAACATAACTTTTCATTTTGCACTTAATAATTAAGTTTCCATACACATAATATTTTTTTTCAAATTCCCAATTATGTCAAATTTCATACTCCTCCGTTCAAGCAATTTTCCTAAAATGGCACCGAAAGTTTTTGCTTCACGTATTCATATTTAGATTCCTGTATTATAAAAGAATAATTTAATGTATTTCACTTGAAAACTTGTATCTGTTCAACACTATATTCAGCGCTATCAGTGTATGAAATCCGATGAGATTTACGAACACACGTTGCTTCATCATATCTATTGTTTAAATACAATACCCTATTCCTACGCATAATGTTTATGTATGACTTTATTATGGTTTTTCGACCATTGTAGTCATTTTAGTGGTTTTTGTCATTGTTAGTTTTTACAACCTTTCCTTTCCTTTATCAAACTGTAATACTATTTAATATGTTGAACAAAATATATTGTGATTTGCAAGTTTAAAAATTAAAAGAATGAACAGAACGAAGCGTCGGTAAAAGTTCATTGTAAGAAAGTAATTCGAAATTGGGAGCTGTCCTATAAAGATGAAACGGTATCTTTTTTTTAATCTGCATATAATATAAAAGCGCAAGGTCAATGATATCACGAAATCTATACACTCCCCCTATACCGTCCGTCACAGTAGTATCCGCATCCATTCTCTCCTCCCCATCTACCTTTATATCTTTTTACTCCATCCCTTTCCCTTACCTTACTCCTGCCTTTTTAATTAGAGGTAGCGCCATGCTTGTAGCCAAATTGGGCCGACGCGTCCGGGTACCAGTACCTCTTTCTCATATAAGATCGGCGTGAAGTGGAGGCAATGCTGTCACGTCCAGTGATGGTATTGTGAGAATGTGAGAC
This sequence comes from Charaxes varanes, assembly GCA_024363005.1. Taxonomy (NCBI): domain Eukaryota; kingdom Metazoa; phylum Arthropoda; class Insecta; order Lepidoptera; family Nymphalidae; genus Charaxes; species Charaxes varanes. The sequence continues at coordinate 7,090,463 of JANCMC010021608.1, forward strand.
TTCCCGGTGGCCTAAACTAGTCATTAAAGGACGGCAACGCATCTGGTTGCCTCCTGGTCGTGCAGATGCCATATATTCTAGAAAATATGGCCGAATTAATAAATTCAAGTAATTATTAGGGAAAGGAAAAAGTCTCTACCTACTTCTACGTAGTTTAACATTTTGGCTTAATATTATGTGTGCTCTCTAAATTGCGTATTTTTTTAAATGTATTAAGCTGTTGGTAAGCCCAATGAATTTAAAAAAAACACCGCATTAAATGCATTGACCACCACATCGACTGCTCCAAACACATCTAATAATGGTTGGGTTTTGCTAGTAAAGAATTTGAAATTCAAAATTTGAGAAGTTCGTGATTAGTGGTTGGTATTTGAGTCGATCAATAGGTTAAGCAGTTCATACTGCAACTGCATGATAAATGGGTGACCCATTCTAACACAGATTTTTCAAATATCCAACCTGTTCAGGTTTTCGTAAGGCACGTATAACAGTGGGTTCCAATGGGTGGTACAAGTGGGTCACTGAGTGATATTAGTCGTGAGATTTTAGAAACTGAGGAGGTTCCGGGACTGACGTCAGACTGCAGTCGGTCATAATTAGATTGGCTGACACTTTGCATATTTAGTCAATTCACAGTCTCATAATAATACAATAATTCGTAACGTTACAATACATTATACCCAACAAATAAAGAGACTGGAAAACTTATGTATAAATATATATCGTATGAAAAAATACGAAGGTTTAGAAATCGCAACACATTTATTAGACTTTTATTTATATGTATCAGTTCTCAGTACACGTATTATTTCCAAACCAGTGATCGATTCGATTTACCGACGCGAAAGAAGAGGCGATTGAATCGTTTTTTTCTGTATGAAGAATATTTTAATTTTAATGTAAACTCCGTTCCGGTTGGCACGAGTGCAATGTAGATATGCAAGTATTATAATTATAAGCCTTCCTCTGGAATCACTCTGTTTAATCATGATAACCGCATTAACATCCGTTGCAGAGTTTAAAAGATTGACGCGTAGAAGAACGGGGACCGACTTAGTTCTATGCTATGTAAAGAGACACTTAGACAAAACAGTATTTAGGAAACTAATACCAATATCAATAGTTTATTTTGTTAATTAGACTATTTTTTTTCTTCTATTTATTTATTATAATTTTCACTAATTTTGTTTTCTTTCAATATACTTTTTTTTCTAATTTATGTTCTACAAATTTAGTTTGTTTGTTTTTTTCCCTTGCTAACTTTATTAAATATTAGATTTAATTTAGGTTTAAATTATCCGATTTATGTATAAATTATTTCTATTTCTGTAGGATTTCTGCTTTCGGTAATTTTATTTTAATTATTAACTAGTTACTTTTCCATATATAATTTTTTGCGCTAGTGATCCGGATCAGTTTGAAAAGGGGTCAGAGGATTGCAGTTTGGAATTCAAATTTGCCACTCTCCCCAACAACTGGAAAGAAAATTAATCGAATAAACTAAAAATATATCTGTCATAAAGTTTTAGGTGTTTGTCATCGTAAATTTTTACTTTTATTTTCTGATGAGTTAATATATTGAAAAATGGTACGCCCAAAGAGTTGTACACAAATAAAATAAAGTTATTTATTATGTTCCAACATCACAGACAGAAGCGATATCCTTAAAAGATGGAGGGAGCACTTTGACACCCTATTGAATGAGGGAGAAATTCAGGAAGGAATGCATGAGGCGATAATCCAGGAGGGAGACCTGGAGCCACCGGATGACGAAGAGATTGCTGACGCTATTGAAAACTTAAAAAACAACAAGGCCCCAGGTATTGATGGTCTACCAGCCGAGCTGTTTAAGCATGGTGGGAATGAGCTTAAAAGAGTTCTTCACAATCTTATTCTGGACATCTGGGAAGCAGTGGAAATCCCTGAAGATTGGTGCAAAACAGTAATTATCCCCATCCATAAGAAGGGAGACATCCTTGAATGCGGCAACTACCGTGGCATCTCACTTTTGTCCTGTGCATATACGATACTCTCAAGAGTTCTCTTCCAAAGGCTCCTTCCATTTGCGGAGAGAGAAATTGCCCAAATTTTTTTCAATTATTATTAAAAAAAAAATACTTTTACCACTACAACCTATGAAGGGTCCTAGGTCCAGTACATAGTAGAGAATGTACTGTTTCTAGGACTATGGGTGTGCAGAGAGGTGATTTCTCCTAGATCACGTTCAACTGCCAAGTGTCCCCCAATTTATTGAGGTTGGGTGACCCTCCGGAGAGCCTGCATATCCCACAGAATCAATCCACGGCTGTAAGGAGATTAAATACTTTATCAGCCACAACTGGATTTGAACCTGGGTCCTTTAGCATATGAACTCCTTTAACTGTACCAACCCCGCCCCCAACATTACTACATACACTTTTTTAAAATGATATGAATCATAACAATGGTTATCCTGGACGCTGATTTCCCTAAAACGTTTAGCCGTGATATTTTACTGATTACTCTATTACTTGGTTAATATAAGATAGATTAATTATATACACACACATACATATATTGGTTTCCACTTTTTTCGGCCATTATCTCCGTTATCCTTGATCATGTTCAATTACAATGTCACCCAAATGACATTGTAATTGAACATGAAAAGGAAGAAGCTGAAGAAAAGCAATTCGAAATGTTTTGTGAAGGTGGTTCTAATAAAAGTTTGTTAAATCTAAAGAAAATTGAAAAAAAAGTCGGAGAATATGTTGTATTTATCTATGAAGATGAATATTTCCCAGGAAAGGTTTTAAGTATTTTAGAAGATAAGGTTGAAATATCAGCAATGCAAAAGTCACTCAAGTCGTGGAAGTGGCTGGGTAAACCGGATATTGAAAAATACGACTGGAATGATGTAATAGGCTGTATAGAAGAACCAAAAATTGTTTCTAAAAGAGGTTTTTTAATGTTAAAGAACTGAATCATTTGTGGAGTACCTAAATTGTATTTGTGGGATTTTATGATTTATTGTCTAAATATTAACTTATGTAAATACTTACAAGCTGATTGAATTTTATATTTTTAGGTCACTGCTCCCAACGCGTACTCGCTCGCATCGGTTGTAATGGAGAACGATCTAGAAAAATCCGGGAACGCAAGGACCGGCTCTCTTTGCAAGTGCAACATGCATTTTCAGACACTTTCCTCGATTGCTGGGCTAATGTGCACCGCGCATTCCTTCTTGAATAAGTCGTTCAAGGGTACCAAATGTTCGGCCATTTTGGGAACAAAGCGCCTATAGTTCAGTGTTCCTAAAAGTCGCCGGATCCCCATTACGTCGCTAAGAACAGCCATCCTCCTTTTGCATCGACCTCCCGCATATCTGGACGCGCCCCTTCCGAGGATATCGTATGCCCCAGGAAATTGATCTGGTGTTGGCCCAAGACCGACTTCTCTTTCGATAATTTTAGCCCCAAATCGCGGATTCGTCCAAACACCCGCCTCAGGTCCTTCACTTGCTGCACCTCACTCCCACTAAATACCAAAAGGTCATCCATATAGACCTGGCACATCGACTCGTCTGCGTCGTTGTTGAACTGCTGCAGAGGATGGTAGCATATTTTCCGCCAAATATTTTCTAAAAGTAAAAGTTTACTGCTCGAAAGTGATGACATTGTTTTGTGGAGACAAAAATATTTATCTTCAATATCAAAATATAGAAATGAACAAGGCCCAATCTATTATTTAGACGAAACATGGCTGACTGAAGGACACGCAAGAGCAAACGGGTAGATGTAGATGGGTAGATGTTAATGTTACAACACGCAGGCAGGTATTTACAGATGGTGCACTGGTCTCAAATTTCCTACTGGTAAAGGAAGACGCTTAATTACTTTACATATTGGTTCTGGAAACGGTTTTGTTGACGATGGGTTACTACTATTTGAAGGAAGAAAAACAGTCGATTACCACGATGAAATGGATGCAAATGTTTTTGAGGAGTGGTTCAATAATATTATGAAGAAATTACCTGATAATAGTCTTATTGTAGTGGATAATGCATCTTACCATAGCAATACAAAATCCATATTAGAAGCATTTTATTTTTATATTTTATTTTGATATCTAGCTACTAGCGCCATCTATCAAATACCTGTGGTAGCATGATGTATTATCGATAATTCATGTATTCGTATTTTTTGCGCTGTACACTCGCGCTACTGGCGGTAAAGACACAAACTAGTTATGTCTCATTGCGTGAATATTTACATCGCAACGAACTCGTAGTTATGCTAATATATCTATGCTTGCGTTCCTATAAATATTTGTTACACAAGGTCAAAATTACGTACACAAAGGGAAAAAAGGCACTGTCTTTTTTACGTTGTTAAACGATGAATTAGTGAAATTGCCGAAGAATGTCATGCGACTATATTGAAAAGTATTATATTGTATTTGATTAGCGTCATAAGTAAAGCACTATTAATTTTTGTCGCGTTTTTTTTTTGTTTTGACGTGAGTTCTAAGAAGTCGTCATTATTATTGTCTGATTCGTTTTGCGGTCTAAGGCTTTACGACCCGCGGGGCGGAGCGCAAATGTAAGTAAATTGGCGAATAAAGACAACAAGCGGACGAATTTTGTGGCGCGCCGATATCATATTTTTGCATAAAACTGATGTAAAATACACTTTTAAGTAATTTATAACACTTCACTAGTGAGTGCACCTCACTGCAAGTCTAACATTATTTTAGGTATGATTTTAATTCATTTTTGTAGAAAATTAAAATCTTCGGCGATAAATTTTTACTTATATCATGTTTGATATTGGATTTAGAAACGTCACTCACTTTATAGGTGCCCCTATCAAACCCTTTTGAATGAAAGGGTCAGATATATAAAAAGAAAAGTAATGCACCATCTTGGAGTTATGGCCCTTGAACAAATTACATTATTGAATAATAATATTATTAAAGTATTGAAAACTTAAACTATTGAATAATAATATGATTCAATAGTTTAAGTTGATTAATTAGTATTGAGTAATCTATTTATTTAAATATACGTGCAGCGAAAACTTTCAGGATCATCATGTAAATTTCGCAGACGCAAGATCGCCAGCTGTTCGAAATTCCCCCTCAAAATTTTTTGCGTACATCGACATACATTGTTTTATTCACAGAAAAAAAAAATTTGACAATTGATATAACACACGGTTGTCACGATTACGCTTTGATATCATCCAATACATGTGTGTGTAAATCGTTTGGCATATATTAATATTGAATATTATAAGAAAATATTAGCACTCGCATACCTTCCTGTATGTATACTATAATTGTGCCAAATTTCATACTCCTCCGTCCGCTCAATTTTCGTAACTAATATATAAATGGATGAATAAAGAGGATGGTGTGCGAATGCTAATATTAAAAAAATAAGCATTATTAGTAATTAGTACATTAAATTATTAACATAGTGTCAGGCGTACCAATGCTAAACGATTTACACACACATGTATGCATTTTACTATAAGATTGTGTCAAAGCATTATTATAATAATTGTATGTACATATATTAATTGTCAAATATAACAATGTTGTTGTTCGAAGTATTAAAACTTTGTATACAGCTTTAAATAAGCATATTATGGAACGCAAATCTAAAGATTTGTGGGCAAGTTGGTGATCTCTGGTAATAGTAACTAATCTAATAATCATTTTAGCTTATTCGCTAAGGCAATATTTGTTTAAAATGCAGTTTTATTGCAGTGAGTAAGTAGTTCTCATTATTCAAGTCGCAGTTTTCGTAGGTTTCAGCAGGCTCCATCATTAAGGAACTCTAAGTTATTATGTCAACAGAAACTTTACAAACGTACAGCAAGCTTTCGCTACGCTATTCTCTGTTTCAGTTCGTTGACTACTCTGTCAACAAAATATTGTCTGTATTGTAAGAAAATCTTTATTTTATGTATGTAATTGGAGCATCTGCTATTGTTATTTGAGACAGAATTTTTTTTTATATTAAATATATACATGAATATATGACACATTGACGTCTGTTCCTAAGATAAACAACTTAATGCCTGTGCTATAGATAACAACCGCCTGTTATGCACAAATAGGAGAAGGAGGTCGTTTTTGACGGTCTGATTAGGCTACGACCAATCAGTGGTCAGCTTTTGAGTTGATCGCTAGGTGAAGTGTCTCTTGCTGCGGTCAGGTGGTAGATGGGTGACTCATTCTAACACTGGTTTATATTTGATATTCGATCTCCTCCGTTTTTCGAAAGGCACGTAAAACTGTGGGACTTGATTAATGTCACTAAGTGATATTACTCGTGAGGTTGCAGAGATCGTGGGGATTCCAAGAATGACGTCAGATGGCAATCGGTCATCTAAACTCGCTCCACAGCCACATCCTCTGCAATCTAAGCTGATCCTGGTACTAGACCGGGATAAAACCCACGACCTCCGGCGCGGATGGCAGGGTCACTGCCCACTGCGCCAACAACAGATGCGATAAATGTATCCAACTACATCTGTTGGGACTATTGGATAATAGTTAAACATAACAATGCCGATAGGTAAACGAGTTGGCAAAATAAACCACGCAGATAAATTCGCACGCAACTTCTAGAATTCTAAATTCTAGGGTAAAATATTACTCAAGAGAATCCCACAATTAAATTTTTAGAAACAAACTTTGCGTGGCGAAGCAATTCAAATATTCTATTCTGTAATTTTAGTTTTCATTTTTATTCAATCCCGAGAACTGCATTTCGTCGCGCTGCGAACGGCGCGGAAAAGAGAAAAGCCAAATTGAATACGGATTTAAAATTACTCACCATTATAAAACGCGAATCTCGTCGATATTTTAATTTTACAGATTTTATTGAATACGTAATGTATTATTCAACATCAGTTGGGAGCTATTTTAATTTTGTACCATATGTTGCATATATTTGCAGTACTTTTTAATAACTAAGAGACTTACGCCCTAGATGAACACACTCGGTGTACATTGACTGAAGTGGTTAATTCATAGCTGTGCCGCGACATCGTTTGCGTAAAATTGGGTAAAAAAATAGATTAGAGATAGATGATATATATACTATAGCCTTCCTCGATAAATGGGCTATCTAACATTGTAATATTTTTTTTAAATCGGACAAGTAGTTCCTGAGATTAGCGCGTTCAAGTAAACAAACAAACAAACTCTTCAGCTTCATATATTAGTATAGGGTATAGATGATACTTAAGTGTTATATTTGTAGTGCTATTAATTTAATTTTAATTTTTGCTTTTATATTAATATAAAGATTTTAACAGACAATATTATTACAAATGATGTGTCTTTGTGTTTATTAAAAAAAAAATGTAATTTTTTAATGTATGTAACTATTGGTGTTCCTTAGAAAATAAAATAAAATAAATCTTTATATTTAGAAATTGAGTGTACAAGCCTTTGTCATCTTACTCCTTCTAGAGGGAAAGCCATTTGGACGAAATTTTGTGTTTTTAAAATTTTATTCCAAGGTTCATAGGCCGTTTACTGAAAAATTGGACCCTATAGGTGGCGCTGCTATCGGTTTGTTACCGTACCATAATTAGATATGTTTCTTGCTATAACTTAGAAATGGTTGGGCGTATTTGACTCTTGCCTGTTTTGTTTTATTCGCATTATTTCGGGTAGGGTTTAAGAAAAAAAAAAGAAAGGAAAACTAAAAAGAATATTTAAAAAAAAATGCAAAAAAAATTTGTTGTACCTCGCGAATTCCTCTGCGTTGCTCACCCTTATTACCTTAAGGTTGAATAAATACTTTACACCCGATTCTCAGACCTACTAACAGTGTACAAAAATTTTTATAAAAATCGGTCAAGCCGTTTTGAAGGAGTTTGGCAGCAAATACCGTTACACGAGAAGTTTATATATTAGATGTAGAGCGGATCGCGTCTTTGGAAAACTTTCAATAAATGGCGTTAGTATTGGATATTTCATCTGACCGTAAATCGGGCAAGACAACGTCTGTCGGAGCCCCTAGTAAATGTATAGATAATAAACTATCATTTATGCTAAATCCCCCATAATATATAATCTCGAAGGTTGTGACACGTTCACTTTGTTTAAAAAATTAATAATTTTAAATATGAGCATCACTTTGCAAGGAAATCTTCTTCTAAAATTTAATTACATTTTTAATTAAGATCTGAACATTCATAATTACTTTAATGAAACCTTGTGCGCTGTTATAAAGTTGCCATTATGAAAATCATATTTACTTTATAGTAACATTTCTTATTTTTGAACGAAACCTACCACAAATTGTATTAAACAGACCTATTTGCACTATTAAGATCTTTTTTGTGTGGTTTCTGTTGTTGGGCCTATAGGCTCGTCACCGGTAGTGGAGGGGGGGGGACGACGACAGAGAGTCTCGCCCGGAAAGGAACTTTCTTGTGAGGACTTCGTAGGAATGTATTTTAATGGTTAACGGCGATTGAGGGAGTGAGATAGGGCGTATGGAATAAGACAAGTATTTTGTTTTGGAAACGTTTAGCGTCAAATAGTGAGCGAGTAACCATTTAGATATGAGGGTAATTCCATTTTGGGCACAAGATTCAAGATCAAACCAAGTTTTACTATAAAAAGTAACTGCAGTATCGTCGGCAAAGGAAATAATTTTACCGTTTTGCATACAAAGATCAGATAGACCATTTATAAATACTAAAAAGAGAGTGGGACCCAAAATACTCCCCTGTGGAACTCCATATTTAATTGATAATTCATTACTGATGTAATTATCAATTTTAGTCATTTGTAATCTGCCAGACAGATAGCTATTAAAAAATTTTAACTGATTACCACGTATACCCATCTGTTCTAATTTTGATAACAGCAATGGAATAGGCACAGTATCAAAAGCTTTGGCCAAGTCTAAAAATACCGTAAGCACTTTATCACCTCTTCGCGCGTCATCCAGATCCTGTTTTAAGCTATCAAATATAGTTGAAAAATGCTCAATAGACGTCTTTATATTTATCAGTTCGTTCAATTCCTCTCTTATAGCCTTCAATTCTTTTCCTAATGTATTTGAAATTATTTCAGTAACTTCAGCCTTTATTTTAGTAACTAAATCAGTCTTTGATGTTTTTTGACCTGAACCACTTAGTGGCGGTGACGTCTGTTTTGTTGACGCACTCTGACACAAAGCACAAATCCAATGCCCTCTCTCTCTGTCCGTCACAGTTTTGTTACTATTCGCAGTTACACATTCCAAATGATACAACGACTGACACTTAGTACATTTTATTCTTTTGTGTGTCACCAAAATATTTGTTTTACAAATTATGCATTCGGAAGACATTTTATAATAAATTAATATATATCAGGATTCGATCCCGGGTGAATATATTAACGCTCTCGTTCGTGCCACACTGCGTCGATATGTAAGTACTAACACAAATGGCATTACGATAAATTGAATTCTAATTCATTTAATAACGTGTAACAATGTCAGTTACACGGCTTTGCCTGCGGGGTGCTTTCTACCCTTCTCGCCCTTAGCTAGTTCACACAACGCCCGATCTTCAGTGCAATTGCAAATTGCAGTCGGAATCGTTAATTTTTTTTTTATAATAAATTGATATTAAAAAAGAAAGGAAGAACTACTTAGTATTATACTTATTTATTAAATAATTCAATTAATTCAAATAATAATTCAATTAAAAAAATATTGACGTCATGATTAATTTTTTTTGAGTATAAAAGAAACATTTTGTTCCTTAAGTCATTACAGTGACTCTTTTTACTGAAAATAAGATATAAGATTACCCATAACTATATACAAAGATTGATTACATGCTCTCTGAAACTACAATGAGGTTTTGAAACTATATAAGGCTTTTGAAACTAAATTAAGGTTTTGAAACTATATAAGCCTTTTGAAACTGCCAATACACGCGTGAAATCACCCCCTTTTTTTTAAAGAATGCTTTATATACTCGTATCCCTTATGTTCCCATTTCCCCTTCAAATATAAGAAGGCAAGACTGTGCTATGAGTAGTTTTAAAATTAGAAAACATTGGAATTACATTCTGCCTTAGTCCTCATTACGCAAACATTAATTAAAAAAAAAAACTACAAGCTATCATTAACTCACTCGATTGTGTATGTAATCATAAATTACTACATAGTTTCATAAAATTCGATAGTAAAAAAATTATTAATCCGTATCTCTTTTAGTTTGTCGGTTACCATATTATACAAAATCAATCAATAAGTCTTTTTTTGGGGCTTTTATTTATGTCATTGCTATCAATACAAAAGTATATAATTAATTTCTGAACTGTATAAGAACTCAGATCAATTCAGAACTATATAAATAAATCTGTTTATATTTCATTACGAAGTCATAGTAATGCTTTTTGCGCCATTCATAATCTCTATAGGTTTTCCTTCTTGGAATATTGTAAGAACCGGCGTAGAAGTTAAATGATGGATGATAGTTTGACGTGCCTTTTCATGAAGATGAGTCCACTGCCACCTAATGTTTTTCTTAGTTAACTCGTATAAGGGAGCCATAACACGCGCAAAATCCGGTATAAATCGGCGAAAATACCCTGCGAGACCGTTAAACTGACGGACTTGTTTTACACTACCGGTACCGGGGCTTTAATTAGCGCTTCTATCTTTTTAGGACTGGGGCGAACTTGACCATCCTCAACAACGTTTCCTAAGTACTCTATAGACCGCTTAAAGAAGAGACATTTCTCGATATTAACTGAAAAACCAGCAGTGCTTAGCGCTATGAGGATTTTTTCTAAGAATCTGAGGCCCGATGCAAAATCGCGACACTTACTTATTACGTCATCTATGTACACCTGAGCTACACTATCGTTATAATCGTTATCGGCACTTCCAGGACTTAAAAGGGTTTTTTTTTGTATTATCAATTTCACGTGCTGAAGACCTATTCCATTCTTATTTTATTTTCCTCTTCGTGTTTTTTTGAATAACTTCTTCGTTCCATTTAGTCTTAAGTAAGTCATAAGTGTTAAGTTGAAGAGGCAAAAAATTGTTGTGAACTTAAAGTTTTTTAAATAATATAAGTTTTCTTTGATTCTTTAGTCTGTTCCATTTATTTGTATCTGGTGTATAGTGGTGGGACCTACAAATGAATGTATTTTATTTCGTTTCGTTTCGTTTTGTTTTGTTTTTTTTCGTTTCGTTTCATTTTCCGCTCTTACTAAGCTTAAATTACAGATGTGACTTAGCAAAGTCGGGATTTGAACGATGCAGATTTTACATCATCCTTTTCTACTCGTGATTGTTTGAGGTGATTAAACCCTTAAACTATCATCTGCAGTTACGAGTACTTGATAATGGTTTTAATAATTTTTCTGATGGAAATTGCTTATTCTTTGTAATACTTATAAGAGTCTTTTTAACATGTAGTTTAATATTAACTACAGATAAATTTAATAAAATAGCAAGAATGTATAATTTTTCCTCTGCTACTCTTCTACCATTGTTCACTGTAGAATTACCTCCTTTGTATACATTCTCGATTAATTTATTATTGATGGATAAATGAATAAATTGTTTTTTTTTCATTTGCACATATTGTATTCACTAAATGTCTGAGAATATACCCTTTTATATATTTTTCAACACACTTGCTCATAAAGTAGCTATAATTTCACGGCAATAAGGCACATAATGACACCTGTAATCAAACTGTGACTTTTTCATTGCTATAATTGACAAGTGAGTTATAGATTTTTTTTTATTTTATTGGTTGAGTTGCTATGTTCTTAAATAAGTTTCGGTACAAAAAGATCGTGTTCAAAAGTAAAAAATAAATTAATATATCTATTGCTTGCTCATTTCATGCAATCGTATTGAAATACGTTTGTTTCAATAAATATATACTAAAACTCGACAACGCACTGCAAGTCAATGATATTGACAAGCTGGCGTGTGTGCGTCTACACGCTATTTTGCGTCTAGTCCAGAAGTGAATACTTTTGAGGGGCGAGTATTTTTTTTTCATTTTCATTTAGACTGAAACATCCTTGAAGAGAGAGAATCTACCCTTACTTGCAAATATTTCAGATACTTAAAAAATAGTTTTTTACCATAGTGATTAAAAAAATACTAAGAAATGAAACATTTATTTTCTAGTTGTAAAAAATAAATAGTGTACAACAATTTTAATGTCTAACTTATACGTAATTTTTAAATCTGTTACTTAACAAAACTTACACTTTATTTTGGCAAGATAAAGTTGACTTTAATTTAGAAATAAAGAATATGAATATTTTAAAATATGCGTAATATTCTTGATCGGTTAATTTTAACAAGTTTATATTATAAAAAAATATTTACACGCAATAAAGGCACTATGAACGTCAATGTTATTGCTCGGAATGCTACGAACTTGTGAACGTCGCGAGTAAAGTATCATAATATAAGCATCATGCAATAAAAAGAATTTAACTTCGACTGTATACTATTTTTTTATTACCATAGACACTTAAATTTATTTTATTTGCATAGGCTTTGATGAAAAATGTTTAAGTTTCGAAATTTAGTCGAAGGTCCTTTTTTGTTTATTTAAATTTGAAGTAACATTCATGCTTTATTGAACATATAATGCTTCTAACATTTACTTCAATATATTTTATACGCATAGACTTTGATGATAAATTTTCAAGGGTTATTTGGAAATTTAGTTGAAGGTCCTTTTCTGTATATTTAAATTTGATGTCACATTCATGCTTTATTGAACATATAATGCTTCTAACATTTACTTCAATATATTTTATACGCATAGACTTTGATGATAAATTTTCAAGGGTTATTTGAAAATTTAGTTGAAGGTCCTTTTCTGTATATTTAAATTTGCAGTTTTAGCATGAAAGCGCGAGAAATAGACAGAGTTACTTTCGCATTTATAATATTAAAATATAAGAAAAAGACGAAAACAAAACAAATTTAACAAGATACATAACATCGCGAAAGATGGATTTAGATGTAAATGCATTCGGTGTCTGCGTTTCCCAGCACTGCTGAAACACAATCAAGTGAAATCCATCATAATCAATCTTAATAACGGCGCTATACTCGTTCCTAGCTATAACTTTCTTACGCTTAGTGCATTTAGATGAACGCTATCATACAACAGTCTTGCTTTTAGACGTAATATTTACGCTTCTAAAAAAAGAAACAGTAAAATCGGTTATTAAAGAATTTATATTTGACTATTTGTTTAACACACTTTGTAAACGTAAACTTGCAAAAGCCCTTAATTTCCATATAGAAAAATTCGTTCTTAGCGGATGTCTACTAACTTTAAACTACCTCTTTGCCAAATTTTATCTATTCTACGACCTGCGGGATTTGTTTTAATCTACATTGAAATGTATGCGCATAATTAAGTTTTATATTTGCAAAAAAAATAATTGATGTGATATGGAAGTCAATTGTGATAGGATTAATAATAATTGGCCGGGTAATACCGCAGCTGGTATGCAAATTGATAAGTCATTTGAGGGCGCAAGGCATGAGCGATAGCGTTTTAACACCTAATCGTATAATAACGCAGTTGATTCGCAGGCCGTGATCTATTCTATACGTACGCACTCTACAATTTTTAAGTTATGCGAGTGTTCAAGTCATGAGTGAAGGCGTTTTACTGATGTAATGGCAAAAATTTTATTGTTGTAAGCAATATTAAGGTGTTCACAATAAATAGAGAAGAATAATACGCTTATAAGGATCTTCTTATTCCTACCGTTATCTTAGATTCTAGAGGATGTGTTTGTGGGGTGAGTTAAGTTAGCCGATTGCCACATGACGCCATCCTCGGTACCCCCACGATTTCTACAACCTTACGATTAATATCACATAGTGACATTAATCAGGTCCCACTGTTTTACGTGCCTTCCGAAACATGGAGGATCCACACACCTTCCTATATAAAATATAATTGTGCCATATTTCATATTTCTCCGTGCGCGCTATTTTGAAGAAATGGTACCGTAAGCCTTTCGAAACACGGAGGAGCTATAATATAGCTCAATCTCTAGTATCTTTATATATATCTTGCCCGGACGTTGGGTTACTTCCTATTTACCACATTCTATTATCCTATAACATCATTCCCCATTGCCGTTCCATTTCTGTTCCATTTTCTTTTCGCTTTCGCTGTGACATTCCTTTTTTATTATACATACCTTGTACTAATAAATAACGAACATAAAAAAAAGAAATCCAATTTGGTGAAGTAGTTTGGAAGTTATGCACGTGCATACATTTCAGCGACTCCTTTTTATTTGCGACTATAAATTGAGATGTCAGCTATTCTATCTTTCAAGTTAGATCAAACTGCACACGATGTGCAATTTTGATAAAACTCGGTTTAGTGGTTTAGGAGCCCATTGCGGACAAACAACGTGACGCGTAATTTATATTTATTAAGATGTAGTATCTCCCCGGAACACAATCTGTATCGATTGTGGGGGTTCCGGGGATGACGTCAGACGTTAATCTTTCATTTTAAATCGTTTCTCCTGAATTTAAGCGGACCTTGGTACTATACCGGGATAACGCTAAGTAAAAGAAGCGAAGAATAAGCTTGTAACTTGGACAGGCACTAGTGATATTTTGATTGATTCATAATTCATATCGATGTTATAAGAAGATCAATTATTATGATGAGCAAAACATATACCGGCGCGGTATCATGTCGTTTTTGTTCACGACCTCCATACTTCAAATGCCGGCTCTCACATTATGCTAATACGCTGGTGTCAGCGTTAGATATACCAGTGTTGGTATATCTACTAATTTTATTCATGAAAAAAAATGTATAGTCGTTGTTCTTTGTGTTGAATGTTAATAGCGGGAATGACTTGTGTAACCAACAAGGATGATGTACTTAAAATGATGTAAAAACCTCGAGTAAGAATAATACCACCAAAAAAATATTTTAATGTAAAACGTTGCCACGACGAGACAATATGGTTCTTACGGTTAAAAAGTCATCAGATTTCTTTTAGAAACCACGCCCTTGCCCTAAGCGTAGTAACTTCACTGACTCTACACCTTAGTCAAAATGTGTCCAGCACCAGGTTATACATGTTCAAAAACATCCCTACCTGTATAAAGCGC
The DNA here is from genome assembly GCA_024363005.1 of Charaxes varanes. Taxonomy (NCBI): domain Eukaryota; kingdom Metazoa; phylum Arthropoda; class Insecta; order Lepidoptera; family Nymphalidae; genus Charaxes; species Charaxes varanes. The sequence goes on from JANCMC010021608.1 coordinate 7,105,620, forward strand.
TTCGAGAAAAGTTAGATTTGCCTCGTCATGAGGGTCACTCCCGTGAGCCCAGATTTTGACTGACATGTTGGCGCAGTTGGAGTAACCTTGCCTTCCGCTCCGGCTTTAGGTTCAGTTCCCGCCTCTAGTCTGGGTATATTATTCGAAAAGTTTGTATTTATACATTTATACAAAGAGTATGGAACAAACGTCTGTATATCAATTATTCCTATGTATTTAGTATTACTAGAGATGATCTCGTGGTCGAAATTCCACCACAAATCTTTATATTTGCGTACTATATGCTTATTTAAAGCTATATATAAAAATTTCTATTAAAATCAAAATTCAACGACGGTGCAATATTAACAATTAATATTTTTACCGTCGTCATGATTCCGTTTTGACATAATCTTATAGTAAAATGTGCATATGTGACTAAATCGTTTGTTTAATGTATTAATAATGCAAATTTTATGAAAATATTAGCATTCGTACACCCTCCATATTGTTGTATCAACAAATAAAACAATACTAAGTATGTACACAGCTCGAATGGCACGTCTGCTCATCACGGATCACCGATAGTCAATGGCTGACGCTAACCACTGGTCTTTTATTGCTACAGAAATTCACATATACGTTTACTGTGACTCCATGACACATTCCTCGAAAGCGCAATTTTCGTAAAGTGATACCGAAAGTTGTCGCTTCACCAATTAATATATACAATTATTATATTGTACGCGGATAAGTCAGTTATTGACAACAACCACCTGCGAACAATGTATAAGGAAGTAACTGTCAAACACAACATGTCAGTAATTTATTTCGCATGAATTTATTAACGTCAAAAGAAATGAATCAAGTATGAAAGTGAATAGAAGAAAGTGTGATCGGCTACCGACCAACAATGCGTCATTCATTTTGTCTTAATTGATGTCTATGGTTGATGAAATTATATAAAAAATATCATGTAATAATGTATTTCAGTCGATAATTAGTTTAGAGTTGATCAGATCTCGTAATGTGACTATTTTAACACGTCTCGTTCGAACTGTCAATTCTTGTGTCCTGACTTCTTTATTAATTTAATTAAGTACTCAAAAAAAAGCAATATAAGTACATATGTATATAGCATTTGTATGCTTATATAACAAAATATTCTTAGAACACATTCAACCTGCACGACCATTGACGAAAATGGGTAAGTATTTCCAACAGTTAGAAAAAAAGTCGGTTTATGGACGATAATTTAACGTGATAACGCAGAACGCCTTAGACCGATCGGGCCTGTCTATCGCTTGTTCCGCGCTCTCGCTCGCACGCTCGGGTCAGACGGAACGTGACTTTAGTATCCACTGATGCTGCTTTAATAATATTTACTATAATTATTTATTTATTTTTAAGAAACTGTTACATTTGGTACAAATGACTTAAAACCCTTATTCCTGTGCTAGTTCAAAGTTAATATTATAACTCAGTACACTAGTTTATGCACGCGTCGCATTCACACCGAGTACAATATGTTTATATAGTTGTTACCATCTTAACGCTCGTAAAACAAATGCCTCATTTTACCGATTGTCTCTTTATTTATGCTCTTATGAACAACTACCCTCTTTTATCCATACACTACAGTGACAATGAGTCACGCTTTATAGTGCGTACAGCTAGCGTTCATCGATTTATAAAACGTTATTTCGTCTAGAAAATATAGAATACTATTATCATCGTCCACAGCCCTTTTATTCCCACTGCTGGGTACAGGAATACTATAGATATGTCCAATATTCCTGTTTAACCTCAAATTGAGCGTAAACCTTGTATTATACACGGAGATAATCGATAGAATCCGGGGATTAACCGTACTACTACGGACCTCAACCTGTCTTTTGCCGTTGATAAGTTGAGGGCCTCCAACCGTTGATTCGTTGAGGTCCTCCATCTAAAATATCTTATAATTATATTTGAATTGATAATAAATATGCGTTGATTAGATCTAATATGACAATTTTAACATGTTCAAACTGTCAACTCAGGTGTCCTGTCGTCTTTGATGGATATAATTATTAAAAAAAAAAATACAAGACCGTAAGGTCATTTTAAACACATATTTTATACTATAAAGCACCTCTCACTTCTGGTTTCTGTTTTTTTGAGGCAATTTTTAAATTTTAATTTAGTAAAAGAAAAAAGTTTTACCTGTAGCTTCGATTATGCTTTATATAAAACTCTAGAAACAAATTCATTAAAGTAATATGTAAAAATCAATCGTTGTTCAAATCTCAGAAACGGCTGAAACATTATGAATTCTGTTTGTTTTGATTGTTTCTCCTTATTTTTGGAAAGTTTTAAACGAAAGAATGGAAAAGAAAAAGTTGAAATGTTATTTACTTTAGAATACTTCTAATACAAGATGTTCATATTAGACTTTTTTATTTATGTGCTACATAAATTAATTATTATTTCATATCACAATTTGCCAGAGAGATTGTGCAGTGAATCATGAAAGACAGATACGTAGCATGACAACATAGCATCATCAATTTCATCGTCCTAATTTGAACCAATATGGGTCCAAATGAAAGAAATGATACGATTTCAGAGTTTTGAAAATAATGATATTAATAAATAAGTTTGCACGTCAATTAATTAAAAGGCTCATTTTTGCTTGTTATACATTACGTTAATGTCTAACACTCATCCTTAGCAAAATTTTCTTTAAGTAGGAACTGACATCCAAATTGGTAAAGCACTTTCTTGGTTGACTATACATGGAAAAACCTTCGTCTTGGACCACTACGTTTATTAATAAAAACCGCATTAAACCCGTTGTATAGTTTCAAAGATCTAATATACTAGCATTAATTTAACCAGTTCAAATTAATATGACGCAAATTTTAAGTTGGCTAAACCGATACGAGCCTCAATAGCTTAACGGTAGCAAGGACGTACTGAATTCCGCAAGGGACCAGGTTCAAACTTAACGCCACTAGCATATCGTCACACCCACTCCTAACGCAAGCTTTTAATTGAAGCTTAGAAAGAGGGGAAACGAGAAGGTGTCTAAAAATATTGTTAATATTCATTTTTTTGAAAACCTATAAGTTTAAGGTAAAACAAAAGTAGTTTCCGAGTATGGAATACTGGAAAAGTTAGCTCGTTATGTCCTTGGAACTTATTCAAGGACTGCTTTAAACTTTGAGTAAGCTGAAATAACTATCACTGTACGTTAAGGCGTCTATTTTGTAGTCTTATTCTGATCTCATGTTTTTGGTGGTTTCCTTGTGTGCTTGAGGATGAAATCTCAAAGCCGCGCTAGAAAATGGGGTTGAATTGCGTCACGAAAACTCATAAAACAATGTTACGGAAATTTCTTCACCTATTTACATATATATAAACACTTCGGATATAAATAATATTTATTATACATAGCATACTAACGTCAAAGGCGTTAAATTCGAATACTTTGTTTTGAGATATTCTTAATTTTTTTTTATTTAAAAATGCCTCCCAATTTATCTCTAAAATTAAATAAGAATATTAAATATATCTAGTATTCCTTAAAAACGATGTAGGAGAGATGGTGACAAACAGAACTGGCCCCGTCCGGTCATTTCAATCTTAACATAACATTTAACAAGAAATTTAACCACGAAACAACAAGACAACATAAATACTAAAGAACGTGCACACTCGTACTGTCAAGTTGACAGAGAATAAAATGTTTAAGCACCTTATCAATTTTAGGTTCTTTTTAATGCACTATTATTATCAGGGTATTTAAAATATTAATTCTATTCTAATTATGCCAACTCATTTTAAATGGACGATTTTGAGTTTTATGTATTTCAATACCCTATTCATTTAGTTTTGAGACAAAAAGTAAACTAAAAGAAGAGTGTTTCTCAACGCTTAGTTTTGGTTTCTTCCTCATTTAGGCGTCAAAATTTGTCTGTTTGGTAACAGTAAAACAAAACCAATAAAGAAAAAATCTTAACACAACATTTAACAACAAATTTAACCACGAAGTAATAAGATATAACAAAAATACTAAAGAACATGCACACTCGTATTGACAAGTTGACAGAGAATAAAAAGTTTAAGCACCTTAAAATTTTTAGTTAAATAAATCTCGAATTTAAAAGAGCTAATTAATTAATAAAGTTAATGTGGAAAAATTATTTTATAACATTAATATTTTATATTTTTAATAACCTTATTCACCTAAAAGAGATTGGTGAGCAAAATAAAACTGTTTGATTTAGTTTCAGTTTTCATCCAAATCGGTAATAAAAATTCATTAAAAAAAAACTCAACGGATTTTTCATTAAAAAAAATATATAATCCTATAAATTTAACGAACCTATTTATTCTGTTGTAACACTACCCGACACCTTGATAGAGATGGAATTTTGGAAAAAAAAAATATCGCTAGGAATATCGATTCCAAGAAATCCTACTATATGTAAAGGATTTTTATTTAAACGATTAAAATAACAGCTCGTTCAGAGCAACCGTTTGCTACATATCTCTAATGAGCTAAAAGAACCTACCCTATAATGTACAGGATTATTTAAATAATGATAATGCTTGGGAATAAATTGACGCGTGTATAAAGTACAAAGCTGGAGTTTCAACTTCAAGCAATTGTTTCTTTAATATATTCTTCGACAGTATATTAAGTCTTATAAATAAGCGTGTTTTGAACTGACTTTAGAAAAAGAAGGAGTTTCTCAATTTGTGTGTTCTATATTATTTATTTATAATGATTACGCGGAGATGTATGATTCCATTTGCGTTATTCTGCTTTAATTTGATGAGGAATAGTTGCCACGAGGTCCCATAAAAATATAACATAGTTTGAGGCAGTAGTTTTCACTTTATGAACATTTTTTATTATTAAAATTTTTGTAAGTCGATTTCAAAAATTCTTTTTTTTATTAGAAAGAGCATACTTTCGAGGTAGTATCTTTGCCAACCAAGTCTGGATCTGAAGATGGTATATCACGTAAATCAAATTTATAAGCATTTGGCGAATTATCGCCAACTGCAACCTATTTGGTTTTTAAAAATGAACTATAGAATGACATTAAAGTTACAATATATACAACATATCATAATAATAATAATATAGACAACGGCAATTGTTTGTCATTGCGTTATGCGTTGCGTATATTCGTAGTAATTGTCATTAAACTTGTGTTTAAAGAACTTTATTTCTCAAGAACAATGTTCACTTTAGAGAGTTTTACAATGTTTTTCTTAAATGTTAAGTTAAAAAACAAACATAGTGACTACAGGTATAAATATAATTATTCTAGACAGCACTCCTGAACTTTTTTTTCTTAGATTTCTTTTGAAAATAATAAATGACTTTTCTTTAGTAACATTGTCAGGTATATTATTATATACTTTAATATCATATATATACCATATATAATAATCATAATCGTTTGTTTGCATCGTGTCACGTTGAGGTCAAATGTACACCTGAGCCCAGCTTTGAGTAGATCAGTGTCCGGTCAGATGCCAAATCGTTAATTACATTACATTGTTTTAACCTTAATAATAAATCCCATATTATTAAATACACTTGGGAGTTTAAAAAATAGATGACAACCGATTCACAGCCATACCAAATATACATAAATATTTTTATAAGAATCGTTTTATAACAAACAGTTTCGGAGGAGTTTGTTGCCAAGCTCTTACACGATAATTTTATATATTACATTACATTTATAATGCATTATTATTTTAATGATTAATAATATTATATTAATATATATTAATGTAATATAATTAATTATTATATTACATAATTAATTATAATTAATCATTTTTGAATGAATCTTTCATAGATAGTTGGGAACCGCCAAAAAAGTTTATTTATATTGTCGTTATGCTCCACATGGATTGTTTTAGAAACTGCGTCACTTATGTCTAAACTATTTACAGTCTTCACAATTTGCTTACGTTTAATAAAACATGAATGTCTATAATGTACGTCTGGTTTCGTTTTGATCTTCGATGTCTTTTTGGAAATGGGTTTTGTTTGATGCATGATATCTGATGAAAAAAAAACTCAGATGTTTGTTGCAGTAGGAAATCACGATATAGGATTTCATAACCGGTATCTCTTAATAGTGCATACCTAATTACTTTGCTTAAATTTGCAAATGATCACAGAGTGCTGAAGAATCAAATGATTTAAAAATCTCTTGTTAGAAAAGAAGCAATTTGAACGAAAGGTATTTTGGATGTGACAGTCTGTTTTATTTGCGGATTTAAGCAAAGTAGATTAGTTTTTCATACATGTCAATGTTTTCTGCAAAGTAATACCTGATTCTATTAGTTAGCTCTTATAATATTGCTTATTCTTCATTCCTGATGTTTTCTTAATTTTGGCTGCAATTTTTAATTCTAGGATAAGACGATATGTTGCGCAAAGGTTTTTCAAGAGATTAAAAGCACCATCAGTACAACATTTAATATTAAAAGGGAACCATTTTGTAATTCTCAATTCAATGGCATTGGAAGGTGATTCATGTGATTTGTGTACAGCAGCTAGGAGGATACCGGATAACGGACTATATTTGCTTGTTACATTACCTCGTGATGAGGGCCAAATTGCATTAAAATTCATTAGTGGATATTATATTCACGGTCCGTCGTCCGGTAAAAACATCGGACGAACATATACAAGCGGCTTAAATCGGTTCTCAAGCACCGAAACGTGCAACTGGTTTCATAGAATAGTGTAATTCGAGGCAAGAAAATCCTAGCAAATCACACATAGTTATTTAATACGTTTAGGTTCGGCGTGGTCTGCGCGTTTGCCACGGACTCGCAGATGGAGACCGGGGCTGCGCGAACGCCTGATGCACTGCGCGCCGGGGTCCAGGACACGCGCACGTTCCTCAACAGCACGCAGGCGCACTATCGCTACCTGCTCGTAGACAACTACCGAGAGCTGCAGGCCGCGCTCGACGAAACGCTCACCTCGGGCGGCCAACTCGTGCTCCGTCAACTGGACGAGTTCACCAAAGCGCAGTCCGTCCAGAAGCTGAGCTACATGGTTGAGCAGTTGATGCGCGTTCCCGACGAGCTACGCAAGGTGCATCGCGCAACCGCTGATCTGCGCACTAAAGCCGGCAATCTCAACGACGGTAAGCACTTCTTACACCCAAGAGTGTTAAGAGACTACTGCTCTATTTAGGGGAGACCCCTTAATATTTCGACGCAAAGCTAATAATAGGACCGGTCAGCTTTTCTCCAGGCCGTGCAACCGAACTTTCAAGAACAAGCTTGATTGCGCTAGACACGTGCAAAGTCCAGGCATTAATAATAATAACTAAATTTCGAATAAATTCAGTTACAACTGTATTAGTGTAGCAGTAGTCCTCAAACTATGAAAACTTGTATTGAAAACTACCTTCCGTTATGAAGGAATAATCTTAACAAATTTATTTTAGAAATACCGTTAAACAAAAATTAATATAATAATTTGTGTGTGGGTGTGTGTGTATGCGTGTGAATGTGTGTGTGTGTGCCTGACATTAAAGCTAAGGTGATTCCGTCGACGGACACGTCTTCGATAATTGTTATGGCCTTATTTTTATGGGTAATTTATAAGCTATTTATGTTATTTCTTTTTGGGTTAGTTATGGTCCCTATCAGTCTAGGCCGAGATTCTAAAAAGAATGGTAAGGTTTTATAACCACTACACAAAAATTCTGAATGCTGTCAGAAAATATTTTTTGTAAAACAAACACGAAGACGCCGATATTACGTTGCTTGTTTTTCGTCTATTTACAGGATGACCCTTACTATTTAAAGGTCACTTTTGTGTTACAAACGAAAGTTCGAGTTGGTTGGTTGGAGACAGTATTAGAATTCTTTAGTAGCCCAGTTACGCTCAGGCATTTCACCGAAGAATCGAACGCAACTGGCTGAATTTTTCCTTAGACCTTTATTTTAGATTTGCAAAAGTCAAAATGATCACAGTTATTGCGGGCTTAGATATTTAAGGTCAAAGGTTTCAAAATCAGTATTTCGTGATTTTCAGCTAAACGACAAGTCTTATCATAAAGTCGTTCAGGTAGGAATTGTAGGTCATATTATTATCTATAAATAATGTATAAATACTTTTTTCCTAAGAGCCACCGCTTTTGAAATATTAAGGTTAAGAGGTTCGAAGAGTTGTAATCTTTATGCCAGAGCCATAGCTCAGTGTTTGTACATTTTTGTCCATGGAGTCCGCAAAGTTCTACAAAACTTTGTGCAGTTACACAAAGTCCACAGCCTCACTACATGATCACTGAAATGATTATTCAAATGGAACTGTCTGGCTCCGACATTACATGTAAATAAATTTGATGTGTCAATTCGTAATGACGAAATTATTTTCTTATTGCATATGACTAGGTATACGATATCTATTGCAAAAACAGGATTTAAAACATTTGTGTACGTGTATGTCCGGTTTTCTGCTTTTTAATTCGTGTTATCTCAGAAACGGGGAATGCCATTTTGATAGAACTTTCACTGACAGTAAGCTAATGTTACAAGGAAGAACATAGGCTACTTTACTTTTAGAAAAGTAATTAGAGTTCCCCACAAAAAAAAAACGAATAAAGAGTTCCTTGACTTTGTTAAATTTTGTGAGCATTTATTTTGGATTGTATTAGACGCTTTTGAATACCTGGTACTTACAAGTGTCTAAGCGGTTTATAAGTTACGATGGGTGTTTCCCATTAAGACAAGCCGTAGGCTTGCTTGCCTTAATTACACCATAAAATATATATTAACGTGTATTTAGTATGTGAAAATTGGTTTCCAATACGTGTTTGCTCTTCAAATGACCGTTCATGGCGTTTAATAGAACGTTAATGAGCGATGCGTGCGCACTGTGCTCATACAAACGTGCGATCAAATATATCAATGTTGAAGAAGTGCCTCAATTGAATTCGTGCGGTCGCATCGAACTTCATTTACGAACTAATTTCGCTCGCATCGCGCATTCGCGTTCTACTAGGCCAATGCCTGCTTAGGCACTGGCTTAAGAACACTAGTCCTTAAGACAAGTTCTTCTCAAATTATTAAAAAAATAACACATACGTATGTTCTAAGTTAATTTTGTGTACTTGTTCTACCAACAGGTCTACGATTGGTAAAGTCCCAGCTGTTGAATACGCTCAAAAACTGTCAGGAACCACAGTGCTTGCAGCTGCAAGAAAAGTACGAGATAGGACAGCTAGATACCGAAATACAGTACAACAAGGTGACTTACTAATTCATCTTATTTTTCGCTATACAACGCTACTAGAGTGCGTAGGTACAGTCTAAAAATGCACGCCCGTTAAACCGCTAAAACTCTGCTATACAGATCACGCGAGTAGTTGACCTAGCAGTGCGTGGTTGAGTTTGAGTTTACAATGAGATCGCTGTACACACACAGACACACACGCAAGCAAGCGTTGCAATTAATATTTACTGTCACACTTTAAAATAATGGATTTTAATGGAGGGGCTTGCGTTTTTAGACTGTAAGCACTTTATCTCTTTCTAACATAAGGTCGCCGTGAAGTGGCGGCAATGTTGTCACGTCAAGTAATGGTATTGTAGTCGCATTTTGTTCGGTTTGTGAGAGTTCCTGGTGGCCTAAAACCCCCTTTAAGGTCGGCTACGCATCTGCGAGCCTCCTAGTGGTGCAGACACCCATGAGTGTCGGTAGTCACTTAGCTGAACCGCGCACCCTGTTAATATAAAAAAAGTTACAATCCATGTAGTAAAGTGTTATATTTTTGAATCAAACGAAATAATTTATAATTATTATAATAATTTATAAAGGAATTGAAATTACTTAAACATAGTCCACGTTTACCATCCTGCATTGGATACATAAACTTGCTGTAATTGATATTTTATTATTTATTAAAAACTAATTATATTTTCACGCTTCGTCATGGATAAGATGCTAGACAAATACTTCCCAACAGTAAGTATGATATTTTATTATTAATTATTTCTTAAAATTACAGCAACCGATATAGTATTCCATCTTGATTCTGTAATCTCTTATTGACATTTTAAACTAATGGCTAGAAAATAAAATATTTTGAACATTTATGCTTAGGCTTAAAAAAACGTAACAATTAATAATAAGGTAACAAATAAGCGTTTCGTTTAATTATAGACGAAATTAGAATTCAGGACCTTCAGTTTGAAATGCAAGTTTATCAGCGATCATCAAGGACCAATTACTATATCAATCTTTTATGCCAGTACAGGTTTTGAGTAGAATTGTACGTGAGTGTATATATAAATGGACAATATAAATGGCGAGTGGACAGAATTTCGCACTAACCAATCTATTTTTCAAGTCCTTAATACAAAACAGCGTCTATCCTCTTTGATCAAGTCTCGAATTCTCACCTTTTTCGGACATGTATCAAGACGTGGAGTTTTGTCCATCTAAGCATCTGATAAGAACTCTAATTTTCTGTCAATCACTAACATGTTAAAGGGACTGATGTCTTGCATCAGCCATACGCGTTATCAGAGAATGTGTCACGTGAATTTTTTTAATGTCTACAGATGATGTAAATAAAATTGAAGTGTCTCTCTAAGATTTTGAAGTAGTAAATTAAATAAATAAATTATAGGAAATTACTTAACTGTTTTGACTTCGTCGAATTTCAACGATCAGTGACGAATTATATCACTTTTCATAAATGTATGATTTGATTCTTTTTCACGACCAAAGACAGCCTATGTTTTTCTCCAAAGTCTAATCTATCTCTATACCGAAATTCATCAAAATTGGTTCAGTGGATGATTGATTGATTCAGCCGTGAAAGCGTAACAGACAGAGTAACTTACTATTTTACATTCTATTATCTCTGTTTCCAATTCCCCGTTATTATTAGAAATGATTTAAGTATTTTCTAATTTTTCGCGCAATTTTTATTTAGTTGGTCAGTTCAGTACAAACAAATATACAGAAATTTTAGGCGGGCAATTCTTATGATTTTGGTATAAAAACTCTTACTACAGTTTTGTCTCTATTACTAATGTTATCAGATAAACACTACACACTTCGTTCACTACCAAAAAAACATTTTTGATAAAACTTTCAACATTTTAACATCATTCATTTAAAAATTCTAGAATGGTGCCTTCCATTGGCTACCATTTCTAACACATGCTTAACGCTTTATAGTAGGGGAAACGAGGTCATTAAACATAAACTAAAAACTTCCTAATACAGATTTACTTGAATATATTCTCTTAGTTAAAGAAACATGTGCAAATATTTAATGACTTCAAAGTTAAAGTAAGTTACTAAGAGAGTTTAAGGTTAATTAAAAGAACGTACATATATTCTAATCAAGTACCGGGCTATTAACGAGCAGCTTTCCCGAGTCACCTTCCCTGTTTAAGAACTTTTCTTTATTATTAACAAACAGACGGACAAAATTGTTTTAACTTGCGTTTTTGCGATAGGTATTTTTAATCATATGCAATTAATAAAAAATTTCGACGTTACCAACAGACCCTTTAATTTTATTTATATGTATAGATTACGTTTTTAGACATTAGGCAAGCTTAGGGTACGCTATAAAAATATGATATGCCATTTGTTTTGACATAGTTTTTCTACGTATTTTGGATTTTGAATACTTTTTTTTGATAAGTAAACGAAAATAAAAAGATGAAGATAGAAGGAATTATAGAAAGAACTATTTTTATTTATTTATTTTTCCATATAATACTTAGCTTTTGTGTTATAACATTTTTAATTGCTTTAAGCAATTTTAAACTCTGCAACTAAGCCGTTAGATCCTAAAATCGAATAAAGTCATCCCAATAAGCGGCTATGATAAACTGTATTGCAACTTTTAACTGCAACCTAAGTGCATTGACTCACCCTACTAACATAGTTATCTGTCTCGATATAGGCTATTGAATCTATTTTTTTTCACCTAAATTTATGCGGACGACTTCGCGGGCTCTAGCTAGTATATAATATAAATATATAAATTTAATGAAGGTGAGGTATGAACATTTATGAGGAGTAAAATCAAACTTTACGCGTTATATTAGGAGTAAATTCCAATTGTGCGTTGGAGCTGACACTCTTTTCTCTTTATTAAGCAAAATTAATAATTGATTTGAGAATGATAAAGCAAGTAAGAAACCGAATATTTCCATGCAACTGGAACTCTGTAGCTTATCAACGTACACTAATTACCATGGAAACTGATTTCCCATTGACGGCCCCGCGTTTAATAACACAAAATAAGGCTGATACTGATTGGTGTTTTTGTACAACGAAACCTAATTTGATGGCACGCATTGATTTAAATGCGCACGCCCAATGCCTAATGCTTGAATTGTAAAACCATAACTTAGACATAGTAACTCTAAATTAGATATAGTTTGAAATAAGTTGAGTTTAATTATTAGGATAAAATAATTTCGATTTTCAAATGTCAAATATATTTTAATTATGTCAAATTTCCAAATCATGTCAAGTAGTTAATATTACCAATAATGTACTTTACATTAATAATAACAATTATAAAATAATAACAATTTTACAAGTAATGTCAAATAATTAATATAACATAGAATAATGTCAAGTGAAAATATATATAAATTATTTGCAAAAGGATGTCAACGTATTATATTTATTTAAATGGGTCCTTTATATCATAGAAGCATTGTTGAACGAGCCACAGTTTAAGTTTAAGTTCGTAAGTGCTTACAAAAAAAGTCTATATGAATAACGATTTGACTTTAACTTTATTTGAGAAAACTCTTGTAAAAAGTTATGAATGTACATTAACAAGCGCTACCCTAGAATTTATAGACGTCACAGTATTGTACATAAAGTAAAGAAAGTCTTTTATGATTTTTACAGTGTTTCCCAAAGACTTCGGACGGACAGTGCGAAATTATAAGGGCTCCTTGTAGTACAACGGATCCCTAAAAAGAGCTGGGATCTCTAATCTTTTCCAAAATCACGACTTAGAGACCTTCATTCAACAATAGACCATAACAATATTTAGTCATTTTTATAATCAATTCTTTTCCTTGTATAAGTAAAAATCAATCCTAAAAATCGTTCGTTACTCGTCAAAACTCGAAAACAACTAGACTTGAACTTGATAGATTCTGTTTTGTTTCATTTGCCTTATTTCTTGGAAGGTCTAAAACAAAAGAAAGAAAGGAAGTGTTGAAAGATTTAAAAATACTAAAAAACTGCAGATTTGTTCGATATTTCAGAGTACATCAAATATATAACGTTCGTACTTAAACCTTTAAATGGCAAGCAATCGGCCAGTGTCACGTTTTATGGAAAAGACATAAAGGAAATTGGTCAATTGGCCGCTAATAAGTATAAATAAATATATGAAAAAAGAGAAGTTTTTATTAAAAATTTAAATAGTGTTATAGTTAATACGTAATGATATAAGTTTTTTTTAACAAATTTGGCTAGTTTATTATGGAAGCTGGATTATGCGAAGTCTATTGGTAAAATGAAATCGAACATAGTATCTAAATAAAGAGTTAATCTATCTTTATATTTAAAAATCGCATGTACAAGCCTATGTCACTCTACTCCTCCTAAAACGCTTATACCGATTTTGATAGAATTTTGTGTGTATAGTCCAATGTGTTCATGCTGCTGATGTCGGTATTTTACCTACATAAGGTAGATACCTACGGCTGTGTCTATTTGACTCTTATCTGATTTCTTTAATTCGCTTTATTTCTGAAAAGTTTTAAGAAAAAGCAAAGACAAGGAAACTCAAAGGAATATTTAAAAAAATGCTTAAAAATGCAGAGTTGGTCACAACTTTGAAATACTTCCAGTAGATGCATCATCCAGGCAAGATAACGTCTACCGGGTTCGCTTAACTCGCCATATTTAGCCAACCATAATACACAAATACACTACTACAATTTTACAGATAAGAAAATAATCAAAAATTAACAATTAATAACTGACTCTTTGAAATAATAATTATTGAAGTTAAATTACAGAAACTTTCATTTCTTAACCCAAATTAGAACTGGATTCTCGTCGATTCAGGTCGCGGCGCCATATATGAATGCGATCAAATGGAAGGAGTTGGTACTGCGGGTCAATGCCCAAAAGTACTACCTTATGGACACTACTTACATAGGGGCTAATTTATTTTTTTAATATTAAAAATAAATATTTAAGGCAATATTTTCTGGAATTAAAACTTTTCATTTAGTTTGAACATAAATAATCAGTTACTAAAAATAATTATTAGTTGAACGGACAATAAAGATATAAATCAATACTTTTATTTTTGAACGTAAATTGGAAACGTCATATGAATGTGTTACGTCTAATTCAAAATATTGTACGTAAGGTTTATAACATGTTAACTGCCTGTAGCAGTTTTAAAGACGGGTACAACAGCTCAGCATAGCAGCGGAGTGAATTCACGTACACTGCCATGAAAGCTATTTGTTATTAAATATATTAAGTAAGACATAGGTATATATTAAGTATTAATTATATATTAGTTTTAGTAGAATATTGTGTATGCAGCAACATCGACTTAGAATTAAGTGTTCGGTAAAGATGTTTGTGAAAGAAAGCAAGAAAGAAATAAAAAAGAAAGAAAGAGAGAAAGAAAGAAAGAAAGAAAGAAAGAAAGAAAGAAAGAAAGAAAGAAAGAAAGAAAGAAAGAAAGAAAGCCTTTTTGCAATGTATTACGTGCAAAACACATAAAATATTACGCATTGTATTATTGTTGTTTTAACATGTTACGGTGCTCTCATAATATCGATGGTAAGCAACTTCATATAATTGAATAAACTGGCACTCCAATTATGAATTAATTGTTATCTAATAAGGCATATAATTGGTAGTCACTTATGTGAACTGCCTGCTCGTTTGCCCTTTTTATCATAAGAATAAAGTATATAAAAATATTAAAGCGGTGCAAAAATAGACAACCAATTATATTATAACTTTGATCTTTTCCCATTTCGTATTTAGAAAATATATTACCAAGAAAGGCAATAAAAAGTAATGATGGGTCTTTAAGGAATAAATTATGCTCAAAAAAATACGTACCTTTTTTATATACAACTTGAACTTGAGCGTGAAAAGAATAAAACTATTTTATACTACACTAGCGGCCCACCCCGACTTCGCTTGGGTATTTACGCAATGCCAGAAATCGCCGGCTGGTCGAAATTCGCCCACAAACCTTTTGCGTACACAGACATACATATATTGTTCTATTCACAGAAAATTTTTTCTTTTTTTTTTAAAGAATATTAGAAATACTTTTGAGGTATGTCTAATATTCCCTTTTCCCCTCCTACTAAGCTTAAATTAAAAGCTTGTATTAATAATACACTTAAAAAATAAATTAAATCATTAAAAAATCTTATAAATTAGAATAATACATTTAAAATAGATTAATTTTTATAATAAATAAATAATTTAATTTAAAATAATGAACTATTTACGAAGGTATTTTAAAGAAATACCGTATTAATCCTTATACAATTAAATACGCTAGATACTTTGTACATTTTCCTAGCATTTCCAAACTATAAGACGTAGAGACATAAAATTTTCCATGTTGATAGAACATGCTTAAAACTCATTAGGAAAATTATTCTGAACGAAATTGGACAACAACTTTTGGAGTTATTTAACAAAAACGTTTATGTCAGATATATATTTCAGATACGGAATCCTTCTACATAAGCGTGTCTTGACACGCTTTTGGCCATATTTTAAAAAGATAAAATGCTATCGCGCGTATGAGGCCTTAAGCTACCGAAGCGTCAAAAGCAATCACGTGTTCTGAAAATTAAACTAGATTTTTTCTTCTCGTTTTTGTTGTAATCGCACGAACTCCACTGATGTACTTAAATTGTTTCAATTCTTTTATATAGAAGTAAAAAACTAGTGTCACGTTTACATTGTTGAATTTAATTGCAACTCTATTATTGGACATGAAAACTTCGAATGAATATATATTCGTTGAATATTTGGATAGTAGTTAAGACACTGCTAGTGCTTAGTTATTAAATTTTCATATCTTTGAAATTATCTTTCTTCTTCCTAGCGTTATCTCAGTCTAGTACCAGGGTCCGCTTCAATTGCAGGGGATGTGGCTGCGGGTCGAGTTAAGAAGACCAATTGACGTAATCCCCGGAACCCCCACAATCTCTTCAATTTCACGGCTAATATAACTTAGTGACTGTTTGATCTCAATGCTCTACAGTAATTTGTACTGACAATCTTTCGGATCTTTATCTATCTTCTAACAATTATTTATATATTTTTAATAACAGCACCGACTTTACGTGTTATTTCCCACCAACTCTATTACAATTTTTCATTATTTTCATCTATACATAAAAAGGCAACGAGTGTGCAGCATACAGCCTATAACCTACTGAACTTATTATTTTACAATATAAGCCCTCATTCACACGACAGTTAAAAAAGCGCTGCGTTAAATCTCGGCGTTGGGGCTTTTTCAGCGTCGTCGATACGAAAATACACCGTATAAGTGTATGAATAGCGTTGAAAATGGAACATTACTCAATAAAAAAGCGTCGCGCCATAAAAGCGCTGCCGTGTGAACATAAACATGAGAAGCCCGTATGTTTTATTTGAACCCTTTTTTAAACCGACATTAAAAAAGCTCTTGTGCGAATGAAGGCTAAACGCTCGCCGAACTAATTTGTATTTCGAACTTTAGCCCTCATTCGCACGAGAGCTTTTTTAACGTGTGTTAAAAAAGCGTTCAAATAGAACATACTGTTCACTCGGTAGCGCTTTTATAACGCGACGGTTTTTTTATCGAGCCACGTTTTATTTTCAACGATATACATTATACATACGTATACGGTATATTTTCGTATTGACGACACTGAAAAAGCGTCAACGCCGAGATTTAACGCAACGCTTTTTAAACTCTAGTGCGAATGGGGGCTTACTTTAATCGGGACTCACAATGTTACGTACCTTCGGAAACACGGAGATGGTTGGATATTTGAAAATCAGTGTTAGAATAGGTCACCCATCTATCACTTGCCCGCAATGCCGACCAAAGACTAAGTTTTGACCTCCTAAAACTTTAGATTATCTTTGTTAATAATTAATTATATATTAAAAAAGTGTACTGTTATTTTTTAGTAAAACTCTCACGTACAGCAACAAAACTGACTTCTTTAAGCATTTTAAATTTTGTTTTCCAATGTATAATTAAAGATTGTTGTCCTAAAAAAGAAAGTAGGTGGATTCATAGGCAGTAAAATACGCGTAAATTTACATTACCTAAGCGTCAGGTAGTTTCTAGACGTTATCGTTTACATACTGTTTTGTTACTAATTTCACCCCATCATATCACCACGATGTCCGAAATTCCACAACGACTACCGTGCGACTTTTTAAGCGTTTCTTTCCTCTCTTAACATATTTAACAGCTCCGTTGTTTCCGAACCGATACTTTCGACGTTGTTTCCGAACGACTTTAGGATCTTAAACTAAAACCTCATTCCTCAGGTGTCGGCGAAGTATCTGCGAGCCTACTGCAGTAAGCAAGGGGCGTCGGTATTCACTGTGGTGAACTGCGTGCCCGTTTGCCCTTAGTTATATAAAAATTAAGGGCAAGTTCATAATTATTACGTAAATTATAATTTTCATTCTTGGTACAATGGTATCAGGTGGCTAGAAAAAATGCAATGAGTAAAATTATACTATACATAATTAACAATGACTTAAATGTGCATATTATATATTTTTTATTATTTTTCATTGTATGTAAATAGTCCTCAATATTGTGTATGTACACATATAAGATATTGTGCCAACTCTACTACCACATATGTTGTAGAGTTTTCAAGAAATAATTTGGCTCTGCAAGCCATATTAGGGCTCTTAAAAGGAAATATTCCTTGACATATTGGGTCGACGTCACGAAATCGATGAGGAGTACTATATATATTACTGATTGTAATTTCAACTTGAATAATTTCTTAAAAACATGTAACAACTTCCAATTTCAATCTTGATGATCATACCTAAATGCAATCTAAAGTAGGCTTGCCTACTAGTAGGTATAGGCTAATGCACGAAACAATAAAAAAAGAAGTTTTTTTTAAATTGCTTCGTGCCGTAGGTACTTCTCAATTCTTTGCCTTTGCTGAGAGATGTCGGATCACTTAACATTCGTGCCCGTATTTATTATTTCACCTCGATCTTCTTAAATCTATGTCCATTACTCAATCAATATCTCTCTCGGAACCAGAGACATTCCGTACAATTCTAATGAATTCAGGACCATCATGAAAAGTGTATTTATAGTTTTTGACGATTATGGGTCATTATCTTAGGCCTGCTTATGTACGATACGATAATCAGGGCCGGTTCTACCTTAGGGCGAATGGAGCGACCGCTCCAAGCGCATCGACAAAGGGCGAGTCTTAATTTTTTTTAAATATATTTTAAATATATTTTATATCAAAAAATACAAACAGGGTGAGTAAGTGGGGTGCCATAATTGGATCTCGTTCTATCCTAAAATTTACCTCGGTCCTACACTGACGATACTATATTGTGTAATATTATATTATCGTCGTAAAAAATATTCGGATATTCTTTCAATTTTCATAATCGACCCTCTTACATTAAGCGTGCCATGTTTAGTTATTATGCAATTATCGATGGTATATATTTTTTTCATAATTTATCCCTTGTCTATTGGCAACCTTTACAAGAAAGGCAAAATTTACCCCACAAGCTTAACTCTTTTATATTAAAATAATTTAAATTTGCAACAAAAACCTCCACAACATTAAAACAATTTAAATTTCTAAAATATTTCCACTACATATATCACGTGAATATTTTAGATACGGTACACGAGAACATCATAATTGTGTCGGTAAAAAATATAATAAAGTAAGACCGAGTTATCAAAACTTTGCATGCAAAAACGGAGTGTCAGTGTTTTGAAAATTTTAAAGAGAATAAAAAAAAAACATATAGAGTACACAAATAAAATATTTTATAAATTCTTCTAAAATTTATTTTTATATGGTAGCAAACCAGTACTATT
Organism: Charaxes varanes; assembly: GCA_024363005.1. Taxonomy (NCBI): domain Eukaryota; kingdom Metazoa; phylum Arthropoda; class Insecta; order Lepidoptera; family Nymphalidae; genus Charaxes; species Charaxes varanes. Next base: position 7,124,744 of record JANCMC010021608.1, read on the forward strand.
TTTATAGGAGAATACTGCGACTGCTTGGTATAACGGGATTTTACGCGTACAAAGGCTTGGGGTTTAACCAGTCTTAATGACTAGGTAAACCTAGTAAAATCGAGGTTTGCACGCATTTAATTTAGAAAGACAGTACTGGAATTGATTGCTAAAGCTCTATTGTAAATACTGCGCCAACGGGCGAGCCAGATTATTTTTATAGAATTTTGTCTTGCAAGATTGAACCAATAAAGAACCTGTCCGTCTGTCTATCTAAAGTTTTTTAATAAATACGTATAGGGCGACTGGTTTAATAAAAAAAGGAAGAAAGTTTTTCCCATACGAACTAAATCGTATTGAAAAGTTTCGCCGCGCGCGCGCTATTGGCAATTCTATTGGGTTTTTAGCTCTTTTTTTTTCATTCGATTCTACTAACTCAATAGTCTGCATCTTTTTTAAACACCGCGCCGTTTTTAGTTTTTAGCAGAAATCCGTAGCGAAATACAAGCCCAAAAACCCGGTTTACTAGAAAGATTATTTTGGATCCAGAAATATAAATTTTCGCAAAAATGATCATCGTCTAGATTAAAGTGTAATTGATTTGATTCTTGAGGAGGTCGTGGCCTAATCAGTGGTCGGCATTTGAGTCGATCGCTAAGTTAAGTTGCTCTGGCTACGACCTATAGGGAAGGTGTTCTAACGAAGTAAGAATAAAATTTGATACACATATTAAATTGAGTGATTCAATGAATGAATGAGTGAGTGAATCAGTTGAGTGATATATTACAGCTTATAAATAAGTTTATATTGAAATAATGCTTCCCAGGAGTTATTAGCTGGAGGAAAAATAGTCTATCAATGCAGGCTTTTGAAAGGCGATTGACGACATCAAAAGCGATATGCTTGAAAATTTTTCTTATATATGCATATTTTATTGTGTCTTTTTTTCGAATTCAATTCCAGAATTTTTAGATTCAATTCTAGAATGATTAGAATCAGAAGAAAAATTTTCATATGTTTTCTTCTTCTTCCTAGCGTTATCCCGGTGTAGTAGTAGCAGGGTCCGCTTAGATTGCAGAGGATTTGGCTGTGGGGCGAGTTAAGATGACCGATTGCCATCTGACGTCATCTTCGGAACCCCCACGATCTCTACAACCTTACGACTAATATCACATTATTGCCATCGGACGTATGAAATTATAATACAATACAATACATAGATCCAGTGTATTACCATTATAGGCGTGCAATATTTATTGTAAGTCAACATAGTTAATATTATTAATTAAATCACCTATTATATAAAATAATTCACCAGATAATAATGTCAAAATTAAGCTAAAATTATACATATCAAATTATAGGTTACAATTTAAGGTCATTTTATAAGTATATGAACAATTGCATAAACTTAATTAGGTCAAGCTTAATTAATGGATTCAGTAAAATTAAAAAAAACGTTACTACAATAAAAGCAATGAGATAATAAAAAGTTATGTAGATTTTTCTTAAACTTAGGAACAGTTATTTTTTTAAATAGTTTGCTAACTTATTGTATATGCGAATGGCCATACAAAATGCATTTTGCCTATAGGGATAGTTTTATTCTTGGTAAAAGTAATCTATCATTATGCCTTGTTACTTTTTGGCTAGCCTGACCGCGAGTTCCTGGGAAACATTTTTAACTGTAACATTAAAAAAAATTGTAATGTTAATTTTGATTTATTTATAAAAGCCTCTAAACAATGGTGTGTGTCAGAGATCGCCTTTAATAATAAAGTCGCTTTTGCACTGTCATATTCTTATCTAAGTAAATCATGTAGGTACAGTCTTAAGATATCATTTTTGTGCAATAAAGTTTTTATCTATCAATCTAAAGAAAAAAACGTGATAAAAAAATAACATTGCTTTTTTACAGTTATTTATTACTTATGCGATATAGATTTAGAAAACAAAAATATTCGAGAAACAAAATAAAAGGGAATTCTTTCAGGTCCTACGTTTTGGACACTCTTAAAAGTTAAATGTTTTTTATTTGAATGGCTTTAGTCAGGATCAAGTTTGCTTAAAAAATGAGATTACCTTTGTGATCTTACAGCCCTATCGATGTTAGCTAGCCCGTGTAATCTTATTCGGATCGTGGGCACGAATTTCATAAGTCTATAAATAAAATAGTTGTTAAGAATGGAATTAACCAGTCCTAAAGTATTTCATATGCTTGGGGATTTGTTTCGATTATTAACCTCTAGGTATTAAATTCAATACTTATTCAGTAGTAAGTATTGATTTAAATATTTTGTATTTGGAAGCTTATGCAATATGTACATATGTAGTTAACGCAGTACTTAGTTTCCATATGAACATCGGAATAATCAAATATATGAATAACCTTTCAATAACTAAACTTCTCGATCCATAAATCTTTTGTAGCTCCAAGTTTCCTCTCGACACTATATAGTCAGGGTCTTCGAAAGATTGCTTAATTTGATCAAATGCTTTTGGCTTTACTTAAGTGGAATTAAGAGTTAGATAATGTTGTCCCAAATGTAGTTTAGTACTTTAAAGTAAAAAATAATTTAGTGCATAGTTAATATATAAGTGATTTAATTAATAATAATAAGTTATTTTTTACAGAAAGTCAGGCTGCGGACGCTGACCTATCAAAATATTACAATGGTATAGAATGCGCGCTTTTGTTTTTTTTTTTAATAATTTTGTTTTTCTCGTTTCTCGTTTCATTCAGTCGATTTCCTCTTTCGGCCAGTATCCTTATGATCCAATGCGTACATTTTATGTGAAACTTAAGGATAGACATTAAACCTTTGTGGTAATATTATATCAAAATAAAAAAAACAGTGCATTACTGAAAAATTATGCAAAAACGAGATTTCATATAACATTTCCTCACTGCTTTGATCGTCGAATTGATTAATAATAAGATTACTACGTATATGAAAGAAAACAAATTTATAAACTATACTAACTTCCATTTCGGCTTCTCTCAAAATTTAGTTCTGAATTTAAATTTACGTTTTCTTGGTTTGAGGTACGCTACATGCGTCACGATGGTGCAATTTTCATATGAGAGATTGCATTAATTAGACGGGATTATTTAATCGAAGGAGCAGTTTACGTAAAATTTTCATTGCTCTACGGGGAAATCAAGGTGCATACTTGATGAGCTGGAAACAAAATACAGCAAAAAATGCAGCAAATTATTGATACAAACGTGATTCTGCAATGCTAATATTAGTCCAGTAATATTAGATTTTTATTTCGAGCTGGACTCAGGCGATGAATGATATAATGATAATAAAAAAAATGGAGTAAGAACTATTTTTAAAAGAGTAGCTAACGAGTTTCTTGCTGATTCTTCTCGTGGCTCGATTCTTCCGAATCAGTAGTACCTTTTAAAATGCTTGACGATTCAAAAGAGTTTGTAAAATACTATTTGAATAAAATATAATTTGAAATTGCATATGGAAAAATCCCTTGATTGTCATATTGAAATGTTTGCGCTACTCGTCGATACGAAAAATAGATTATCTTAATTATCAATTACTTGTAATTTAAGTAAATTAAAAACTGTATTTTAAAAAATGCAAATTCGAAATGAAATTACCGAAAATTTCTAAGAATATATAGCTCCTTTCTCTATTAAGATATTATGTTCTATTAAGTTTTTCTTTTCAGTCTTTAAGAATCAATTTTTAAACTTCAGCACGGGTGTGAAGATTTATGTCTATTTTCAATTATTCACTTTAAAATTATTTCTAAATATAGTAAAGATGTAAAAAAAATTACTTTATATATTAATATAAAATTGGCCAAGAGCGTTTCAAGTCACGCTTATATAGAAGGGTTCCGTACCTGATACGCTATAAACGTATTCGTTAAATAACTTCAAAAGTTATTGTCCGATTTCATTCAAAATATTTTTCCTTGTGAGTTTTTAGCATGTTCTATCAACATGGAAAGTCCCAAGTCTCTACGTCTTATTGTTTGGAAATGCTAGGGCGGGGGGATCGCCTTACGGGCAGACAGTCGGATAGACGGACGTACAGAGCGAAATTATAAGGGTTGCTTGTAATTCTACGGAACCCTAAAAACCTACTTTTAATATTAGACTATTGACATACGGACGGACGGACAGAGTGAAACTATAAGGGTTCCGTGTAATAGTACGGAACCCTAAAAAACGCTTTACCGTTGCCTTTGTCTTGTACATATTTGAAGTTCATAATAAACTTGCCAATTTTTTTAAATAATAATCTATAGCAACACTTAATGAATGCTATTGTATAGTAATACATAAAGGTAGAGTTTAGCTGTTTGAACGCGTTAATCTCAGGAAATATTGGCTCGATTTGAAAAATTCTTTAAGTGTTAGATAGCCTATTTATCGAGGAATGCTATAGGCTATATATCATCACGGTAAAATTAAACCTTTTTACGCGGACGCAGTCGCGAGCAGAGCTAGTTTTTATATAATTAAAAAAAGGTTTCGCTTTAACATAATTATAAAGTACAATATTTAATTATGTTATGTACTCACCAACGACGTGTATGTATGCTGAGCGAACTTGTGTATGGAAGGATGGTGCATCAGCAGACACCTCGCAGCGTTACCTTCTGGATTTCACTCCTCCGTTTCAAAAGTAAGCTATCAAAACCTTGATTTATGCTATTGCGTTGTTACGACTGTCTCTCATACTATCAGCCGATTTGACGCTCGTTGCCAGCACAAGCGCCCTCTCGCGAAAACTCTAATTACGATAAATGATGTTTATAATTAAAATAGCTCTCATGGTTCTTGGGCCACGAATCAAAGCGAGATCCAGGATAGCTGATGCATGAACGCGACTACTTCACTCTCTGTGCCATTTTTCTGTTCGCTTGCATATCTGTTTCGTTGAGGGGCGGGTTACAAATTGTCATGGTTTCTTTCATAAGTACAAATAATGCGTTAATTAGCTTAATACCGGGGCCACACATAGCTTCATTTGAATGATCATGTAGTCTGGCCGGGGACTTTGTGTGACTTCACAAAGTGTTGTAGAACTTTGCAGACTTCAAGGACAAAAATGTACAAACACTTTGAGCTATGTGTGACTCCGACTATTTGGGGTGGTGGGCATGTCCATAGAGCCTACCAGGGCGGATCCGCGCCTGCTTCCACGTCCGGTGATTCCGTACACACACAGGCAGGAAATTCCTTACAAATCGTACGTAGGGGGTAAATATGCACACATAGGAGGTCTTAGCTTAATCAGTGGCCGGTATTTGAGTCGATTGCTACGTTAAGCAGTTCCTAGCGCGGCCGAATGATAGATGGATGAACCGTATTAACAACGGTTTTCAAATATCCAACTCATTCGGAAGTCACGTACGCATACTCATTTCTCAAAGGCCGGCAACGAATCTCAGGTTGTAGTTGTCCATGGGCGTCGGTAGTGACTAATGTGAATGCCGCCTGCTGTTTGCCCCTTGTTATATATTTTAAAAAAATAGCCGATTAATGTCACTGTGATATTAGTCGTCAGAGTGTGAGGATTCCATCATTAACTGGCCCCGCAGCCAAATCCTCTGCCACCTCTTTCTCTCTTTGCAAAAGCAGGATAACGCTAGATAGGAGAAAAGAGGAGAGACATTTCTCAAAGGCCGGCAACGCATTCACTCTGCATCTATTACCGCATGTATCATGGTGAGTGTTCGGAGGAATTGTTCGGACTGATACCGGCAGCTGAATTTCACCATAGGACATCCCGTCAAAATTTGAAATTCCACCCTCATCACCTCGATGTCCTAAAGTCCACAATTATGCGCTTTTCTAGACACTTTTTGCCTCGAACAATTTCTCTGTGGAATCAGTTGCCGGCTTCGGTATTTCGGAACGGTTACGACTTAGGGACCTTCAAGAAAAGAACATACTCATTTCTCAAAGGCCGGCAACGCATCTGCGAGCACTCAGGTGTTGCAGTTGCTCATGGGCGTCGGTAGTCATTAGTGTGAACCGCCTGCCCGTTTGTTCTATAAAAAAAAAGTCGAGGTGGTGTGGGAGAAATTCGAAATTCTCACATCTAGTTTTTTTGGCAACTACAGGGCCCGAAATAGTCGTCGTTGATTTATGACTAAACTCAAATCGGGCCGAAAAGAGACTTATCAAAGATTCAAGCTTTTACGGCTAAAGCGTAATCTACATTTTCATTATAATAAAAATGCAATAATTTATTTTGGTACGTAAACGGAAAGTTTATAACAAACCTTCAGACATCTCAACCTAATTTTGGATGGTAGCAGACAGCTTGAGATAGCTTGCTTAGTCTTGATACTTTTTCAAAAAGATTTTTCTGCAATTTAAACTCATTTTATACACTTAAAACACATTCATGATCCTCTTTTCATTCATCCCCAACATAACACAATAAAAATATAACAACATAATTAACTTTATAAGCCAGATAATCATTAACACACGCATAGGTAGTAACCGTAACGTAATAATAAAGAATATTTAATGAATCTCAGATAACACCAAAATGTAGTAAAACTATATATAGTACCTATTCCACGGTTGGAAAACTGTTGTAAAACTGAAATATGGTCTCCACGACACAGATTTAAGCAAAGTATTTCATGCATTTTTAACTGTGCTTCAGTATTAAAACCATGTGGGCGTTTCACTTTTTAACTGGCAGCTTGTGCTGTATTCCTTTACACCTAACTGAGAATTGCCTGATTGAGAGACTTTTTGAAGATTTGGTGCAAGCAAAAGTATCATCATGCGAACAATCTAAAAAATAGAAGTAATAATATTCGAGAGCCCACCTCGTGTCTTCTATATTGACATATTGAAGCTGTCCTTCTATACCTTGGCACCAACGTCCTGGTTTAGATACCTTCTGTAATCCACGCGAAAGTGTCAAAATCGTCTGAGCGATGAGAGAAATCTCATTGTGGTGAATGAATGAGGATCTGCATGAAGATACTCTTTTAAAACTAGTCGATAGTCCTAAATTTGAAAATGTAAGCCAAGCAAAAGTATCAAATTCAACCGAGCGATCTAATATAGAAGAAGTTATATTTCATCGTGGCGAGATGTCACAGGATCTGCGCGGAGATACATAAATTATTTAATTGGATAAATAAGGCTGCGAAGCTCCCTGGCATCGGAACCTTCATTATGAATTCTTTAAAAGAATGCACGTTATCTGCGCCAGTTATTGAAAATGATTAAGGCCGAAAAAATAAAGGCAGAGTTAAAGGTAACACATTCGTTAGAAGGAAATTTATATCTCGCTTGGCTTCGCTACAACTTGCATGAACTCTTAAATGTCTTCAATCAAGTCCTATCAAAATATCCGTTCTTAGCGGAAGTCCACTAACTTTAAAAAACCTTCTTGCCAAATTTCATTTTTGTACGTCCCGCGGTTTTTGAGATTTTGTGATAGGAAACCTTTCTCTTTGATTTATACGAGGAGACACATTTTAATGCGTTTTATGTCTGAATTCTTCTATCCTATTAAAACTATCCGCTTTTGTTATTACTACTTTCCTGAATTGAATTGCAAGTGAATATTAAGAGGTATTTACGTCAAAAGAAAGGCATTTTTTTATAATGCCGGTGCCAGACACAGCTCAAAGTGTTTGCACATTTTGTCCAAAAATTTGCGCAGCTGCACAAAGTCCCCGGTCACACTAAATGATCATTGAAACTATACTAGATGACTAGATTCAAATGATGCTATGTCTGGCGCTCGTATAAGAAAAACATGACTTTCTACACATCAGCGGGGTATGTCCAGCGTTTCTCGTTAATGTCGTCTAATAAGACCATAAATATTGATTTTAATTACGCGTCGCGGCCGCCATGACTGTCGCGCAAACGGCCAAGATTGACGCATATCGGTGCTGACTATTGGCCTTAATCCGAAGCTAATATGGCGGCGATATTTATAACGATTACTAGCTATTTCCCGCGACTTCGTCCTCGTAAAATCGCGAGCCCCAAGGCCTTCTTTTGGCCATATCGAAAAATTATTTTTTAAGCGGATTTCTACAAACTATGTCCTTGCCAAATTTTAACATTGTACGTTCTGCGGTTTACGAGATTTCGAGTAGGTGACCTTTTGCTTATAGATGACCTTATAGGTCACCTTTCGCCAAAGCGATCGCCCAGCTGCTTTTGACCTATCCGCAACAGAGTTACGTTTCGCGCGGACTGACACATATTCCGATACGGGAGTCGGAGATTCCGCGCGAAACGTAACTCTGTTACGGATAGGTTAAAAGCGAAAGAGCCGCTTCGCGGTTATTTTTTTTGTTTCTATACAGAAATCCTTGTATGTGTGTGTGTGTATAATGTTAACATTAAGGTCGAAATGCTCCAAAATGCCTTATTTTAGCATTCCTAACTCGGAAAAAAATGTCAGCCTCCTCCGGCGGAATATCACACACTAGAGTGCAAACAACTTTGAGAAGAAAAAAGTATACATGCATTTTGGGGAAGAGTAACAAACAGCATAATTACCAAAAAAAACACAGATAAATAATGCTAAAGGTGAACTAGCTAAATTCATAGTGGTGCTGACCATAACACGCGACGCATAATATGCGTAACATCAAAGATAACAAGATGGCCGCCCGTAAAGCAGTTGTAAATTTCATGTCATTTATTCAATTACGAGGCTTGGATTGAAAGATATAAAACTTGTGAGAGCATCATAAAGCACTTGGCAATTACGAGACGAAATAGTGTAAGAGTCGGTCCGTTTTTTCGTAACGTACAAATTCGGGAACGAAACGAAATATCTCCTACTGATGTACTAAAAAAAAATGTTTGTATGGAATGCATAGGCCGTACTTTATCGCTTGTTTCGCGCGCTCACATGTACGCTCGGCTCAGGCGGAACGTGACAATGAGTCAAGTTTTTTTTTATGCGTGCAGCCAGCGCTTATTGAATTATAAGACGTTATCGCGTTAAAAATAAAACGTGTAATAGACAAATTGAGTGTGAATTGAAAGAGTAGCAAAAATTAAACGAAACCTAGGCCCAGCTGTAGGCTGATAAAAGAGAAAAGCAGGTCTATTAACAGAATAAATGTATTAAGATGAATTTTGATCTAGGGAAAAGTAGTATAAGAGTCAATTGCATTTTGTGCAACTTATAAAAATTTTAAAACCATAAATGTATTTAAGAAAAATTAAGGATAAAAACTATGCATCGGATAAAATTGTATAATGTGTAATAATAAATTAAACAAGGCCAAGCACGCTAACCCAAATTAGATAAATAGATAGGTGTAAACGAAGGGATGGAGAAGAAGGATATAAAGATAGATGGAAAGGAGGAAAAGGATGTGGATACTACTGTCATGGACGGTATAGGGGTGATGAAAATAGCGGCTAGGTTAGTCCGGCGTCGCGTACCCGTAGTGGATCTAACTAGTTAACGGACATATAAAAGGTAGATCCACCCTTTGGAGACAAAAGACAAATTTTAATGTCGGGACCGCTTTAAATTCTCGATACGGTGGAGGAAAATCGTGTCAGCACTTCAATGACGCATATTTGAAAGGCAGATGTTCTATGTCGCAGGATACATATCTAATTTGCAGATACCCCGGTGTTATAAGAAGTATTATAATTACTAGACCAGTTTAATTATGGTAATGATACGGTGGTAGTTTGTACTTGATGATACCGCATGGTAATGTAGCGAAATGTAATGTATACGATATTACATTTTTAACATACTTGCGCTGTTAAAAAACGGTGTAACGTGAGTGCGTCCTGGTATGTTGTAACAGTGACCAGCGCAAGCATTCTGCACACGTTGAATGAGGCTTTTTGTACAGGACAGGAGCCTGTGGCCAATTACAGGGTCAACGTAATTTAATTTTGATACTACTAACGGTTCGCATAGGTTAGTTAGAACTATATCATTAATATAATTTCGTATAACAATTTTAATCGGAATATACAACTACGGTTACTGTTTAGCATGGTTTTCAAAGCGTAGACTCTCATATATCAAGACACCAAGACTGTGAGCCTCAGCTACCCGCTCAATAGGTTCGTTTTATGTACAAATATTTACGGTCTTGTAATAGAGAGATACGATTTATGTATTTGGGTGCCTAATACTAAGAATATTGTTTTACTAGAAGTAATACACATTTAGTCTCCATTCGATTTAACTTTTCTAAACAATCTCAGTACAATATAAGTCTTCGTTAAATTTAACGAAGACTGATATTATACTGAAATTGTTTAGGGTCAAAAAATATATTTGTAAATCTACATCATTATCTGCATATATATGATATCCACAAAGCTTAATTCGTACTACAATATCAATACAGTATATAATAAAAAGCAAAGGCGCCAGTATAGAGCCCTGGGGAACTCCTCTTGGCTCTGGAAAGCAGCTTAAACTACGTTTAACACCAGACGGTGTTAAATGTTGATACTTGTTGCAATTTTGCTATCGGTAACCTATCTTTGAAGCAATTTGTAAACCATACTAGACATGTAAACAGTTCTTATGACCCTTGTAATGGTTCCTAATTACATAATATATCCCTTAAACACCTGAAATTGACATTATGTCGCAATCGCGAAGTATTTTATTAGCGTACGTAATTACATTTTTTTTTTCAATAATTACCACTCATCACCTGCCACTTAAAAAATTAAAAACACAATAGCATTGTTAATGAATTTAATTAGTTAAAATATTTATAGGAACTCTTTACTTATTAAAACTTCGTTATGTACTGCCAATAGACTATACACCGGCAAAATAAACGGAACATAAAACAAAGGGAGAATATAAAATAGTTAATTCTAAATAATGATTAAACATGAAACAACAATTAAATTAACATGTTTTGACATTACTTTGCAACATCTTTGCATCAAGTTAAATTAAAAAAAACTAAACTGAACAAAATGCCTTTTTCTTAGATTTCTTAATGACAGATCAACAGTTAGAAGTTCCGATTTTGTGACGGTTTACAATTAATTAAATAAATGCTAAATATCGAGTGTTTCCCTCCCTCGTGCTGATCTGGTTAGGGTGTTCATCATACAGGGTATACTACGAATAATCTAAGAAAAATGCATGATTTGGTTTAGTTTTTTTTCTCATTACATTTAAAGTATGGTAATGCATTTGAATGCCAAAAGATGTTAATTTAATTGTTGTTTCATGTTTAATTATTATTCGTTTAAAAATAAAATTAACCATTGAACATTCTCCCGTCCTTGTGTTCCGCGAATTCCGTCGTTATGTGTATGTTTAAAGATATGAGTTAACCTATCTATTTATCTAATTAGAGGTGGTAGGTAACGCTTGCAGTCCTTTCAGTCAGCAGCCGTTTGGCTTGGCGAGTTAGGGTATCAGTACCTCTTCCTCAAATAAAATCGGCGTGAAGTGGAAGTGCTGTCACGTCAAGTGACGGTATTGTTGTCGCGTTTCGTTAGGTTTGCCTTTAAACCCTTATTTAAAGGCAGGCATCTCATCTGCGAGCTTTTTGATGGTGCAGAAGTCCGTGGGCGTTGGTCGTTGGTGGCTCGTTTGCCCCCTTGTAACAAAAAAGAAACTAAAGCTTAAAATATGCAATCTTGTACCTACTAACCTCATGCAATGAAAATGAAGCAAAATATATGTGTCGCAATTGACGGTACCTTCATTGTCTTTTGATATCTAACATCTTAATTCTCCTCTCTCTATTGCTCTACGCTCACCTTCTCAAGACCTAGAATAATCATTAAAATAAATATTGATCACCTCCAAAGAAGAATATCATTACAGGATATGATCAGACCGGAACAGGTTGACAGGGAAGATAAAACTGCCAGTGTAGGCAATTTTTAGTGGTCACTTTAAATAGATATTTATATCTCTTTTAGCCTTCATAACGATACATGTGCTGGTATTCTACAGACAAGAGTGTTATTCCTCAACAACCTATTAAAACACCTTAGCTTTCAATAATGAACGGATTTATTATTAACATTTTTAGTTAGATTTGTTTGTCATCTTCCATATCTGGGTCCACTCAGAGAGCACTTGTAGTTTAAATTCAAGAGAGACGGATTTCTTAGCAATGCTCCATGGTTTGACCTTGCGGGTATGGAGTCCGTAATGAGGGTAGTTATCGAATGTAGATACTGTCTGTTCCGACAATAATAATAACAATAATAAAACCATTTATTCACTTTAATTGACCTAATTACAAAATTCACTTATGAGAATAAAACTATAAATACTGTGTGGGATTATAATCTAAAATAAAATAAACAAAAGAAACTGAATATATAACAAACTAAAAAAATGAAATAATTAGGCCAGTAAAACGAAATGGTCGCAATCTCACACCACATGATGCCATCGTATGCATCATATGACAGCGCTGATTTTCAGATGCGACCATTAAGTGACGACACGGACATGACGAAGCGAAAAAGAAAAAAAATTAAATAAAAAACTAAAATATCAAATAATATATTGTTGGATAACTTACAGTAAATAATATTATAACTTTGCCAATAAACTCCCATTAATAATGGGATGTGCCAAAGTTGGTCTACTTCTTTTTAATCCTAAAAGATTAAAAAGAAGTCTTTAATTTTGATCTAAAGTTATTGATTTCAGATCTCAAATTTATTTATTTTTCAACTCATCCCTTCTACCGCTGAGCTATTGAGTAACGTGTACCTAAAATTAGTTAACCTAATTACGTAAACAGTGTATAAATTGGGCCTTTACTTTTATTTCTTGTTTATAACATCACAATGGCTGCAGCGTTTGTTTGGACACTCTAACGAAAATATACCTTTTTTACGACACAACTGCAAGTGGAATCAAAAAGTTTAACGCAGTTACATTCGATGGAGTGGTCATTAATTGTATTGCTTTCAAATTATTAACCGACATTAAAGAAAAGAAGTGTGTTTAAGAGTGTGTTTTCACTTTTTTAATTTTAAGGTTGAATATTACGTTTCAAAAGGATATCATGATGACGGTATAATATTCGGGCAACTTTTAAAATGAGAGATGTGGGAAGATTGTAAAGTTTAATTCGAATAACATGCCATCGTAAGCTAAACTAACCTTTTTTTTCGCTGGGAAATGCTTTTGCGCACTACCCCGTTCGCAAATAATCCCCTGATCTAGGAACATTTGCGAACGGTAGTGTAGGACTCGCTAGCTCTGCTAGAATACCCACTAAAACCCAGCGGGGACCGCATCATCCATGAAATGGGGCGCCAGAGAATCACTCAGAGGATCAGAGCTACACTAACCTAGTGTGTTTTTTTTTAAATTTATTTGTCAGTACACTTTCAGACAATAAATAAAAGCATTAAAAAACTACAAAAGTTTGTCCTTAACGCAATTAATTTGATAAAAATGATACACGGACTTGGCTGCAATTTATCATTATTATCTCTATGTTTTGCAAACAATTTTGTATTATATTAATTTGTAGCAAACATAGTCACACACACAAATACTCACACACACACACACACACACACACATACGCAAACACGTTTTAATTTACTTTTAATCTTAATTTTTCATTATACGTTTCTAATCTGTTGGTACTGCCCATACATTTATTATGTCTAGCACCTAGATCGATTTGTTAATGTAAGGAAGAGCGGGGACTCCTAGCACACATAACATAAATTACTTAAAAGGAGTTCTCCAAATGGAATATCTTTAAGCTCAGATCTATGTATGTTATGGAAATAAACGAATTTTATTATTGTTTACTTTATATTAGAGGAGGTCGTGGCCTAATCAGTTGTCGCCATTTGAGTCGATCGCTAAGTTAAGTTGCTCTTGCTGCGACCGGGCGATAGATGGGTGACCCATTCTAGCACTGGTTTCTTCTACGCTATCACCACCTAAGTTGGTAAATAATGACTACTAATTAGTATCTCCAGCCTCTTTTGCAGCAAGATTCAAATCATGCAACCGACGATGGCCGGGACAATTGATTAAAGACCGTTGTTCTTAATGCTGTCCACTTTTTTCATCCAACCTTTAAGCCAAATATCAGACGACAAGAGCTTCTTTATAGTATGTTTATCCGAGCTCTTTGCTATAAGACAGTTAACCGAAAAGACTATCGATACTATGAGCATTGAGCTGATGGCTAATGGCTTCACTACACTTTAAACAAAAAGCTATAATATTAAATTTTAGAACTTTTTCAATATAAAATAATTGTGATGTGTATATATAATACACTGATATGAATTTAAAACTAAACTGTCTCTCAATGACTATTGATCACGACCTATTGTGACTTTACAACAGGAGCACCGCCTAGATCAAACTAACAGGAACAAATCCCTTGACACGAGGCGTCACTCCGCCACGGAACCCCTGTTGGGCACCCTTGGGGGTTAACATTGATATTCTCAAACGGGCACGTGTTAAAACTACACAAGTGACCCGCCTGACATCGACTTTACAATAGCTCCTGAAAATACTAATACATTAACATTTTATTTTCTTTTTTATTGGGACATTTCCATTACTAATATATCTTCGATGTCCAAAAGTCTACAGAACAATTGATATTACTGCAAACATAATAGGGGTTACTTAGTGACAGTCGAGAAACTGTCAAAATTTATGTTATTGAAAAACAGCTCTTTGTTTAAAGTTTACTTATACAAATAGGCGAAGTCGCAGGTATAAGTCTACTTTTAAATAAATTTCTGTGATTTCACTCTTGCAAACAATTGAACCCGCAACCTCAACAGCAAGTGCTCCGTCAGCACTCAACGTCACAGCGAGCCATTATAACTCAAGACGTCTGGTAAGAAAATCGTTTACACCTCGCCCACTCGCCACCTAACAAAAGCATTCTTATGATAATCTTACGAATGCTTAACTTTTTCACGCTCGTAATAATCGGAAATGCAGAAAAAATCAGAAGTTTTTTTTATATATATAACAAATGCAACACCAGAGGTCTCGCGGCCTTTGAGGAATGAGTATGCTCTTTTCATGAAGGTCCCTAAGTCGTATCGGGTTGGAAATACCGGAGCTGGTAACTGATTCCACAAAGGATTTGTGCCAGGTAAGAAGTTTCTAGAAAAGTTTACAGTATTAGGTATAGGCTTTTAAAGCATAATTTCATGTGATTGTTTCATTACTTAAAATGATTGAGTTCAATGTAAAATTAATGCACGGCAATGTTCTAACAATAGAGGCGAGATGACCATCAGAGGAACGGTTTAATGTAGAGTGTTTGAGGTTGTTAAGGGCCTAAGACTTAACCCTCGTTTATTTAGCTACTTGAACATAGTAAACGACTCTTTAAAATGCAATGGCTTCATCGCGTTGTATAACTTTAGCACACGCAAAGTATCATTGTATATATAAATGTATTCATAACGATTTTGTAATTTATACTTAGTGCTAGTGCTATGTATTCTACTGAATGTTTACTGCAAAAGAGACGAACCGCCTTCATAAAGTTAAAGGTAAAATTATTGAACTTATTTTTTTCAAAATTAGAAACTCCTAACACCAACGACATAGATTCCGTGTTGATAAATCAAACAAGATATATGATGAGCATTTAAATATTTATTCTAATAATGTAGTTTTTTGCATTTTGTTCCAACCCTCTTTTAACAAATAGCAGGACTAAAGATTAAGAGGGTTGTGATTGCCAAAGTATCAGATGTCTCTGAAAGGAGGGAGTGTGACGTTCAAAAACGTGTATTATTGCGTTCCGTTTCTCATGCGGTGTTCTTAATATGTGATATTAAGTGTTATTCTTCTGTACGTGTATATTTCAGGAAACCCCGTCAAAGCTATTGTACAAATTTTAGATTTACGTTAAAGTTAGTTACGTAGTGTCGGTGCAATGGAATTTGATACACACCTCACTAGTAGGGTTATGCTAAAAGGAATACAACTTCTGTTAGGACTTACTACATCTTTATTTGTAATAATTATTCACTACTTAACAAGAGAAGTTTTGTAGAAAGTGTTGTAGGCCTCAGAATAAAATTTGAACATTCGCACTCGAGGATTCCATTATCAAGTAATTTAAAAGTTTTAGGAGTAGAGACCAATTTTCTCCACTTATTCGTCGTCGGAGAAATCGTAGCGTCGTTTTAAAGTGGTTGTTAATTGGGGACAAATAGCGTCACAGCAAACAGGTCAGCTGATTTTTACAAACCACTGAACAAG